>JAJJHQ010010498.1:598343-664031 GCA_021223825.1 Drosophila ironensis
GGAATACTTCAGGGTTGTAAATGGGTTAAGTATGCTAACAATGAACAAGTAGGAACTATTATAGACGGATGTCTCGACTTTAGATCATTATAATAGCATTCAAATGGTAGCCGCAATACATTTTCGTGTACGACTTTATTGTGCACACAATTCTGAATTATGCAATTAGTTTTTCGCTATCTAGTTTTTCGCTATTCATACGCACGGACGGAAAGACGGACGAACAGACGGACAGACAGACGGACAGACAGACGGACATTGACTCCCTGTTACATACATTCGTACGAATTCATTATACCTTTGTTCTTTTTAAGAACCGGGTATAAAATCTTCAAGCTATTACGAGTACATAGCTAATAGAGGGCGTTGCTTAAATTTATATCTAACATATTCGTATATGGAAGTATAACTTCTCTATTAGCGATTTGTTCAATTGTTGGCTAATAAATAACTCGTAATTGATCACTTTTCCGCACAAGGCGTTGTTAACCATTTCTAAGCGAGAGTGATTATCCTTGAAATCCCCTGAAATATCCGCGGTTTTCCGAAAGCTCATCCAAAACCCCCGAAACGTGTTAATCCCCCTGCCCCCGGCCCTGTCATCCCAGCTCCGATTTGCGTCACACAAAATGCGAAATTAAGTAAGGTGAAATTGACAGAAGATTGAGACGCAGCGCTCTATTCCCAGGCCATAACTCCCAGGCCAACAACCGGAGCAGCTGCGACGATTTTAATACACTTGAAAATATTTTGCCCCCCGGTTCCGGAAGCAGGAGGAGCGGCAGCAGCGGGAGAGGCCATAAATTGACGAAGACGCCGTGTCCTTTGAGGCTGTCACGGAGATGAGCAGGCAGGCAGGCAGGCAGGCAGCGGAATTCGGGAGTCGAGTTGGCGTTATTAATCGACTGGCATCCATAATTGTGGTTGCCATTATAATTGCCATTATGTACAATACATGGATGGATAGTTGTGGCTGTCAAAACGTCACTCGCCGCCTTACCGGCGGCCACGCGATCCTGCGGCTCCTTTGGCTCCTCCCTTTGTCCTTTGTCCTGTGCTCTGTGCTCTGTGCTCAGTGCGCTGTGTCTTTGGGTTTGTGTGGCAATGTAATTGACTGTGAATAATAACCGCTATAATAATTTTCAGCCACGACGCCAAAGCGAAAGCCAAAGACAAGGTCCCAAAAGCGAGCTCTGCCAACGACAACAATGCTGACAATGTTGTTGATGATGATGACGACGTTGCCGGGGCCAGGGCCAGGGCCGGGATCCTGGGCACCGGCATTGAGACTCTAGGAATCGAGGCCTCCCAGGGCACAGGGTTATGTCCCGGGGACAGGGCTACCACAATTTGCGATTGACAATCCTATTAATAACAAGAGCAGCCAGAGAGAGACTCGGGGCCATCGCATTCATATTGTAATGCTGGCATAAATAAACAAGATGTTGGCTGTCTAAGCGGCAAGCCGAAGTATGTATGATCTTGCAGGCCAGGCAGGACTTCCAGGATTAACCACTGCCAGGCAAGCGAGGTGCGAGCGAAGTTAAATAAATTTAAATGTTGTTTGTTTGAAGATTGAAAAGCTTATAGGTAATGAAACATTTTTGCAAATTAACCAAGTTACAAGGAATTCAATTGATACAATTCAGAGAAAGTTATCTCAATGGTTTCTAGGCTTATCGCAATTCCTAGAAAACTACAATTTCTGATTGCCTATGTTTAATCCTTAATTGGGTAGCTGGTATTGCTTTGTAGGGTATAGACCCGAAATACATGGCAGACAATAAGAAAGGGATCGCTTGCCGGCAAGGGCAAGTGGCGGAACAATCATAAATGACATTGCTCAATTGCATTTGATTAAGTTAATTGTTTTCGGGCTTATGGCCCGGCGATTAACAATGAGCGGCGCACAAATTTGACACGACTACTGCTGCTGCTGTTGCTGTCGTTAAGCCATTGGGGCAGGGGCAGGGGCAGGGGGCAAGAAAGCAGCACGGATGGATGAATGGAAGGAAGGAAGGAAGGTCCTGGCAAAGGACATGGGGGTGGGTGACAAATGTCAACAGCGCTGCCCATATCTGTATTGAATTATTGACATAATTTACAAAATCTGTGGCTAATGGGCCGTATGACTGTGTATAAATACCCATGGCTATCAGGACATACTGGGCTGGATATTTACCCAGTCCATTTGTGTGTTTGTCCATAGCACAGGCGGGTGTAGGCGGATGGGCTGGCCTGCAATGCATGTCAAAATGAAATTTGTGGATTTTGGGCGCACATCGTAGTGGGCGGCAGAGATACATATGTACGCATTGCAAAGGGCCGGCCGCCGCACAGCAACAGGTTAATTTATATTGCCTTCAGTTTATTGAATTATTATAGCTCATTAATGACTCTGGTGAAATGCGATTTCGGCTACAAGGACACCTGGCCCCCGGTGAACACGACTCCGGGGAATTTCGAAATGCGCCGCCATTGTTCGCCGGCAAGTTTATCAGTGACATTTGCAGCTTGTTAGCCAAATCGAGCATTAGCCCCCGGCCGCAATTAGTAATTTATTAAAGCCATTTTTGCTGAATTCCAACACCGTTTTGCACGGAATCCGAAAATCGGTAAATCCGAAAACCGAGAACCGAGAACCGAGTACGGAAACCCAAAAACCACAGACCAGAAACGGCAGCACTGCCAAAGGGGAAAGGGGGGGTTCTGTTTGTATTTGCCACCGAATGTGGCACGTGTGTGCAAGCGAGTGTGTGTACAATGTAAACCATAAAACTAATCTTATTTGACAGATGAATTAATTAAAATCAGTGGAAAGCATCTAGCTGACATCAGTCTGCCATCCCGGGGCAGTCCGTCAGTGGGCCGCCGTGCTCCGGATTCCGGAATGGCCCAGAGATTGAGTTGGCCGTGGCAACTTGCATGCATGCAGTTTCAAATTAATTTAACACTGTCAATTTGTTGACCGGCTTATAGCGGCGAGCGACAGCCTCGTCTGCACTTGGAAAAACATTGCAAATATAGTTACTTTGGAGTAACTTTGAGTTGGCATTTGCTGCAACAATTTGTTTAGCCCTGAAAAGTAGACGTGCACCTGAAAGAATCCAACAACTTTTGGCTACTCAGTCGCTATTTTTAAGCTCTAATTGATTGCTGAACAATTTAGTAAAAACGGATTAACAAGCGGCCAAGAATCCTGTACATTTTCCAAGATTATGGCACACAAACTATTCCAAATAAAATTTCAGTATAAAGATTGAAAGCTGATTTCTTTACCAGGCCATGAGCTCGCCAAGTTAAGCACAAGAAGTTTTGTAGCTCAAAGTTTTTTAGTCCATAGTCGCTCTAAGGTTTTTGAAGCTCGCTTTAAGGTTTCTGGTCTATAGCCAATTTACATCCGACCTTTAAGATTTATACCTCGATCAACTTATGAAGAAAATAACTATTAATCGGGGGAAAAGTTTTGGCTGTGCCATGCAAATTGACGGTGAAGAGGGTCAGAAAAAAGTTGGGTAAAAGAATCGTTTTCTAAGAACTTAGAGTATAGCTTGGCCATCACTAATCCTGAAGTAGAGTCTTACATTTTATAGAGATCATGGAATTATTTATCGATCTCCCGTTTACCGTTTACGGATCCGATGAGTTTTGGCCAAGTTATAGGCCCGCAAAGTTGGACAAGCGCAACCGTGGCAGCTCGATATGTTGAATTAGGATCGATCTATGTTTATAATACCTCGATCAAATCTTGGGAAAAATATCTGTTGTGCCATAGAAAAATTTGTTTAAAAATAATTTTCGAATCACTTCAGTTAGTCAAAATTATATGATCCTAAGAAATTATCAATTGCTCCAAAGAAAGCAGGGCAATCTTAAAATCTCTCGATGCAATTTTGGATCCCTTTATCCGCGGGGAAACCTGCGGGAAAATTGAATTGGTGTGCAGTGCAGCTGGCCGAGTGGCTGTTGTTTTTACCGCTGCTGACAACAACAGCAGCAACATCCCGCTGGCTGGTAAACGTTAACTAATTCCATGGAAATGCTGTTGCGCAGCTGCTATTTGCATTTGAAACCGCAATCGAGGGCGGCGGCGGGTGGGTGGGTGGTGGATGGTGGCGCAGGGACATCATGCAGAGGTTGCCGGAATGGTGGCATGTACTGTGGGTGTCCGTGCATGCAACGCCGAAGGCAATTGGCGAAACGCGATTTGGAGTGACGGCAACAGTCACTGACATTTAGCATGATTTAATGACACCGCTGCGGGGGCGACACTTTTGTGTCCGCGATTCCGATTCCGCTTCGGATTTCTATGTCAAACTGAAATCCAATGAAACGCCGGCCGGCCGGCGGCGTCCTGTTGTAAGATGCAAATTCTAAAATGGCAAATGGCAAATGCCAAATCTGCAGAGTCCAGAGTGCAGAGTGCAAAGTACTGGCAAATTGTGCGCGGTGCTGTGTGGCAAAGTCGGGCGAAGAAACACAGCAAGTGGCATTGAAAGCATTGTCGTGTCGCACCACCACCACTCCCACGTCCATCTCCCGCATTTCCACCAAAACTCGCTCGGACTGTGACTAACTACGGCTGTAAATGCTAATGACTTTACGTTGTTATCGATGTCAAAGTTTTCGCTAATAATAAACTTCAACTGAAACTAATTAAGCGACTTTGCGATGGCCCCGGCACACATGCATGTGCGGAAAAAGTGCGGGAAAAGCGTCTGAGGAAATGCGAGTGGCCAGTGACAACCCGCTGGCCATTCGGGCAAATAATTAATGAACTGCATCAGCGGGAGGCGGTCGCCCTCTCACATGACGCAAGCCAACTCCTGGCCATTCAGTAATTCCTGGCCAAATGTCAGAGGGTTGGCTCATTAACTTTCCCGGGGCCTGGCAATCCGAGAATAGTTTGGACTTCCCTGCCCGGCTACGGCCTAAAATTCCGAAATTACGCTGTGTAATTGCATACAATGCATGTCTTCGGTTACCCCTAAGTTTCAGATGTTAATGCCTCTGGGAGGAATTGATTTAATTTTAATTGGAGCCCAAAGAAGAGTATCAATTGCCGTTGGTAGGCAAGCTTTAAGCCTGCTAAATATTAAGTTTATTAATATAGTTTTAAGTTAATAGGGTTTCCAAAATTGAAATGGTTAAGCTGGTTAAAACATCGATATTGGAACAATGCTGGTTGTATTCAAGTTTTCCATTTTCTTTTGGAGGCAACCTAGGCGGTGGTGGAGCCCTATTAATTGGCTTATCCCAGGAGCCCGGGAAATTGGTGTGGCGACCCTCGCCCTGCGGTTACATATTAGTGACGGAAGGCGTCAGTTAGACGAGCGTTTGAAAACTATTAAACAGCGTCCAAAGTTCACAGGAGCGAGAACGGAAAACGGAAAACGGAAGGCGGAAGGCGCGTGCTGTTGCCTGTCAGAGTTGACTGCTTTTGGTCCTGTTTAGAGTCCTGGCCCGCTGTTGTTGCTGCTGCTGTCGTGTCGGCGGTCTAGGGCAAACAAACTACTGCTTTTAAGCATTTGTGTAACATTAATTAAATTTATATTCAAACGGCGCGGGACTTAATTTCTAATTTCCGCCTTGGCTACACCCTCTGGGTGTGTGTGGCGCTTGTGGCTTAAATATATGTATATACACTATATACCTAAAATATATACATATATTTTGTGTGTGGTGGGTGTGTGGGCCCCCCCGGCGGGCGGTGGCCGCGGGTGGTTGGCACTTTAAGCAACCTGCCCGCTTGGTCGTCATTAACTTTAATGCCTCGCTTTATTTAGCAGCAAACAAATGTCATAACAACATCCTCGACGCACCACAAACACGAGTGGGTGGGCGCCGCCGAGTGGCTCCCAGCAAGGCCATCAGCATCAACATCAACACCACCAACACCAGCACCACCGGCAACACCAAGGCCCAGCACTAACAAGTGCGAAACGAGGTTGTTATGAAATTTATGCCCGGCATACTTTTGTCATAATTGCGCCTCCTTTTGACTTGTGCGCTGCTTTTTATTCCTCTCGCCTGCATTTTTTTTAGCCGCTGCTGCTGCCGCTCTTGAGCCTTCTAATGTTCCCCTACTGGTTGGGGAGTGTCGACGTTTTTGAAATATGGGCCAAAGTAAGTTGGCTGCTGAGCCTGTGCCTCGGCCTGTGCCTGGGCCTGGGCATGCAAATGTAATAGCCCTGGCATTGGCTTCATTTTTGCCGTGATGTCCTGGAAAGTGGCCGCCCGTCAACGATATCTACTGATGCTGCCGCTTCTGCTGTCGGCTTATTTTCCAGCTCAGCTGCGACCTTTGGCCCCAACTAGTTACTGCCTCACCCACCGCAATCTGACCCGATCCCCAGACTCCTGCTCCAGACTCCGGCCAGGTGGCACTGCCTTTGGCTTGCCCATCGGCCGGCGGAGGATGCTGCTCCATTTTATGCTTGTTGAGTTAATAGTTGCCTTCCTCCAACTAGCCCGCTGTCAGTGCGTTCTGCTGCTCGACTCTTCGCTGTTACGGCCACACTGAAATAAACAGGGCTCCTCCTCCATAAATATCCTTAATTAGCTGCAAATACGCCTCCTGATTCGGCTCTAAAGTTTTCCTAAGCCCCGGCCTTGCACGCACATATTCATCACCATAACTTCAGACTTTTATAAACTACTTTCATTTTAAGGCTTTCTAATTGCGAGCCCGAAACGTGTGTGCGGCTTAAAAGCGATTAAATTCGAGACAAAAGGTCGAAAAGAGATTTAGTGCATAATTTGGTTGTACTGCAGAAAATTTGATTATAAAAAGGTCAAAGACTTGGTGGAAATTTAATTGGCTTATTGATGTTAAAATTTACCGCAGAAATTATATAAACATAAATTTATTTAATTTCAGAGGAGATTCGTGGTACTAAAACATAAAACTGCTAATATTTACATAAACATGAAAGCAAATATAAATTTAATTGAAAATGCAGAGTAATATAATAGGTACAATGTTATTGGCCACTAAAAGTAATCTACAGGAACTTACATATCATTGGGTATATATCATTACTTTCATTGTCACAAGAAAAAGTTAAAATTATACATCTAAACAAGAAAAATTGTTAAAGCAACATCTTAATTATAGTTACTGATTAAACCCTTAGTTTGCTTGAATATATCGCATGCTGTAGAGAATTTCTCGCTGTGCACATCCATTGCCATTGCCTGAGCCATGGACTTTTGATAGTGGCAGTGACTGCAAGTGCCGTAATTTGTAATTTCGGGCAAATGAATTTTTGGCTCTTTGGGTTGCGGTTGGAGGCGGCAACAGCAGCCCCATCACCAACCAGCCCTAGGACCACCAGCTCCGGCATCCGCAACAGGAGCACGAGTTGGAGGAAAGAGTCTGACAGGAGTTCGGCAGGTTTGCAGGATTCTGTGGCCCTCCGGGTCTTCCTGGCCCGAAATTGCAGGTCAACCGACCAGGAGTGTTCAATTGTCAAACGGAGCGGAGTCATTTCATTTCGAGTCCGAGTCCCAGCCGGAGCAGGAGCCGGAGTCGGAGTACTTTGAGCTGAGTGTTTGGGGGAGTAGTGTAGTGTAGTAGTGAGCTGCTTGTTTATCGCCTTGCCGGAACTTGTCGGGGCTTGCCGGGCTTGCCGGGGCTGGCTGACTTTTAAATAAACCATAAAACAACACTATTTACTTCAGTTGCGTTGTGGCCATAACTACAGTATCAGTCCGGATGGACTTACCGCCAGCTATCCAGCTATCTCCCACTCCAGGCGGGCTTTTGGCCGGCTTTTATCTCCTTTTTATCGCTTCTTTAGCCGGGGTTCTGCTTGATGTTTGGCTTGTTTTTTGGCCAACTGGCCGCCGCCTGGTTATTCGGTTAGTTGGTCGGTCGGTTACTTGGTTGCTTGTGGGCTTGCTGCTCGTGGGCCAGGTTATTTTTAGTGCCCCAGCCGTGTTCAATTACGTAGTGGCAGTGGGTTGCGTTTCTTGATTCCCTGCGACGTGGGATGGCCAGCCAATAAAACGGACAGGCATAGCACTAAAGTGGAATTGTCAGTCCGAACACAATGGCCTAAAAATAGCTCTGGCCGTATATCCTGGCTGTATATTTCGGATCGGACACCCGATACTGATACTGCAAGCTCAGGTACTGCCAATAATTAGCATTCACTTAATAGTTTCGGCTTGGGGATTCGGCCATTGAATGCTTTTAAGCAGTTAACTGACGTTGACGTCGCCGTCGCCGTCTCTCTCTCTTGGCCAACTGTTTTATTTTCGAAAAGCGCTTTTACGTCAGGGAATACGCCCGTCAGGGGGGGGGCGAGGTTCAGTGGTTCGACAAGGTGACAGGCCGGCGAAAAAGATAAACGCACTGTGGTCCTCGATTTCAGTAACTTCCATTAATAATTCACGTGCAGCGGTTAAGGTAATGGCTTTTGCCCGGTATCGGATAATCAGTTAGCCGTAATCTGCTGCACATGTGTTACCATTTTAATTAGGGCAAGCCTAATTTATATAAATCCGTTTTTTGTGTTACCTGTTACCGCCATCGCAGCGAGTGTGTGGGGCTACACATATTCCCACTTAATTGATTTCCCACATGACGCCACTTTGCTGGGTGGGCAATCAACTGTCGCCGGATCGGCGGTTTCGATGGATTAGTTTTCACATTTCACATTTCACGGGCCATTTCATATGCTAAATGCACCTGCAAATCAGTTCGCCGACAATCAATCACCATCATCAGTCAAAGTGTCATTTAAATGGGAATATACAACCAGATTTCCATATCATTCAATCATTTAGGCCGTCTATAAAAACGTATAGATAAGTATTTACAAGACTGCATGGATGTTAAATTGTTTATGACTCTGCGGCATAACCATCGAAACTATTAAACAGATTTTAATGGCCTTTTCACAGAAGATGAGTCGTTGATAAAGAATGCAACGCATTTGTTTATCGGGTCTCCAAGGTTTGGGGATATCTGCGTGGGTTTTATGATCAAAGCTCGTTGGAAATTATCTCTTAAAAACAATTAACATTTTCCGTAAACGAGGTTTATCTGCAAGCAAGCTTTCTTTTGAAAATGGAAGTTAAATTTCAGAGATCTTTAGATGTTTATAAAATCTATAGTTTAGTTTTGTGGTTTCAGATAAGCGAGGCAGTTACCCAAAAATATTATGCGACGTTTTACCGACAAGATTAGGTGACCCAATTCACATATATTTTTAAGATGGCAAAACAAACATTTTATAACTAGATGTACCTCAAATTTAATGGCAGCAATACCGCTCCTGTATGGAGTAATTCCTCGCGTAATAAAGTAAATGAATTGTTAGCTCATTTTCATCAAGTTCCTCAACACCTTCTGGACATTAAACTTGGCCAGAATTGTTTCTTTTTGTCCCACTGTTCCGGCGGGCAGCGCGTTGACTGCATCTCATCGTAAAAGTTTAAGTGTTTGCCAGACATTTTCTCGTTAACTGCGAGCACCCAAGTGATTTTGATGCTGTCCAGGCCTTCGGCCCTCGAAACCAAAACCCTCTGCTTAAAAATTCTTCGTTAAAATCGGAAATTAGCTAAAAAGTTTCGAGAGGCGACACTTGCCAAAGTCGTTCCCTGGGCTGTCCCCTTGCCCCGGCTCCCCTTTTGACCTTTATGGCTTCTGTTGGTGTCGCTGTTGCTGTTTCTGCTGCTGCTGCTGCTGCTGCTACTGCTGCTACTGCTGTTGTGTTGTGGCTGCGGTTTTGACTTGGATTTGAATTTGAATTGGAATTTGCACTGCACTGCACTTTCCGTAATTTAATTTAAGCCCCGGACTCTGACTCCGACAGCGACTCCGACTTCCACATGCCGTCCCAATCAAGTAATTGCCGTGGAGCGGGACGCAGGGGCATGCCACTGAGTGGCAGCTTCCGGAGTGGCGGCATCTTCCGGCTAATGCAGCTAAGCAGCAGGCCTTGGGCGGCAGTAAAATGAAATAAGCCGAGTAGTCGCATCACATGAAAAGGGCTCCAAGAAGCGGCAGGCAAAATAAAAAGGACTAAAGGCGGCAGAGCCAAAGCCAAAGCCAAAGCCATTTAATAAATGCCACAATTTTCTATCCGTCCTACTCGTACTTGTAACTTGTACTCAAGATATTGCCACACGCTGCCATTGTAATGCACATAAAATATTTTCATTTTATTTTCAATATACTTTATCCATTCCCAGCCAGGATTTCCCAAAGCAGGAGCAGGAGCAGCAGCAGGAGGAGGAGCAGCAGGAGCAGCAGCAGGAGCTGGCTGGGTGAGTTTTGTGTGTTTTTTTACATTTTACGACTACGACAAATAAAATGTGCATGATTTTATGATCTGTTGATATTCCATTACAATTTTGTAAATATTTTGTTGCTGCTGGTGGTGCCGGGCTCCGCTCTGCTCTGCCTCTGGAGCTCTTAGTCGCCCCCACATCCTCGCACTTATATTGCTGTTACAATAGACTTACAAACACATTCCGAACTCGACACATCCTTCCTCTCCATCCGCACCGCTCCAAACATCCTCGGATATTGGGTGCTGCCGCCCGTGCTCACAGCTGGGAAAAGGATGTTTGAGGCTCTGCCGAGCATTTCCCACAATGGTAAAGTTCTGAAAGCACAAGGAGGAGCGGCAGGACCGAAAAGGATGAAAACTGGCTGGCTAGGCGTCTGATTGCTTTTACTTGCCGGCTGCCTGCTGCCGGCTGCCTGCTGCCTGGCAGTGAGGGAATATTTTTGTATTTCGAGCTTATTTTTTATCCAATATGCACAATGATGCTTATAAAATATATTGCTCATGAATATACATATAGACATATGTATCCTGCCGGCGAGCACGAGCACGCTCCTGCAGTCCCGGCGGGCTGCCGGCTGCTTTCCAGCCGAGCGGAGCTTGCATGTCCTAGATTATTGCATATTATAGCCTTACGGCACTAAATGCAACAATTCAAAGTTCGAACAAAAGACAAACAAGGCGAGCGAGCCAACACCCGAGTGGCTCTTAAATTTTTAACTAGCCAAATTGCTAAACAAATTTCGCCTGTTAAATTCGTATTTCAAGGCGAAACGCAAAACGGCCAGAGCAACTTGCATAAATGATTTATTGCCGCAAACAAAATGTGCCTTGGCCGTCGCTTTTCGTCTTCGGCTGCCACTCCAGCATCGCCACGCTACGACTATTTCATCCCGTGCCACGCCACGCCACGCCAGGCCATGCCACTCCACTCCACTCCACACTCCACTCCATTTTTTAGCTGCCATTCCTAGTCAAGCGTCAAAATTTGTGCCCTGACCAAAAACAGGCGACCATTGCCAGGACAAATTTGCCTCAGACTGTGTGTGTGTGTCCAGGATGAATGCCCACGCAGGACGAGATGGAGAGCTAACAGAACACTCGAGCTACGACGAGGACAAAGGGGCCGCGGGAGTGGAGGGAGCCCAAGACTCGAGACGAGGCCCAGCCACACGCTCGTAAAATTTTATATCCAATTTTACGATTTCTGACGCAAAAAGTGAAACTAACCATTTCGACATTAGACATGAACACATCTCGGCCCTGCCACCGCTCTGGGCCGCAAATCACACTCGAAGAAATGCCTTTAAATGCAAGGTTGTGGGTATCAATTTGGTAGTGATTGAAAGGGCTTTTGAGCTCCTTCTGCAGGTTGTGAGTGGTGTTGAACAAGTACTTCTTTGGTCCTAGAGTTTTGAGTGTTTTTGACCATAGGGGAAAAAGAGCAGCAAGTTTTTAGGTAATTATTTGATCAAAATAATGATTAAGCCTAATAAATTGGAGCCAGTAAATTGTAGCTCTTCAACCTAGGTTTGTGTGGCAGTACAAAGAAACTGGCATTTTTTCGAGTGACCGATGGATACAAGCAACAGCCTAAGCTTCAGCTTCAGCCTCAGCATCAGCCTCAGCCGTAGCGACAGCGACAGCTCTGGGGACCGGACCGCTGATGGCTGTGGCAGCGGTGGCTGTGGCAGGAACAGGGGCCCCACAACCGGCGGCGAGGTGGAGCGTAGCGGCAACATCAGCTGGCCAGGCTGGTGCGGCAGCTTGGGCGTCAACGAGCGAACAAACGTCAAGGATGCCGTGCATATTTTTTCGTCAGCCGTTTGGTTTGCCTGCCTTTCGTTTTGCCTGCCATTCGTCTGCACTACAACTTGGCCATTTTTCCTTGCCCCACCACTGGCCACGAGCCACCCCCTTGGCCGGCCCTCTTTCTTTTTGGCATTTCTGTTTTTGGTTATTCGATTTTGGCGATGACAGGCCGAGCGACATTAAATGCCCCGCTTCAGTTGTTTGTGCTTTGTGGTCTAGGCCTGAAGTCAGTGGCAGGAACCGAGCTGGAGATGGCGGCCAAGATGGAGGAGGAGATGGCGGCCAGCTGGCCATCTGGCCAACGCCTGCGCTCCGTCCCTCACCTCGGATGCCGGTCATATTGATGGTCATGGCGCCTCCCAACAATGCCGGTCTCTGTGCTGTTGGTCGCCAGTTTTATGGCCAAGCGAGGGTGGCTCTTTGAGTTGATGGAAAAGCTTGGAAAATTGCAGAAAAGAGTTGGAATTACCAACAAAAAACTATAAGATTTCACTAGCCATTGGCCAGTTTATAACCTTGCTCTCGGGGAAAGAAATTAAAAGCAAAATCCGTGAAAAAATAAACATCAGCTGGCCAATTATAGGNAGCTGACCAATTATAGAAGGATAATCTTTCCGGCTGTGCTTTTCACATTAAAAATGAAATACTGCACCAAACAAACCAACTCCCCCTGAAAGCTTTTCCCCGAATTAAAATATAATACAGTTTTTTAAGCCGCTTTAAACGCATGTTAAGAGCCATTACCTTGGTAGCAGCCAAACGTAGTTAACAACTAAAATTGAAGCTCCCGGATCCCCATTTATTTTCACAGTTTGAGCCTGCTCCTGTTGTTTTCCAATCCCGAAGAGCAGCCTCGAGTTGTGGCACCCCTCGCTGGGTGAACTATGTCCCATGCCTGACCGATTTTTCGGTATTGACAATCCCTGCGGCTGTGTTGACTCAAACGGAGGCCAAGTCATCACCAGAGAGTGGCGGCGGCGGGGGAGGGAGAGTCCAGTCCTGTGGCAGGAGACTGGCCCTCGGAGTCGTCGCATGTATTTGGCAAATCAATGGCTGACCGGGTGTCATTAAATGCCTGATCGTTTAATGCCCCCCAAAGCAACCGGGGCCCCAACCCATGTTAAGGCTGCAACTGCCACTGCTGCTGCTCCTTCGGCCTGTGAAGGAGGATATCGGGATATCGGCTGGAACTCCGTACTCTGTACTCGGTTGCCTGCCTTCCTTCCTTCCATCGTCCCCCGGTCGTTGCTGTTTATCGTTTCGCACTTCCGCTGGTCAACTTCCTGCAGCGATTGGCCCCGGCGACTGGGGGCCAAAATCAATTGGAAATTAATTTCATGCTTTGATTACCGGTCATGACGCACGTTTTATGACCTTGAATACGACACTTTTGTGTCGTCGCTGGCTGGGTCTGCGACCGGGACCGGGACTGTAACTGGGACAGGGATTGGGATTGGAAGTGAACCAAACTGATGTCCTGCCGCCCGTGTCCATTTCCTCACTAAATTAGCCAGGCAATGGCATGAATTGAAACGAGCTGGCTGACTGCCCGCCCGCCCGACTGCCTGACTGCCGCCTGACTGCCCGGCAAGCTGACTCTTTTGGGGGGATGGCTCACTAACTGCCCCCTAGGTATAGTCGTCTGGTATTGCCTTCAATTTATCAAAGCCACGGCTCATTCGTCGATGCCTGTCAGGTATGTTGGGTAGCCAGGGCTGTGCCAGTGCCAGGACATTCTATATCGATGGAATGCGGAGTGGACGATGCGGACACGAACTCTCGAACGTGGGCGTCTCGTTAATTGAAATGTTTATATGACTTTTTATGGCCTGCCAAAAAGGCCCATTACGGTAACGGGATTTCAATGGAGCGCCAAGCCAGCGAGCACTGATTAAACTAATTCGCCCCAATAATTCTTTGCCCACGAAAGTGCGAAAAATTACACTCCCCGTCCCCCCAGATTCTTGTGCTTCCCAGGTTTTTCTCCCTTTTTTTTTCTTTCTGCGAACTTCGAGACCTTAGACTGTATAGGTATGTAAAAATATTGCATTAAATTTACTTTGTCCAAGTTTCCCTCGGGGAAAGTTGGGAAAATGGAGGAAAAGTGGTGCAAAAGAGGGCAAAGCTGGTGCGCGCTGCTGCTGCTGCTTCTGCTGCTGCTGCTGCGTCTTTCACCTTTTTGCATCCTTTGTGTCAGCAAAAGTTTTTCTGCACGTTTGTGCAAATCCATTCAATATGGCTGCCGTAGCCGCTATTCCACGGAAAACTATTTTATTTACTCGATTTTATATGCTCCTGATTCGGCGATTTATTATTTATTAAAATCGAGAGGAACAATCGGAATCGATTGCAAGGGAAAAGGAAAAGCCTGATGGAGTAAGCTAGTTTATTTCAACAGAGAGAGTTACAACGAATAAAACTAATGAAAGACGCATGGAAATTAATACGTTCTATTCAGGGTAGATTAATGTAGTTTTGTTTGATCTTTTGGTACAAAAGAGTAATGTTACCCCAATAAAAGAGTAAAACAAAGCTAATTAAAAATCCAACTTATCAGGGTTCCCAACTTTAGATCATATTTCAAACCCAATTTATCAGAGTACCTATAAAATTGCAAGCAAGTTTTCAACTTTAAATTTTAGAAATTTGAAACCGAGTAGAGACTGCAGGAAGCAGAACTATAAAAAACACTATTTTATTTATTTGCTTAAATCCAAATTGGATTAAACCATCTTCGCAGAAACCTCTCAAGGCAACATTTTGTTTCCTGTGTGCTCGGGAGACTTCGACACCGGGTTACGGCCACGGAACCGACTCCACCGGGGAAGGTGGAGGTGGAACTGCCAGGACTGGGGACCGAGGAAGGAGCACCTCCTGCGGACAATCTTAGGCTGCCTGCTGCCGCTTGTCGCATGCCAGCTCACTCGTTTATTCAATGCTTTTCTTCGATTCTGCAGCAAAGTTGGATTTCGCCTTTTGTCGGACAGGAAGGAGCTGGCAGGGAAGGGGCGGCGGGGAAAGCGGTGGAGAAAAACGGGAGGAAGTCCAAGGGGCGGGTGGTCGAAGGAGGAACGCATTTGAGGATAACCAAAAGGTGCTTTTATATGCTTAATGGAAAATCTAATTTATGACCTATGGCTTTCTGTTCGTTGCGTTTTCCCAGCTTGCCCCGTCGCAGTCGCCGTCCATCGATTCCGCAGACATTTCTGCTCTGGATTTGTATTTGTCCTTTTTGCAGTCGAAGGATTCAGAGGAGCAGCGGCAAATGGCAAGGAGCTGGGGAGCCAGCAAAGCCACCAGCAGCGCCAGTCTATTCTAAAACAAATGAAGATTAATGCGAATCGAATGTGCTGCCTTTGTAAGTAGCAAAAGGAGTGCAGGTCCTGCTGCTTCTGCTGCTGCTGCTGCTGCTGCTCCGTTCCCGGCCACACACCATTCAAAAATTAAACATTCCGAATGCATTTATAATTTAAATGAATAACCCAGCCATTTCTTACCTCTCTGTCTGCAATTCTCTTCGAGTGCACTTTGGGAAAAAACGCGTTATTTACTTATGCCAGCAATAAATTGATTTGGCCATGGCTACAGATAACCAATAGAAATTTTCATATATCTTTACGACCAAATTTCACCCTCAAATTTATGTTTGGCTTTGGTAACAAATTTTTTTCCTTCCTGTAACAAACTATCTTTCACGTTCATTTCTTTCGACTCCAAATGAACGGAAGTTTTAGCGCATAAATTTGAATGAAACGACGGGCCCGGCCTTTTGGGCCTCAAATGTGTGGATGGCCAGATGATGAGTGATGAGTGCGGTCCGCCTCCTTGCCACGCCCTGATGGCAGGACCCTTCAGACGCCTCCTGCTCCTGCTCCTGCTGCTCCTCCTGCCGCTTCCCTTGGGGGGCCGCAATCTGTGTGCCCACCCATCCAAACACGCAATAAATTGCCCAAAAATTATGTTTTACACAACTTGCCGCAAATTGCGCAATTCGGGGCCAACTTGCCACTGCAACTGCTGATGGTTGCTGCAGCACCGAGAGGGCTGGGGCAGCAGCAGTTGCTGCATTGCAATTGACGGCGATTATCGCGGCAAAAATAGTTTTGTTTGTTCGCCGGCCATGTGTGCGCGGGTTGGGTGCCTGTTTGTTCAAAGGTTTCTGGCCGAGGTCTATTGCCATTTTAAACGTTATCGGAAACTAACCGAAAACTACCAAAAACTCCAACTATCGAACTCGGGCGAGCGAGCGAGCAAGCGGGCAAGCGATGGGGTGTGTTTGTGCTACCAAAAATTTATAAGCCCCGGCTCTAATGCATGGGCTTCCCTCTGATTCTGCCTTTGCCCTCTGTTCCTGTTGCCAAAAAGTTGCTGCAGTTGCTGTTGCTGTTGCAGTTGCAGTTGCGCTTTTTGTGCAAGCTTTCGGCTTGTCCTGGCACGCCCCCTAGAAACGCCCCACGCCCGCCTGCCTGGGACGGGCCGGGCAGTTCAATTTGGAGCAAAGCGGAGCAATTAAGTGTAAAAATGCGAAACACATACGCGCAAAGTGCACACACAAGACCACGGACCAACAGGCCCCCCCCATGCCACGCCCCCTGATCCGTAACCTCTGACCCCGCCAGCCGCCGCCCACGCACGGCAACCGCCACAAAACAGCAAAGGAGCACAGGACAAGGCAGGGCAGGGCGGGGCAGGGGCAGAGTAGAGCACATGGGGGCCATGGCCGTGTCACCTTCTAAACGAAATGAGCAGCAAATTGGCAGTAAATTTGTTTGCTATTTTTCTTCTGCTGTTTTCTGTTCAGTTCTGCAATTTGCTGTTTTGCTCGCTTTCAGTTTTTCCAGCTTTTCCGTGATGCTTTTGTTTCTATGGTTGCTTTTTTTTTACCCTTTTCCGAAATGTGCAACAGTTTTTGTTGCCGCTGCCGCTGCTGCTGCTGCTTCTTGTTGTTTTTATGTTCTAAGTTTTTATTTTGTTGGTTGGCGGGGCCAAACGAGTTCTGGAAAATAGCCCAAAGGGGCCTCTGCCGCTGCCGCTGCTGCTGCCACTTAAACTTGTTCTGTGTGCAAATTTAATTTTTTCGCCGTTTTTTGACCAACTGAGATTCAGATTACAAGCCATAAATGCAACGTGTTGTTGCTGTTGCTGCGCTGCTGTTGCTGTTGCTGTTGCGTCGCCGGTTGCAATAACTCGAATTCAAAACGCAGCGGGCAGCCGGACAGTCGGGGGCACTCTGTCATGGACTCGCCAGCCAACGCCCTCCGACCCGCCCACAGATGCTGCATACACACGGATCCCGTCTATATCTGGCATACATATGCATACATAGGTATGTAGTGTATGTAGTGTATCCCCAGACCGAGACCCCGAGTGCCAGGAGGCAGTTTGCCCAACTGGACATCATTTACGGCTGCCGCTGACACGCGCTGGAAACTCGCCCGCTGGGCAAACGGTCGATGCCGGACGCTCGCCCAAAGGACATCGGACATCGGAGACTGGTCCGGTCCCTGGATTTCAGGGGCCACTGTCAGCACTCGAAAAACCATCAGCAGAAAATTATAAGCATATGCCAGAATCAAATAAGTCAAAATGGGATTAGCTGGGGGCTTCCCTTCGCCATTTACTGGCCAACAAAATTGATAGAAATTGCGGAAAACTCCAACTCGAGATGGAAGTCAATGAAATAGTTGTAAATTATTTTTATAACTCCTGCTTACTTGTTATTTTTTTAAATTATGAGCACTTATTTCATCACCTTTAAGTTTTTCTGAAATTACTCTATTGAGAAAGAAAACGGAGGCATACATTGTATCACTTCGTATATTATGTCTTTCCTACACAACCATTTTCAACAAGAGATGTACCAAATTGTTACCAAATCTCCACTTGCATCATGTCTCAAAAGTCGCCCATAAAGCAGGAAGAGACCGCAGCCAAGAAGCAGGACTACCCCATGTTTCCATGCCAGGGAGCTTGACGACCTCGTCGGTGAGCTGTATGACAGCAAGGTCCCGTTGACCGCTGCCCAAAAAAAGATGATGAAGAAGCCCAGGTCAGCGAAGAACGCAGCTCCCACTCTACTGAGTCCAGGGACGTTGACCAGCCCTGCCTGTCTCGTCTTCGAGCGTTGGNCGGTGAGCTGTATGACAGCAAGGTCCCGTTGACCGCTGCCCAAAAAAAGATGATGAAGAAGCCCAGGTCAGCGAAGAACGCAGCTCCCACTCCACAGAGTCTAGGGACTTTGACGACGATGATTATCCCAGCCTGTCTCGTCTTCGAGCGTTGGAATATAACAGCTCTACATTTTATATTCGAAATTAGACGTAAAGAGTAATACTTACAATGTTTAAAACAAGATCTCGTTGGCCGTTGCCCAAACGGAGCTGATGAAGAAGCCCAGGTCAGCGAGGAACGGAGCTCCCACCTCCAGTGAGTCCAGGGACGTTGACGACGACGACAACGACAACGACGATTTGCCGAGCCTGTATCGTCGGCGAGTGTTGAAATATAACTGCTCTAAACGTAAAAAGACATACCTAGTATATGTATAATGTTTTTAAGTATAATCTTTCCCAGTCCCTAAAACTCTGCTGCCATTCCAAGCCAACTTACCTGTAAGCTACATCAGCTTTTTTTAGGCAACGGGCAACGGGATCTTGTTGCCATACAGCTCACCGACGAGGTCGTCTAGCTCGTTGCCCTGGCATGGAAACGGAGTCCAGGGACGTTGACGACGACGACGATTTGCCGAGCCTGTATCGTCGGCGAGTGTTGAAATATAACTGCTCTAGACGTAAAAAGTTATACCTACTATATAATGTTTTTAAGTATAATCTTTCCCAGTCCCTAAAATTCAGCTGTCAATAGAAAAAGCCATTCCAAGCCAACTTACCTCTACCTAGGAATATCACAATAATTAGAGCAAATTTTGAGCTATACTTTTTACGATGGGTTGCGTAAACTTGGGCACTATTAAATATGCATATTCTAACGTTTTATGAACCCTTTCATTTAATTTGTGGCTTGGCTAAAATGCATTTTCGTTGAGTGCAGCGCCGGGCATTGGCAACAAATGCAGTAAGTGCCCACGTCGCTGACACAGAGACAAGGGAAATGGGAGGACATGGCCCGGGGCCAGGAGTGCGGATTTCGGGGGGAACTCGAAGGGGAGGCGGGTTCAGAGGAGAGGGGCCCAGAACCATAGCCTGGAACAGCAACCGCTGGCAGTAATCGACGTCGAGTTGGGGCAATTGATTAGAAGAACTAGCTGAAAAATGTGCCCATGCAGAAACATCGAAACAGGAACCGGGCTGAATTTGCTGCCGCCCCTCCCGCTGCTGTGGCTGATCTTTGGAATAAAACTGGCTGCTGGGATGAATGCCTGGGTGGACTTGGGAACGCAGAAGAGGACCTGGCGCTGGGGCCGCAAATTGGCGAGAAATATTGCAGCACAAATCGATTGGCCAATGAATATGTATTGGCCGGCTGGCCGGGCGTCCGTCTGGCTGGCTGGCTGTTCGGCCAACAGGCCGTAAGTACGTCCGATGGTAACCCGAGGTGTTGTGCGGAAAATTGCAAAATATATTGCCCTGAGAGCCGGCAAGGCATGAGAAATATGATATTAAATATTATGAAAGCGGCAGGCAAAAATGCACTGCACGTTGCCCAATCTTGTTAGCAGCCACTCAGGGATGTAACAAAATAATTGTCCGTGATTTGCCGGCCATCATTCACACTTTGTTCGCCGAGGCGGCGTCAATTAATTCAGTCAGCACTCTGATAGTTTAATAGTAGGCCCAGTTAGGCCATAATTCTCCTTTAATCATTGACTAATTGAAGCTGCATTTATCTGAGCACATCGTACATGCAGCCTAAATGCTCCTAAACTCGTTTCTTGCGGCAAAAACAGGACAGGAGTGGCTTTAAATATTGATTACTCGGTGTTAATAACCCGATCGGGTTACTCGGGCGTTTTGTGTTGTTTTTGCGCCTAATTGGGTGAGTGTTTTGAGGTGCGAAGAAAACCGAAATTGCATTGAAGCTTTATTTAAATTAAAAGATTTTTATAAAAATTTAACAGCGTATATTTTTAAAATATAACATGTTTTAAATATTGTTTATGCATTTTAATGACCTTCTCCCCGCTAGATGGCTTCAAAAACTGGCGCCATCTGTAGGTATGTATTATCTACATGTAAAGAGGAACATTTACTGTCTATAAATTAGTTCTTTTTAAATAAATTCTAAACAATTATAAGAAAATTAAATATTAAGCTCAATTTAAAGTGTTTTTTACATCTAATTATTTATATGCATGCCTAAAATTTTCACAGATGTTAAATGTTTTAAAACCAATTTAAAAATGGATTTTCCTTCGCTGTATGAATGTATACAAAGTTTACAAACCCATCNTGATGTTTTTTAATTTTATTTTCCTAAAAATATTTGCAACATATCAAAATAAAAGCCCAAGTAAAAAAAAGTATGTATTTAGCACTTAATGGCTTTAATGGTCGGCTTTAAGTTACAATGAATCAGCCACTTGTGTTTGAATATCTTCAATTTCCCATACATTCCGCATGCATTAATCCTGGCAAAGCGGCGTTTCGGTTTTCACGACCACCCTCATCAAACCCTTTGGCCCTCAACAAGTGAACTCGAAACTAGTTTGCGGCTGTAATAGGATTCAGTGATCCAGTGGCTAATATAATTACCAGGTAACATTTGTATGCACACACGCATCGAGGCTGGTGGGGTAGCTGGTGTGCGCCTCAAGTGCCATATTTCCTCTTTAACACTCTGCTAATTATTTGTTTGTCATGTTTTCAGCCAGCTGCCCCGTTCCCCAGAGATTGCCCACCCACCCACAGGCCCACGATACTACTCGAGATACAAATCTGCGATCCAAATGCGGCTGCAGCGGTAGCAGTTCGTTAACGAGCTTTTGATATACTTTTTCCCTACACTGACCCATGACATGATTTCGGTTTGATATGGGTGCTAGAAACTGCTGACTAAAGGCCGGGCCAAGGCCCTTCCCCCCCACACCCCCACACCCCCAATAAAGGCGTAAATTAATTAACAATATCGTATTTCCGAGCGCCGCAGCAGCGAGAGCTTGGCAAACCGCTCATAACAAGTCAAAATCCCACCCGACCTCCCCGGCATAATTCAGGACTGCCAGGAACGCCCACGAGGATATATATCCGCCGCATATGCCGGCGTGCTGGGTTGGGGTGTTCCCTTATGTTTATTTGCATAAGTAGCTCTGCGGCTGACGCAAAAGTCGGTGGAGTGAAGTGGCAGTGAAAAGGAGAAATGGAGCGATGGAGCGATGGAGTCGCATTTCCAACATACATATGCGTGTACAAATTACGGGGCCAAAAAGAATGGTCTGACAGACAGCCCTCCGATGGCCAACAAGCAAAAAAAAGAAAAAACAAGAAATAACCCTGAGAAAAAAGGGGAGCCAGAGGGGCTAAGGGGCAAAGGGCACACTCAACTAGTTGAATGATGTCCTTAATAATGAAGGAGCAAACCAGAACCTTAAATAAACATGACCGTTGGCTCTCCTCCTCGAACGAACCAGGAACCGGCCTCCTTCCCATTCTCCAAACGGAAATATTTGTTTTCAGACAGTTTTATCTTTCGGGTCAAATCATATGTCATCTTTTGCGTATTTATTTTGCTGGCAATAAATTTTGCAACAGCAACAGTCGGGTCGTCAGGTACCGGAGGATGTGTGTGTTTTGGGGGCTGTCCCGGCCACATTATTAAGAAAGTTTCCCAGCCCGATTTTCCTAGCGCTCCGTTTCGGTTTCGGTTTCAGTTTCGGTTTGCCGGCAATGAAAATTGCGGTTTATGTTAATCACGGGCCAGTCGGAAAAAAGCGAGCACCGAAAAATTGACAAATTGCTTCGAATGCGAATTTATATGTGCGATATATAAGTGTCTCGGTCTCGGGGTTCTTTGGACTCGACGCTCCCGGGAAGGAGATTGATTTATGCGTGGGCGTGTGTGCGATGTTTCCCAGCTTGGAGGTTGGCGACTCAATAGAACGGATGGTTGGCTGCCTGGATGGCTTGCTGGTTGGCAGGCCGTTTTCTGGGGTTGCAGACAATTAGGCAGACGGTTTGTCAATTCCAGCGACCCACCGGGGGCCGCCCTTTATTCGAATTATAGCACGTAGCAACGTGTTACAACCTAATTAAAATTAAAAAGGACTTTCAGTCCTTGACACGACCGCCAGCCCGGCCAGGACGGCCAGGAGGGTTGGGATTGGGTTTGGGATTGGGCTGGTTCGGCGACTGGCAGCGATACGTCACACAAAGTCAAATTTCGTGGCAGCGCCCTCGAGCCAAATGCCACTCAGGCATGGACGTTCTATGGGTATACGGTTTACCTATGACCAGAGATGAGGGCATCTCTAATGTGCACACAAAACGTGCTAATGCTAATGGCAGGCGGGCCATGTGGGGTGACTATTGGTAGGGCCATTGGCAGGGTATCGGGTAGCGGGTAGCGGGTAGGGGTCAAGGGGCAGGGGCTCAGGGCTCATTCGCTGTACCCGCTTCCGCGCCGTTGTCTGGATGTCAAATGTAAGTGGCACTCTGCAGCCAAGGCTGCTGGATTTGGGATTCTGCATTCTGGATTTCGGATTCACGACGCCGGCGGCCCGGCGGCTGATGGTCGGCGGTTGACGGCAGTTTGCAGTCGGCAGTCGGCAGTCGGTAGTCGACTCTTGTTGGCCTTCCAGCATCTGCATCCGCATCAGCATAGCAAAGTGTGCACTGCGAATAATGGGAATGCGAAATCTTCAAGGGTTTTCCAAGCAACATGTTCNCGGCGGTTGACGGCAGTTTGCAGTCAGTCGGCAGTCGACTCTTGTTGGCCTTCCAGCATCTGCATCCGCATCAGCATAGCAAAGTGTGCACTGCGAATAATGGGAATGCGAAATCTTCAAGGGTTTTCCAAGCAACATGTTCGCGAAATACACGGAACTCAGAGGCAGAAGCAAAAGTTATCCAATTGCCCTAAAACTGCTAAATAAATTTATTTAATTTTCATTCTAATAAGATTTCCAACTGCCTTACAAACATAACTATACTTCATAACTATACTTATAAGTGGGTATTTTTGTATTTAAGATAATATTTACATAATTATTTTACAGGTTTTGATCTCTTTTATAATAAGTATTTGCATCCGAATAAATGGCGTGCCAAAAGCTGATAGAAAGCCAAAATATTACCATTATTCCTCTAAAACTTTGAGACCTAGGGCTTTATTGCAATTAATCTAAATATGAAAAAACAATAACCGCTTAACTTAAATACAATACTTACAGTGCCCTGGCAGTAGCAGCAAACTAAAAGCATATACAAACTTTTGATATCACAAAATCCACCACTGACATGGAGAACTTTCCACAATTTTTGCAGTGCAATCGAGGCAAGCAAAGTGGAAGCAGCAGGGCATAACTATATAGCTGTAGAATAGATTGTGTGTACAAATTGAGAGGATATATATTTTTTCTCATTTCTGCAAGCTGAATCGCTGTTTGTCGGATGCTCACTGATATTGTAGTTACGATGGGCGCCCCCCAACACAAACCCCAGACATCCCGTGGCATCCACACACGGCCAGGAGGCAGGAGGCAGGACCTAGGAAGACTGGAAGACTTCCTTCGCCACTCCCACGATTACAATCAATATAAATCACATTTACCCAGAGCGAAAATGCTTTCTACTTCAGTGAAGAAGCCAAAAATTCATACGCAACAGGGGAATTTGCTACTTTTTTACGATATGCGTATATATACGAGTATGCGGTGCTGTGCGCAAATGTTTATATATTGTACAACCGAGCAGACAGTGGATGAGCGGGGGCATCCTGAAGGATCCAGGAGCTACAGATGGCGCCAGCTTCGCTGCTACTATTTCCACTTTCGACTTGCCACGTCTATTTTTTTCCATTTGGCCCAGGAAACACAGAAACCCCAAAAAAGAAGCAAAAAAGCAACCAACCCGGCCAGCAGGCAGGCAAATATGCAACAAATTTTCATTCAAAACACGCACGCAAATTTCTCCAATTCGCAGTAAGATTGGGGCAGGGGGATTTCCCTGAGAAAAGGGGAAAAGCGGGTGGAAAATGAGGTGGAGCGGGGGAGCGGGGGAGAGGGTAAGCTGGCGAAGCGAAACCGAGCCAAAGTGTAATAGAATGAGGATCGAAAACGTACAACAAAGGATGGCATAATAATAAAAAATTTAAGATGTGTAAAAAACATAAAAAGAAAATTCATTTGCGCCAAATTTGTGGATTTCACCTTAATCTTTTCATGCTTTCCCTTCCCCTCCCTCCCATCAGACAACAATGTATGCGAAAATCGATGTGTACCTACATTGAGTGGGTACTCATTTTCCCCATTTTCCAGGCCAACGAAAGGGTTACCCCACACGCCCTCGTCCCTCGCCCCTCGTCCCTTTTCCCTTTTTTTATTGGTTTTGTGGCCAGAAACTCTCGATATGGGGATGGGTACTCCTTTTTATAGTACTCCTAGATCCCAGCGGTGGCCGTAAGAGCTATTTAAGTTGACTTGTCCTGCCGTTCGAGTTTTACAATCGCTTATTCGGAATTACGTGCGCCTCGAATCCCAAAAAACACTCCCACCAAGCGCCCACACAATCCACGGGCCGGCCTATCCAATGATGTGTGGCCGGTAATAAGGAAACAGCACAAATATGTGTCGTAGGAATACGGGCATCTACGAAATGAATCTTAAATTCACACTAGAGATGGACGTCGACTTGGCGATGAGCCTCAATTGAATTAATTGAAATTCCTCGCATCAACTAAGTAAGTGCTCCTCATAAAACGAATCTCGTGGCTGAGCTCATGGGAATGTCGCATCTACTTGAAGCTTTGGCATTCAGACGAGACTTCAAGTTATTAAAATTATCCCAGAAATACTATATGCAATTTTTGAAAAAATATTCTAGAGCCCCAAGCGATCGTCATTGCTTAATTTGTAAATGTAATTTCTGAGCAAGCGAAGCCCCTTAATTGACAAGATATGGCTTGTAACCGAAACGTTTCTATATGTAATTGAAATTAATTGGTAACATTTGATCTCGAGAGGTCAAAAATTGATTTCTTGACGCTTTCAGCAGAGAGAGACAATTTGTAGTATACACTGCACTCTCTTTTGTTTATTATAAGATATATTAAATGACAAGCAATAATTAAATAAGTTCTCCAAGTGGTGGCACTTATCTTGCCAAGCGGCCGTCTTGATTTAATATAAATAACTAAGGAGCAGTTCGTACAAATCTAATGAAATATGTGCGTTGAGTGCTAAGACGCTTTCCAGATTAAATAAACCAACTGCGGTGAATGAGTGTGAGAACCCGGGTAATTTATCTGCCACCTCCTGCGGCAGCCTGGCACCCACATAAACGAACTCGTCCATCATCTTCTTAAGCGCTAAAAGTGCATAATGCCAGTGAATCAAAAGTGGACAAAAATTCAATCTGCTCCCCGGCATATGGCAAATAATCCCCTGACCGGGGTCGGGGTGGGGGTGTGCGAGTGTTTTCGTAGTAATAATAACACAAGTAATAATAAGTGGGGGAACAGGGGACCAGCCTAATCTATTATGATGTCCAGGGATCTGATTGTCGCATCTCGGATCCGATTCTGTGTGAAAAGCCGTCGACGCTGGTGATTTAAGATTGAAAACAAGCTGAATTGCGAGGAAAGTCGCGCTGAGACCGCCAGCGAGAAGCGTGTGTGCGATAAAATAATCTCGCTGGATGGGGCGGCTGCTATTTCGAGGGCGATGTAGTAATAGTGCTAGTGTTTCTGTTTCTATTTCACTTCCAGCCCCGGCCCCAGGCCCAGACCCGGCTTTGGCTTCAATTCGCGGAGATGCGGGACAGTTGCGATGCGATGCGATGAGATGACCGACCGGCCGACCGGCTTACTGGGTAATCAACAAACAGTGAGTAAGTGCAGCCGCCTGGAGAGGATCGGGCCGGGCCGGGGCGGGGGTTGAAAAGTGAAAAGCGGAAAGTGGGCGGGGAAATCGCTCGCTCTTGTTGCGGAATCGCACTCAGAAACACACACGACACATGAGGGCGATCTCGGACGCACACTCGCTCCGTAATGAATTGATGGTTATTTTCAAAAATCCAACGACTGTCCGCGCGATCGCTACACAAATCAGTTGTGGAATCGCCCTCGAGCAGCAACGTTCTCCGCGTTCCCGGCCTCGGACAGTGAATTCGATTCAAGCCCACTCCCATATTTACATATAATATGTACAATATTATCTCGGGCAATAGTTTTAAAAAGCGGTGCTTCACACACTTCGGTTCTGGCAGAACTTTTAAGTTCTTAATGAGCACTTTCGTACACAAATGTGTGTATACCTCCGATTAGAATGAAATTCTCGGAGCGGGGTTAAGACCCTTCCACAAGGCGCGATAATCGCAATCAACGTTCGACGAGTCAGCAGCAGCAGCAACATGCACAACAGCAACATCCACGGTGGCAACATGGACGCGGCAACAGCCCCATCGACAAAAAATATGGAAAAGGCAGAGATGTATCTCCCCCGCGTGTGAATCTCTCCGAAAGATTCTCGGGTCTCCCTGGCGATTCTCCGGAACTGATGAGCTGTAGAACGAGTACGTATGCGAAATAAATTGATCACTATCACCATCGCCTTGTAATTCAATTTGTTGCGGCTTGCCAGCTATGCACTCTCAATTAATTGTAAAATTAACAAGGAATCCAATTTTCATTAAGCCAAATCGATTGTTAGCCTAAATTGTTAAATAACTTTGAAGAACCCTTAACGTTTTAGTTGCAAAATGCTTAAGAAATAGAAATAGAGTCCCAAAAACTAATTGCAAGAATCCGGGAAATGTAGGTACCTTTTGAACTCACATTTTTAATATTTAAAGGAATATTCGAATCCTGAAAAAAGCTTAAAATTGTACACATAGATAACTCAAAGGTTCTACAGAAAAGTGAAGCATCAGCAACTGAAATTAGACCAAAATCCAGTCTTTAATGCCCCGCCATAGGGCTCTTTTTAAATCAAATCTCCTGCTCCGGAGAATACCCAATCTAGGCGGGTAACATTTAATGGAAATCAGGAAGTGCAACAGATTTCAGGCAACGACAATTGTTGTTCCCGCCCTGTCTGCTGAACTGGACCCGCTTAACTAAGTGTTATTGTACTCTGATTAATCTCTATGTATATTCTAATTTAGCTGATGAATGCATTCAGCGAGCTATTTATTGTACGAGTACTTTGTGTGTGCATCATCTTGTGCAGCTGACAAATTGTTGAATACGCTGTGGCATTTTCTGCTTTTTTGACAAGCACTTGACGCTTTCGCTCCGCAAGCAGAGCCAACCAACAGTGGCAGTCATAATCGAGCGATGCGGCAACAATAAGAACTCTGAGCAGCCACACAGTCGCATTGTGTGTAGTTTTATTCGTTTAAATTCAATTGACTTTGAATGCTCCAGCAATGAAGGCAGCAGCAGCAGCAGCAGTAGCAGCAGCAGCAGCAGCAGCAGCGGCGACTGCGACAGCAGCAGCAACATCCCAGAAGCAACAGCAACAGCAACGGCGATGTTGTCGTCTGTCATGGAGCAATTTTGAGCGCTGTCGCTGGCGAATACGGGCAACGGGCAAACGGAAAACGAATGAGGGTCAATTAAGCCAATTTAAATTTAATAAACTTATGTATTATGTGCAAGAGGTTACTAGCCATCCGTATGTGACTTGCAATGATATACATCTCTCGGGCCCGACATGCAAACAAGACGGGGGTAGAAATATTTATAAGTATTTTCGGGCTGGCGGGGCCGGGGAGATGGAATGTTTTAAAGAGACAGCTGCCACATAAGGTTAAGTATCTCGGGTGTGTGTGTGTCTGTGGATATTAATAACTCGATAAAGTGCATATAGTTCAGCATACATTAACCTTGTCCCTCGCTTATCGACCCGCACAACGGATGGAGCTGTCAATTATGCGAGATCCGTGGAGGAGAAAAACACTTTCACTCTAATTGATTTATCATTGCAGAGCCCAGCGGATCAGAGATCAGGGAGCCCGGGATCAAGGGTAAACAACGACTGAAGGTTGTAAATAATACTCGTATGCCCAACTAGATATATCCCCGGAGAGATGGCCTACTCTAATTGATTTATCATTGCAGAGTAGGCAGCCCCAGAGGGAGCACCTAGTGGGTCCTGGCTAGTGGGTACGTATTAATTGTAGTACTTACCTTCCCGCGGAGTTGCCGAGCTCGCTTTCCTAAGTACTAGTGCCGCAGGAGTTAGGTTCGTGTCCGCAATACCTCCTGCTGCCCAAGTGCTTATTAAAGCGGCCAGTTGTCCAGCCAAAAAACCAGTGAAAAAAATGCGTGTGCTTTACCATTTAGTTATAATTTAATTGTATTTAATATTTCTCCTAATAGTTACAAAAACTAGGCTTGACAAATTATACTAATCTTTGCGTTTCTTGTTCTCGTACTCGTATCTGAAGTTAATGCTTTCAGGCAGCGGTTCTCTCTAGGTTTACATACATTTCATTTGAATCCAGATATACTCGTATATTTATACTAACCTCAAGCTGTCGCTATCCGGGGTGTCCGCTCCAGGGAAGAACCGGCCAATTGATATTGTTTCCTGTTGTCTGGAAGGGACACTCACCCTTCGGATCGCGCCGAAGAATTGCCTAGCAATTGTCCTATAAATGCTTAATTTTACTCCTAAATCGGGGGCAACACAACATGTACAATCGAAGCGAACGCAGCCACGTCGTTCTCACAATAAATTATAAGCTACATATGTACAATCCGACCGGCTATATAATCATATGTATAGTACTAGACATTGTATGTACAGCAGCTCTGTCCTAAGCCCTAAACGACACTTAGCCTAGTCACTTAGCTTAGCTTAGCTAGTTAGATACACACGGTTGCGGTAGCTGCTACGCCTAAACACTCGACTCGAGACTCGAGCCAATCGACACAAAAAGGAAAATCAATAGGTAATACTTTCGGATAGAGGATATGGACATGATATTCTCACAAATGCGACTCCCGCAGAACTCTGCCGGGAACTCTGGAAGAGTGCAGGTCCTGTTCAGATTAAATGGATACATATATTTATATATCATAAATATTCATACGATTATTGGTATACTAATTATGGCGTAAATTAGTTGCATTCTGCTTCGATCAGAAGAAGGTTTTATGTGTTTCTGTCTGGGCTGACCAACGGGTTAGCTTAGCGAGCGTTAGGATGTCGGCGATATGTTAAAGTTGACAGCAGTTTCTGGTTTCGGAACCCATTTGAATACTTTTGGATTTGCGTGTTTTCAAGGGATATGCAGGATAGGAGATAGGTGGATGGCAAAAGATATGTGTGTTTCGTCGCTTTCCTTGCAATTATGTTACAAACAACAGAGATATGATGACAACGATTATTTACAAAACGAGTGTATTGCAGTTACACTTTTGGCATTGCACACAGTACGACGAGCTTACGAGCTAGGAGAAGTCTTTCCTCAAACCATGCGAATAAATACGTCTAGCTGCTAGGATATTATTCGATACGATGCGGTACATACACACACATATATATTAATATATATATCTCGTCTATATCATTTGGTTTTGTACACTCAGAAGTAAGTTAGGTGTGTGTGTCACGATGCTGTTTCTTTATATACAACTTTCCTGTATGCGGTTCGAGGTGGTGACGATCTCCGGCCCGGTGCGGAATCTGTACTCGCTGAGCGACGACGTCACCGACGGATTATTCGGACTCAGAAGGCTCACCTCCATCGGCTGGGGGGTCAGGTGGTACGAGGAGGAGGGCGTGGAGGCGCTGACATTGTAATTGAGCGCTCCCAACGGTGGACTGCACGTGGTAATGCCCTTCTTGTTCAGCGTGGCATAGCTCTGCTTCCATAGCGTTTCGTTTGTAACATTATATTCGTTTTTGTTTGCAGGAAAGTCGCCAAATGAAAGAGAAGAAATGGGAAAAGCCCCGAGATGAGCACCATGGATGAGCATGGACCAGCACCCCGCGCGAAAATAGGCCAAAAATCCCAGGTATACTCACGATCTGTTTGCTGGGCCGGAAGGTGTAGTGCAGCACCTCGTTCCCGGAGCTGCTCATCAGGCCGATGCTGGACAGGCCCTCGGACGCCACCGCCCCGCCCAGGATGCCCTCGCTGCCGCTTCCAGACTTGACCAGCTCCGTTTCCCGGACGTAGTCGCGCTGCATGAGGCGGCTCGAGGGGCTGGCGAAGCCCGGCGGCGACACCAGGCTCTTCAGCGGACGTTTTTCTGCAAATAAGCGGAGCAAGCCCCTCCAATTAATACCCAGGGAATCGCTAAGCAAGCTGATTGGGTAAATTAACTTAAGTATGCGGGTTTATTCCCTGAAAAACTACAAGCGACGGCCTAAAAAATCGGAAACATTTCACAATTTGAGACAAATTTAAACCTTTTCTCTAAGGGAAGTCCAAAGAAACATAATACATAATGCATTTGGAATACAAAAGTTGCAAAAAGTAATACTCATACTTATGAGTTTCTAGTTTCTTATACCTCAACATCAAAAGAATTTACTTTATCTTATTCTATAAAAATAATTAAACTCGTTCAAGGTATTGCAATATTAAATCCACGTACACGATATCTATATGTTTTTGGCCAGTATCATCACGGTATTACTTCTTTAATTTTGAAATTATTTAACTCTAAAGATATCGTAAAAAATGATTTAACTTAAACTCCAAAGCTTAAGGAACCTATTAAAAAAGATTTAGAAAATAATCTAGTAAATAATAATCAGATAATTTGCTATAGCTAAGAACTGAGTGCAATTAAAGTTCTCCTGGCTTATTGTATGTGCAATATCCCTTCTAGCACCCAAATATTAGAGGCAACTCTTGATGGCAATTTGCGCACTCACCATACTGATTTGGTATAACATCGGGATCGGTGTCATCAATCTCCGCCTGGCCGTCGGCCATGGGACTGTGCCGGTTCCGCGCCGTCGAACGGAGCGTGTCCCCGGACATTGCCACCAGCCCGGCCATGGAGGAGCCCCCCTTGAGGCCCCCGTCGAGGCCTCCTCCGCCACCCAACCCGCCGCCGCCGCCGCCCACAATGCCCACGTCCCCGAGGGGATCCGCATTGAGGGGCAGGAGGCTGTGGTGGGGCTGATGGTTGCCGGAACCGTCCGGCTGAGTGCCCGTGTGCGGATGGGGATGCAGCGGGTCCAGCTGGCAGTCCGCGGGTATCGTGAGCTGCGTGTGCTTGGCCACCTTCAGGTTGCTGTCGCTGCGCCTGCAATTTAAGAGTGGATATTGGGGGATGGGTTAGGCGGTGGTGGCTTGCTGGGAGGGCCATTAGTTGGAAGCCGCAGCCATTAGGCATTGGTAAGTAGTCGTCGTACCGATTGGAGAGCCTCCGGTAGAAGGCGGCCATCATGATGCAGAAGATGGCCAGCAGGAGGCCACAGAAAAGGGTCAGGCCGGCCAAAAACGGGGACAGCGGCATCGAGAGTCCGGTCGAGGCACCTGTGTATTCGCAATTCAATTATTGTTACATCATTTCCAATTACAGGGGGTTCTTTGGGCGCTTTTAATTCCCGATTTTTAACTCGATGTTGTCTGTCTCACCTGTGAACTTGGCCACGCCCTTAAAGTTGATGTCGTCGATGATTGTGGGCTCGGAGCGACCTTTGGCATTAACAGCAAATATCACCATGCGATAGGTGGCCGCCTGGTCCAGGTTGTCTATCACAAAGGTCACCGGTGTGTGCTGGAAAGAAATAACAAAAAGATTCCCAGAATAACATCATCTGTTCTGCTTCCATCTTAAACGAATGCCGTAAAGATTCTCCCAACTTGAAAACCTTTTAAAATTTAAATTATTGGTGAAACCTTTAAAATATATGCCTGTAATTTAAATCATTACTAAGAAGTATCCCCCGGCTTGCAATAAATATAAACCCCCAGCTAATCATCTGCTCCCTGCATCCCTTTAAGCCGAAAAGCCCGAGCTAAACCCTTATCGATTACAGCAACAGCCCCGATAAAGCTGCCTAATGGCCTGCCATGGTAATTAGTTGCCTTTTTTTAGAGTCCCTCTATTAACCCGGCTAACTTACCGAGACCGTGATGTTCCTGGCCAGCCGCAGCGTGTTCAACTCCACCAGTTCGAGCATGAATCCTTGGGGCAAACCACCGTCGAATCCTTCCAGGCAATCGACTTGCAGTGAGTCCGTCGACTGATTGGTAACCGAACAGTTTTGCAGGGGAAACGGCCGACCTGCGTGGTGGATAGAGTTACCTTTTGGAGTTCCTGGATAATCCATCGGGGATGCCCACTTACCCGCCGCCACAATCTGGAACACGCAGGGACTCTTCTGTGTGCCGATGGAGTTCTTGCCCCAACAGGAAATTGTGCCATAATCCAGGTCTGTACTGGGCGTGTAGTTCAGTCGCGACATGCCAGTCTTTTGGGGGATACATTGATAGAGATATAGTGAAAGTTTGACTGATTGTTTCTAGGACAGGCTACCTCGCTGGAGTGCAGGCGTGCGGGGAGCTCCGTCTGCTCGCCGGACGAGTTGAAGGTCCAGTGAAAGGAGTCCGCCGGCGGCGAGGCATCCACCTCGCACTTCAGGGGCAGAGTCTCGTGCTTGAGGGCTCCCAACAGCTCCTCGTGGTCCGTGGCGCAAATTGGGGCATCTGTCGGAGTCAAGTGAGCAATTAGAATGCCTGCTCAAATATTCAATGCCCCACTCAAATTGGGGCATGCATCGAAGGATAGGTCTGGGTGCACTGTGGAGTGCACCGGCCACGGTACGAAGGGTTGTCCAATTGATTTAACAGGAGTTGGGTTTCCCACAAAGTTTAACTTTAAATTGGTGCATTTAAAATATGAAATAAACTTTTCTCAAACGAAGAAATTAACATCGATTAATAACCTAGAGATCCCAATCTCAACCGGGTTTTGTTTAGGCATTTAAAAGCCAAAATATACCTCTTATAGTACATGTATAATCAAGCAGCTTCATCAGAGTTGAACGCTTTAGCAACCCAATATGAGTCTCTGATGTGCACAAAAGTTAATAGACCTAAAAATGCAAGCATCATATTTTGCTTTGTGAATGCTTGCTAAAATATTTTCCCCAATTAGGGGCCTTAAACAGACCCGATTTAATACCAAATTTCGAATTTGGCCAACGCAGTTGGGGCACTGAAATGCGCTGCCTAAACCCAAATGGGTGGATATCAAATCTGAGCCCGTTGTCCGTCCGTCCGTCCNAATTAGGGGCCTTAAACAGACCCGATTTAATACCAAATTTCGAATTTGGCCAACGCAGTTGGGGCTATGAAATGCGCTGCCTAAGCCCAAATGGGTGGATATCAAATCGGAGCCCGTTGTCCGTCCGTCCGTCCGTCCGTCCTCCCGGTCATTTGGAATATCGTGCGGTGCCAGAGTGTCTCTGTCTCCGTCTGAGTCTCTGGAGCCGATTCTGATTCAGATTTGAGGCCGTGAGGCAGGGAAGGCGAGTGCCAAGGCAATGCATTCATTGCGCCATAATCTTGGTCATTAACGTGAGTCAAGGGGCCAGGGGGAGTGGGGGACCGGGAGTGGAAATAGAGGTCACTGGGGGTACGGGGCTACGGATCCGGTTCCGAGTCCGACACACCCACTCGGGCTTTGTTCTTGGCTCTGGGCCAGAATATAACACTGAGCCCCGTACTCTAAATACATTAAGAGCCATTCAAACTCAAGGATTAAATTGGAAATTACATAGACGTTAGTTCAAAGCCAAACTTTGGTGACTTCGATGGGTCGGAATAGTAGGGACGGTCGGGACGGTCGGGACGGGATAGAAGGGACGGGAAAAGGCCGCAATGGAAAGGGAAATGGAAATATGGAGGCCGATTTGGGCTCTTGGCAGCGATTTACTTACAGCGTATGCGCAATGTGACCGGATTACTGGGACCCTTGCCCTCCGAGTTGACAGCCAGGCAGGTGTAGTCACCGGCGGAGGCACGTGAAACGCTCTGGAGCACCAGGGACTGATCCGACAGGATGACACCCGCGGAGATGTTGTGCTGCAGCTCCTTGCCCTGTACAGGAAGAAATTTCAAACGAACAAATTGAGATATTGCTTAAGGCTTTGCGGTTACGAAAACTTTCGGGTTGTGGTTGGGTTAATCATTTAAAGAGACTGGTCAATTAAAAAACCTCAAGTAATTAATTAAATTAAACCTTAATAGGATAATACATTTAATAAAAGATTCACAATATTTGTAAGTTTTAAGATATTGTTGTTTTAAACCATCTAAAGCTAGTACAAGTAGTTTGGGGAAAAGTCCTAGTGTCTCGTGATTTTTGCTCAGTGCGGATAATCTCACACATGAGCCCCAGAAAGGTTACACATTCTTGAGGGAGTCGCTTACGTTATGGAACCAGGACATCTTGTAGGGCTTCGGGTTGGCCTGCACAATGCACTCGAAGTAGGCGTCGTCGCCCTCCTTGATGTCGTCCGGATTCAGGGAGGATCCAATCTTCAGTGTGGTCGTTGGCTGGTCTACTCATCCGCAGGAGTAGCAGTCGCAGGGAAAGAGAGGACAAAAGAGGTGGGATTTTTTCGCAATTAGGCATCAGGGTGCTCGCTAAGACGCTATGTATATGTATCCTTACAATGGACAATGAGTCGCCATTTGTCCTCGATGGCGCTGCCGTCGATGAATTGATTTTCTGCCCGACATGTTAAATATTTGCCATCGTCCTCGCGTCCGGGCGTAAACGTCAGTATACTTAGAGATTGATTATCGGGTTCATTAAACTAAAAAAGAAACGCAAACAGAGTCCATTAGGAAATGAATAATGAAACGGAAGCGGGCCGAAAGTAAAACAGTAACGGAGCGGAAAGTAAAGCGGAGCAGAGCGAAGAAAGGCGAACGGGCAAGGAAAACCCAAGGCCACACGCCCCCCGATATACGAGTGTAAGCGAAAATGAAAAGGAAATTTGTGGCAATTATAAGCAACGCACAAGCACAAGCACACCGTACTATACACAATATTAATTTGTGTTTAATTAATGAGTTCGGCACTCTGCGCATTCATTATGAACTCACGTTTTTGGTCAACTTCTTCAGCTGCTTGCTACCCTTCCACCAGGTGATTAGCGCCGGCGGCTTCGATCCGGAGCTCTTGCACTCCACGTCGTAGGTGCGATCGGCGGACACAAATCTATCCTTGGTCAGGATGTGCACGGCCATGGGTTTCACTGTGGGAGACGGGTGGGGATTACAAGGATTTCGAGGCACTCCCGCCGGAGCCTGCACTCACAGTTCACGTCCAGGATGACCACCTTGTTGTTCGGCGGCATCAGGTTCGTGTTGCTGGCCACGCACACCAGCCGGGAGTTGAGGTGCTGCCTGCCCACGTTCGGGTAGGACAGGTGGTTGATGGTCTTCCCGTCAGGCCGCTGCTCGAAGGACTCGTCGATGGCCGTGTTGTCCAGGTACCAGGTCACATTCGGCCGGGGGCGACCTGTTTTTGGCAGAAATAAATCGGTTAGTTAAAGGCACACAAATCAAGAGGATATTTATTTACTATCTTATGCTATAAATGCTCTAATTTAGCTGCATGTTATAGAATTATTATACAGAATAATCACTTTGATTTTCAAAACTTTCAAAATTTGACAAGATATATTTGTTAAGTCTTAGTTAATCTTAAAGTAAGTAGCGTTGGCCTTCTAGTTAAAGAAATACAAAAGTTGCACTAATTACTTATTTCTTTCTTAATTTATAAGTATATGGAAGAGGAATATCTTCCTATAATCCTGCTGGTACTCATACAAAATCAAAACCAATTTTATTTTCATGACGAGGCAACGTATCTACTTCGTAATCTTATGAAAGAAATCAATAAAATGCATCTAAATCGGGTATCTCACCTCCCGAAACCTCGCAGGACAGTACGATGTCGTTGCCCTCGTTGAAGGACTCCACATTGCCGGCCTTCTCGTGCCGGTTTTGGCCATAGATGATCGGCCTGTCCGGCGGCACAATCACCGTCAGGTTGATCTTCAGGTTTCTGGTGGGCGAGTTGCGGAAGTCGACGCGGCACCGGTAGACGCCCTCGTCCTCGATGCGAACGGTGTCGATCTTCAGCTGGGCGGGATGGGTGGTGCTGGTGAAGTGGGCGCGGGTGCCGAAGGCCAAGGGCGAGGACCACAGACGCGCCTGCCCGAACTGACGCCCCCGAACATCGAAGCTGCAACGGAAATAAAGGTTTTGTTAAGCATTTTATTCAAACGTAATAGATTTTTTTTTTGTTTTTTTTTCTCTCTCATAGCATGTATTTAAAATCTATCCTCCTATGGGACAATCATTAAATTGTGTGTAAATTCCTTCGTGGTTGGATTTTGCAGTTTACATCTAACTTATAAAGACATAACAAAAACAAAACATAACAAAAAAAAAAAACAACAACAAAACATAACATTAACAATTCAACAACAGAGCTCAAAAAGTAGGCTTCGCTCAAAGCATCGTCATTGAGCAGCCCTCAACTGTTTTTAAAACTCAGTCTAAGTGGAACAAGCCTATATAATTCTATATAATAAAATGGAGAAAAATCGAATTCCGTCAGTCTTCAAAATCCCACGAAAGACCATCAAAATTAAACGAGGATCCTCACCCGTCAAGAAAGAAGCCGATCGCCCATGTGATACGAAGATCATTTCACTAGGCAACGGATCTGCAGTGGCGGTGGAACTTACCGGAAAAGGTGTCTCTAACTTCTGCCGGAGCATAGTCCACGGAAACGTGGCTCTCAACAGATCATTTAATAGACGCCTTGTTCGCTTAGAGATCGAGTTCTTGATTGTCGGGATTATTTTTGTCCTGGCAGTCGTATATATATTTTATTTATACTTAAAAAAAAATTTTTCAAGCCGACGCCCTTAATTTGGCAATGACTACGAAATGTTAAATTTATTTGAATTGTTTTGTTTGAGTTGTTCCAAATCGATATAACAAAATGATGTGAACCTAATAAATTATGTGAACCTAATAAACTTTATAAGTGTTGTTGATTATAAAATCACGTTATTCTAGAATCTAGATTGTAAAAATGAAATAGATTACTAACAGGAACACTTGAATACAAAACTGCAGTGCAGTGTACAATCTGCTTCAGAACAAGTAAATAATTGTCTCTCTTTAAATGAAAAAATGATATATGTACCACCTATTCATAAGCTTGTAAATTTATTAGTATACTAGTATGTTTCAAACTTAAAAAGGAAAACGTTTAAGTTTAATTTGGTTTTTTGTTTTTTAAAGATATCTTTTAAATGGAATTTCATGATCAATGTGTACAAACGAATTAGCTCAACTTGAGACAACACAAATTACTCTTACAAATCCTTTTCTTATCAAAGTTATAAAACAAATTATCATAGTAAAGGAAAGCTAGAACGGCATAAATCATTTATGAAGTGGTAGCTTAGCATGCCCTAAGGTAACTGCTATATTTCATCATAGAACTGAAACTATAACTCACTTGTAGATGGGCTCGCCGTCGCCTTCGCGGAACCACAGGACCATGTAGACGGCGTCGTCCCGCTCGAGGGGCGAAATGTCGCAGGGCAGCATCGCCTGCCGGCCGAGGACGCCCTGCACGGAGGTGAGGGGCACCGGGCGGTCCAGCTCCTGGATGAGCTCGTCCGGCTCCAGGTAGGAGCCCAGCACCTGGCCGATGCCGGACAGCATAAGTAATGGCAGGAGCACCTGTGGCAGCCAGGCGTGGGAGCATTGCAGCGGAAGAGGCTGGGCCGGGCACTCCGGGGATTTTGTCCGGGAAACCCGGCGCCGCCGCCGCAGCTCCCTCGGCTCCCGGGGAGCTCTTTCATCATCCAGCTGGCAAACTATTTGAAACGTTTCCTCGTGATGCATGATTTTCGGTTTCTCGTTTACTGGAACTTATCGCTTGCAAAGACCTTTCCTCTGACCTTTCTCAGAGCCATCGGGCGCCTTTCGCATTCTCGTCCATGGTCCTTGGAATTTGGTGGCTGATTGGCTGTCCTTTGGCTGCACAAATTCACATTAAATCATTAGATACTTCAAAGAAAATACGAATAATTCCTGCTTAAATAAAACACAGGGTATAATCAGATTTAAGCTTCATTATCTAAGCAAACAATAACATTTATTCAAATGCACAAAGTCTGGTTGCAAATGTTAAAGGTTAACGCTTAAAATGATGGCTTATTAAGCTCTTCAATTTATTGACAGTCATTCCAAGCCAAAATTGGCTTGGACTCTCCCAAATTATATGTGTCATACACGTTTTTATACCATGTACCTTAAGGTACAAATGGTATATTAAGTTTGTGCAAAGTATGTAACAGGGAGAAGGAAGCGTTTCCGACCCTATAAAGTATATATATTCTTGATCAGCATCAATAGCCGAGTCGATTTAGCCATGTCCGTCTGTCCGTCTGTCTGTCTGTCTGTCTGTCTGTCTGTCTGTCTGTCTGTCTGTCTGTCCGTCTGTATGTATGAACACCTCGTTCTCGGAGATGGTAAGAGCTAGAGGTGTAATTCTTTTTGCTTTAGGTCCGTTATATGTGTACGCAGGTCGAGTTTATTTCAAATTTTTGCCACGCCCCTTTCCGCCTTCGTAATTTGCATAAAACTGTATTTTCTTCGATAACTTGGACAAAATAAGAGCTAGAGACCTGTTTCTTTTTGCATTAGGACCGTTTAACTATTATGCAGATAATTTCATTTCCAGATTTTTGCCACGCCCCTTTCCGCCCTCGTATTCGCAAAAAAATCGATATCTCCAGAATGGTAAAAGCTACAGACATAATTTTAGGCGTACTAAGCTAAGTGATCGCCAAACACGTGCATGCAAAATTACGTTCAGATCGGACAATAAATATAGAAGATATGGCCAATTAAAGTTTTACCGACCCCTACCCACGGCAACGGCAAGAGAGGTACATGGTATCTCGTTGTCGAGAAATCTCGACTACAGCGTTTCTACTTGTTATCGAATAAAAAAGTTTCATAAAGAGCGCCTTGGTATGCGACATTTACTTTCAAAAGATATTAAAAGCAAAGGTAAATCTGTCCAATTTACCTCTGGACATGACTGTTTGTTGCTTAGCAAAGCCATGTCAAATACCAATTATGCTGTGAATTTATGTTTGCAACATTCCCTAACTAATCTCTGGCAGTACTTTTATTTTTGGCCTCATGCAGTCATGCCTTTTCCTTTCTGGAGCACATTTTGTAAATTCCAACCACCACTCACTCTAATAAATCTAATAAACAGGAAATTTCCACAATATGTGTGCACTGCTTTATAAACATCCCATCATCTCTTGTTGCATATAATTTAAAAGAGATTAATTTCAACTTTTTCGACTGCAGTTGCCCTTGTTTTCTTGTAAGAAAACTAAATTAAGATACGAATCAGAGTATCCGAGAGGCCCCAAGTTGCAGACTCAATTAGCAGTGAAAATAGTTTACGAGGCTGCCAAACATTTAACATATTTTAAGGAATGACCCGAAGGTGAACTTCACTTTATTTGGCCAGCTACAGAGCTTCAAGGGCATAAATTTAAATACGATTTTCTTTGTTTTGTTAAACGTGTCCATTGTTCGACCCGGTCACAATTAATAACCCCTGTCAATTCCATTCATTTCGCCAATAAATCAAAAGTATTTAAGCGAACAATGCGTTCTGGGGCTCAACACTTCCCACACACTTTCGGCGATTTTCAGCTATTCGCCAAAGTGTAACCAATGCTTTTATTGCAAGAGCTGGATTGTTTTATGGACATACACATATTTATATATAGTTGTGATTTCATAGGCACTGATGTAAGGAGACAAGCTGAGCTCATGTCCAGGTTGAAATTCATGACGCTCTTGCGGTTGACTCGTCACTCAATTTGTGGCCCCGGCCACATGTCAACGTAATATCTTCAAAAAATGTGAAGTCATTTGTTTGGCACATGGCTGACATTGCCAAAAACCGAAAATCAAAACTGACAACGCGTGTTAAGCAAAGTAAGCTGTCCGTCCGGTGGTTGGCGTCGTAAAAGATGATGGCCGGAATGTGTCTGCGGGCCAATATGGCAAAAATCCTCCCCATCGGCGATGGCAACTTGGCAACAAGAACGAAAAGGGCGGCAAAGAGTTATGGGGTCAAATATCTGAGATTCCAGTTGGGATTCCAGATTTCAGCGCTCGAGTGGCACGGCTCATGCTCATATGTCCACTCAAAGTTATGGGCCTAATGCCCCTTTATGGGCATTTAATGTTATAACTTAATTAATTATTACGATATTCCATTTCCCGCTCTTCCACAGACACAAAAAAAGCGCTGCTCATAAATATGCCAAGCGCTCACAATTTGCCTATGAATGTGATAGCCAAACACTTGGCCCAAACTTGAGATGCAGATGCCAATGGGATAGGTTTTCTGAAGATACCCTCAAGCGGGTACCTCAGCTGGGGCAGACAACTTGGGAGGAAAAACCTGATATGTAACCACAGCCTGGCACCCTGACAAATTACAAGAAATAAAGCAAAATTCAAATTACAAAAGAATGATAAAAGATCAATCAACTGGCCATTTAATTCCATGTATCTTTTCAATCACAGAAACTACCTTTTTTCCCGCCACTTGATGGATATCCAAGGGTATTGGTAGGCCCATTTGTGACGCTTCGGTTTCCCATTGTTCGCCACCACTTTTGGCCACTTCCAACTAAATATTGTGAATGCTGACAAACCTAAAAGCGAACTGACCAAGCGGCAAACCGGTTGACTCGGTGAACTTGAATTCCTCAGTATTTAAAATTCATTAGCTTTTATCTGTTTTTATTGCGCCAAAGAGTAAACAATAGATGCGTTGATTTATTAATTATTTATCTCGTTTTTACTTAACAAATAATGAAATAATATTTCCATCGCGGACAATGCAGCGCAGGCACAAAGCGATTTTCCGATTCGGTTATTTGATTGCTTGATTGAAGGTGTCGCTGTAAAATTTAAAAGGCCAAATCTGGCCGGGCCAACGCATAAACGGGGACTTTACACCTGTAATTTCAATTTCCGACCGCTGGCTGCCACTTAAAGTTGCTAAGCGATTTCTAATGGAAGCAATTAAAATGCCAACAACCCCCGCCACCAACTGGGAACACAAACAAACCCGGCAAAAAAACAACAGGCGACCAAGCAACCCATCCTCAGAAGTCGTAAACTTGATTTCCTATGCACTCAACTCGTCTCTGGCCCCATGGGCGCTTTGTTCGCACATGGAGGTGCGAATTTTTCAGCCTGAAAGCAGATCAAAGATATTTGCATACCCCAACAAACTACATACAACTAGGGGGATGCCATGCGAGGGGTCGTACTGCCTTTTCGACACCAAAAGGAAGCCGGGGGACCGGAGACCGGACTCCTCGCGTCGAACTCATCGTTTGCATTATTAAGTATAAATAACTCTTTGATGGGCAGCCGGTTGTGGCGTGCTGGCCGGCGTCTTTGGTTTGTTTAGTTTGCCTGGCCATTTGTACAAAACACCTTCAGCTTCCACACGAAAAATATGACAAGAAATCAACCGAAACCGGTTTCGGCTTTCAGTGTAATGTGATTTTCAGTGAGAAACACCCAGAAAAAAGCCCGGACACAGAAAGAAATAGTCGGGGCGTCCGAGGAAGTGATTCCCAAACAGGGATTACCTTTTGATAATATGTAAATGATATTGCATGAGGCTTAAGTTTGTTTACACGAATCACAAAGGGGGCAGTAATCATATTATATTTGGTTCTTGACTTATTCAAATGGCTTCATTCAAGAATGTGGCTCAAACTTAAAGTTTTTCTTACAACTTGAATCGAGAGTTTACAAGTTTATTCTAATTTAATGGCTATTTGTTGTACCTCTTCCAGCGGCAAAAAAATCACATGATGTTGACTAATTGGTCAAGATAATTTACTTTAAACTACAAATGTTTCCATCTACCAACACAACAATTGAATTAATGGTTTTATCTTTCCGAATTGCCTTTGATAATTGCTTTTCCATGAATTTCTTCTCTCAGACCCCCCCTCTCATTAGCAAGTTCTTGAATATTCGATGTATATTTTATATATTTATATATTTGCCAGCAAAATATGGAAAAAATGTTTATGTGTATGGCAGGCAAATATTTTAACCAGCCAATGATAATTATGCACTCTGAATTTTTTAGCGCATGCATTATTTGGTATGCATTGTGTATGCAGGAAAAACGAGGAGCCCGAAAAACCTTTTGGCTTTTTGTCGGCTTTTTTAAAGTGCAGGGGGAAAACAGAGGAAAAGGCAGTGCCCCGAGTATGCCTGAAATGTTAAAAGATGTTTGTGGGCCTGGTCGATGGTTGTCTCTGTTGCCGGTTGCTGTGGCTGTGGTGTTGCTAATTAAGATTACAGACATCGATACTTTTCGGTGAGCAGTGGCACCGACGCATATACCTACATATATACTGCCAACTATATATACTATACAACCGAAGATGGCCAACAGCTAAAGCTAAAGCCAAAGATAAGGCTGGGACTGAGGCTGGGGCTGGGGATGGGGCTGGGACAAAATCAGGCAAAAGGCAGTTGATAGCTCCCCAAAGTGCTACATCAACGCCAAGTGACAGCGCTGGCGAGGCTGCTTGCTGCCTCCTGGCTTATTAATTATGTAGCTTAATTTGCGATTATGCAGATATGCATGAGCATAAATTTTAAGGGAAATAAGCAGCCAAGATAGATAACTCACCTGCTAATGTATGTGCATATATGCCAGCCGATTTCATTCAATATTCCAACTTGTTTTTATTGGCTTCTTGCCTGCCTGCCCATAAGGCATGGAAACTGTTTTGCTTTAGTTTTGCTGCCCGTCTTGGCTTTGTTTGATTGGGTTTTTGGTATTGATATTGGCATTGATTTTGTTTTTGTGTCTTATTGCCGTTCTGCCACTTTGATTTTATTTCGTTGCGAACCAGTATTTCTGTATTTCGTCTAATGAACCGCACAGACACGCCGTCTGGACCGAGAGATCTGCGATGAAATCAAGGGATTGTAACTCGAACCTCTTAACGATGGCACTTCCCTAATTGCCGCAGATTTGCACACAATGCACTGCACTCCATACGCCCCGTATACTACCCGTATATGAGTATATGAGTGTAATCAAGTGCCAACGAGGAGGATCTCTTGAAGCTGCTCTCGTTTTGACAACTATTACCATAACAAATCAACGCCGCAGCGCCTGCCACTGACAGGGCCAATTGAACCGCACACGGAGCGACGACAAAAAAATATTTACACGGCACCCCCAACTACTGAGGGGGAGGACCCTTCCAGGGAGCGGAACAAGGAATAGAGGAGGGACTAGTAGGGATTTAGGAAGGAAAAGGAGTTTTCCGGGGGCCGGGTAGCCGGGTGGCCGGGGAGCACGAGTCACCAAACAAAACAGCGACGAGCCTTGGGCTTCTGCCTGTGCTTGTGCTTGTGCTTGTGCTTGTGCCGTGGCTATATCCTTGTTGTAGTCTGCTGGCTGGCGTTTTTTTCGTTTTTTGGTTGTAGGTTCTTTTATGCCACAGTCGTAAATTCCAATTATCGACGAACTCGAGGCACGGCACCGCAAACCGAGCAGCGAGCAGCGAGCAGCCACTGAAGTGGTGGCAGCTGAAGTGGAGTGAAGTTTTCAAAGTCAGCCACCGCGTTTGTTGCTATTTTAGTCGCTACTCCCGATTTTGCATAGGGTTTCCTTTTTTTTTACCTTAAATATAGATACTTTTGTTAAGCCCCAAAGGAATACGATTCGGGCAATGCAATTGCGAGCTTTTGGGGCATTCAACTTCACTGTTTTCGGAGAACTTAATATACTTTTTTTGGGGTTTACCGGCTTTCCACTTGGTTTGATTGCTAGCACAGACACACTTTTGCTATTTGCTTGTATTTATTATGAATGATTTGCATTTATCACTTGCAGTCGGGGTTTTTTCGCTCGGCTTTTACGATGGTTTTATTAAGCACTTGGCCACTAAATCCTGTATCCAAACACCTCCTTCCTGCCGCTACTCACACAGATACTCGAGTTCCGGAGCGCGCTGGTGGTTGTGAGTGCGTGTGGGTGTGTGTGTGAGTGTGTATGGGAGGAGTGTGCCCGTGTGCGTGTATATCTGTGTGTGTATGTGTGCCAGGGAGCTCTTTAAACGGATACCCTGAAGCGAACGGATTGAGCTACATTTCCACTCGAAGCGCGCGCGAGTCGTCCGACAGCAACATGTGCACGGCTATAGCTTCGCGTATCTACTGGATTCAAATCGTCGGCCCGACTCGCGCCGTCGTCTGCTTTGATTTCGCTTCGAAATTCGAAAAACCCGAGTCCGAATCCGAAACCGAATCCCCAGCCGAAAGAGAACTAAGAGCACGCGCTCCCCATTGCCATTGCAACGGCGGCCGAAACTTGGCATACGAGATTCAGATACTTTACAGCGCCGGATATCGTAGCGTATCTTCTGACCCGAAACTGTCGTTCGGCCGTCTTTAAAGGCACTCACTGCCCAAACGTGGATTGACAAATTTTCCGGACCTCCTGCCTGCCGCCCCCGCGCCACACTTCGTACTTATTTATGCGTAAAGATTGCCCCTCAAACTGGAGATATTCGCTGCGACGAGCGATAAAAGTTGTCGCTGTAAAAGTAATTAGAGCTAGACACGATTACACCATGTTCCTTCTATCGGCCGGCCTCCAGAAAACTCCCTGCTTAACGGATGAATAATTGTTTGCCGAAAATATTCGCGACGGAAGTGAGGCCGGCCACTTTTTGCCACAGATTTGGGGGAAATTTAAGGCAAGTGTAAGGAGACTTCAAATTTGGATCTTTGATATTAAGCAGTTGTTAAGAATTTTAGGAAAATATCAAAATATATATTAGGAATTATTAAAGTGGTATCACCTTCTCTTATTATTATTTAGGTAATATCATTGACAGACTGCTTACAAATCCATCTTTGGTATTTTCTTTGATACAAAACCCTATATTTTGTGATCAAAGATGACAAATTAAAATAAAGAACTAAGGCTTGGTATATTGGAATCATTTCAAATAGAAATGCTGTTTACATTGATTTATTGTTTATTTGATGTGTGATTGTTAAATGTTGAAGATATCTATAAATATATACAAAAATATATTATTGTTGGGAATTATTGAAGTGGTATTACCGTCCCTTAGTATTACATAGGCTAATATTCATTGATAAAATACATACTTAAAAATCAATCTTCGGTATTTTCTGTGATCAAAGAGAACAAACTAAAGTAAAAAAAATTAAGGTTTCGTATATCGAAAGCAATACCAATAAAAAAGGTGTTTCCATTGATTTAATCATTAAATTTTAATGCATATTCTAGGAATTACATATTTGATTACTCAAAATTTTACTCAAAAAAAAAAAACTTTATATCGCACTTCCAAGCGATTTAAACATTTTACTACTCCAAACAACCCGATCATCAATAAGCCAAGCAATCTTTAATACGAATTTAATTACAAATGTATAGAGAAGATGTATGTATGTGCCATCAACCTCGTCTAAATTTAAGGCGCAACAAATCTTTTTATTGACTTAAAATCAAGATATGGAGGCAAAGGTCTTCGCGAATGAATAATAACTCAGACACACACACGCGGCATCCGCACAATTCGAAATTAATTAAACCGAACAATATTTGCGCGCCTGAATTATTCACTTATCAATCAATGTGTTTATTCTTTGACGGAACAAGTCCATAAGTCGGCTCCAGCTTTTCAAGTGGATTTCCCCAGCCCAACTAAACAAAAAATTCGAAAAAAAAGAAAATATATATGCGCACACGAGTTTATGGATATGGATATTTGCGGCAAAACATTGCGCCTTAATTCGGGCTGATTCGGGGCAGATGTTATTCATCATGCGAGTGGGCCATTGTTGTTCTTTATCAAGTGATTGATGCGCAATATCCACACAATTTGATAGGGAAAGGAAATAGCAAGTAGGGCCCAACCGCAGAGTGCAATCACCTGGGAATGGGGAGGGATCGACGAATCCGACGAATCCGATTTCGAGTCCCCGGAATCTGCGTCGGGTCGGTGCCATGCTGCGCATTAAATCGTTAAAGTAACATATACAAATTAATGCAAACAAATACACGAGTGCCGCCCGCCGGAGTTCGAACCGAAAAACTGAACAACAATTCCGCGCCGCCGGCCGGTGCTCCAGATCTTGTCAATAGTTACGACTTTCTGATGTGCCACGGAATGCTAAACAGATCAAAAAGCCTGGCACGTGAGCGGGAATGCGCCGAGCAGGCCCCAATCCTGCCCCAGTCCCACTCCAGCTCCCACTCCCACTCCCACTCCCTCTCCGGGCAATGTATGTTCAGCTAAACCAGCTACCGAAAAACCCCAACTGACATCCATGAGGTGTGAGAATTCTCAAGTGAGACGGCGGCAGTGCACTCGGGAGCAGTTCCATTCCCATTCCCACTCCCCAGCCACCCACTTTCCTCGTTCCCCCCCAGCCACCTTAGACAGGGAGAAAAAAAATGAAGAAATAAAATAGGAATTGATTGGGGCTGGCAGGGCGGTCTTAAAATTAAATTAATCTTGTCTTTACCGAATTACGGGGAAATCCTGTTCCATTTCATAAACTCCAGACCGAGTGATTGCTTGGGAAATAGCAGCCGAGATTTACAGAGTTTTCGAACTATTTATCACATCACAAGAAAGTATTATATAAATTATTTAATTTAAATTAGAAATTACATTAAGAAGCTATACTTAATATGTATAAAATTCACACTTGAATGGTTGGAATACACTTTATTTTTAAGATTTCCTAGAAGTGCAAAATTTGTACTGACAATATGAAGAATTTTGGAGAGAAATGATTACCAACAATTTTCAGGTTTTTGAATTTAAAACAAACATTCTTTTATATAAAATAATCCTAGGCAACAGATATTTCAATACTATTTTTTCTTAAATTGCAACAGGATATTAGGGCAAACCTATCTAAGTGTTAAAAAGCGATCAAGCCAGCATTTAATTTTCGTGCCATCTTGGTAAAGATACTCGTATCTCTTAACCCCCCTTATATGTATTATTTATCTTTAAAGCTCTTGATTATTTAGTTGATAAATTAATTGAAATCTTAGAGTTTTAAATTGCAACTCATTCCCGCAGTGCAGGCATAACAATCGCCTTGGCCGCAGCCGCATTCTCGAGTTCCGGGGAAGCGTCTTGGCTTTTATTTTGGACTTGGACCAGCACCAGGGATTTGTGGCTCTATATTTGGCACTCGCCAGAAACAAAAACTGGAAGCAAGGCCCCATAAAATAGGTGTGGTCATATCATCATCAATAAATATTCCCGCGGCTGCCAGAGCTGTTCAATAAAAAGAAGAGCAACGAGCAAATTAAGAAGAAATACATGGAATGTTTAGAATTGAAAGAAGTTATGCGGGATGCAATGTAAAAATAGCACGTAAACAAACCGCAGCTCCGCAGCATCGCAGCGGCAACTCCTCGAGATACAAAGATACATCTGCTGCTGGGCTAATGGGAAACACGAAACGTAACAAAACGGTGCGATCGCGTGCTAGAAGCGAAAATAAAAGAATATAAATGCCAAGGAGCAACTGCAACTGCAACTGCTGGCGATACATTGAAGAGATTTCTGGTGAACTCAAGTCCATTGTGTATTGCACACCCAGGCCCATACCCATACCCATGCCCATTACCATTCACATTCAGATACCCATTCCTATTCCCATTCCCTATACCGATCCTATGAAGTATTCCCCACTCGCATTTGCATTTGCCGCGTATCCGTCACGGGTCTCATCTTTATCCCCACACCTCGGGGGAACTTTTCCGCTCTACTCGTACGTACGCTCCATGCAAAACTGAAGCCTGGTGGCTTAAACGTTTAAAATCCCATTTTCACATGCCTTACATGTGTTTCGCTCGGCTCCGACATTTATTATAAATACCAATCGCCGGAGGAGTGGTGCCTGCCCTCCCTGCCTGCTCGCCCGGCCGCCTGTGTTTTTGGCTAATTTACATACGAGTCTGCCAAATGTTAGCTTTGTTTTTCGGCGTGTTTGCCAGCCGTCTCGCTAACGAATTGCTTGTCCAAAAGGCAGCAATTAATGGCAGCGGCCAAATTAGTCGCAGCATCGCCGTCCTATGATGACTTAATGACAACTTCCTAATAAAAGCCGCAAAGAATTTAATCAATTTATTAGGCTGTTACAGGCCAAGATACATGCGATTATTTGGCCATTAAAATTAGCATATCAATGGAGTGGAAAACAGCAAACAGTTCGAGTTCGAGTCAGCTGTTTTTTGATAGTTACTCCGTAGGAGGACAGCCGGCAATTCATAAAACAAGCGATCAATTAGCATCGAAATCACACGAGGCAGGGGCCGCAGTTCAACTGCTCAGGTAGTTGCAAGGTTAACCTCTGGCCGGGCCGGGCCGGGCCGGGCCGGGTAATTTGTATCTGTTACTCTTGCGGCGGTTGCTACGAAATGTAGCGGATACATTTTCGTGCTGCGGCTCATTAACGGTTTATGGGGAAATGATTCCGCTTTGGCCCAAAGTGGATGTGGATGTGAAAGAGGAATTTTCCGGTGAAATCTATACATTGACTCGCATCGATTTATCGCACTCGCAGAGCAGCATACCCCACCACACCCGCCCTGGAGTTCTGGAGCCCATACGCTCCTAATACGTGCTTAACTATAACATTTCAATTTGCAATTTTCGACCCGCTCGTCGGCCTGTCCACCGCTTCATTCCATCGCTCCAATGGCTCTTTGTATCTGTTTTTCTGCCCGCTACGCACTTGCCACGCCCTGCATGCTAAAATGTTTTTCAAACATGCAAAGATCACTGGTATTTCACTGCCAACGAACGCTCCTCAATCCACAAACAGAACTGCAAAGCACTGCCAGCAAAACAGAGATACTTTTCAAGGTCGGGAATGAAAATATTCCCAGACATTTTGAGTTCTAGAAATAACACGAATTAGAGGGACTTAAACATAATAATTTTCTTTTGGATCCTCCAACTCTTGCGAACACGCTTATTAAAATTTGAGATTATTACATAGTTAGAAATTGGCAGTTTAAAGCTCTAAAAAGCATGCCATCTTAAATATGGAAATCAGAAAATTTCAATACTCCTTTCTTTAACATAAAAACTCAATAGTTGTTTAAAAAACCTACTTATTTAGTTTCAAATGATCAAACACCGTGGAATACCCAAGAACAATGATCAAATACGTTTTAGCAGGACTAAATAACTTCACAAAAGATTATTCCTTCGGGGTTTTGGAATATGTAAAGTTTATGATTTGAATTTCTGGAATATTGAATATTGAACCCCTGTTTCTCTAGGTGGAGCACGCACTCAGCTCCGTGTTAAGGCCAACAGACTGGCCGCAACAGCAACCGAACCCTTTGACATTGTTTTGGTTTTGTTCTGCTCTCGACCCGTGTGCGATATATAATCAGAATTCGTAGGCACGCATTATTGAATGGGACCCTCACTGGCAACTCCCTTTGCCCCGTGCCCCATGCCCCTTGGCCCTTTCACCTTTCACCGACAAAGAAAAAAATAGAGGGAAAAATGAATAACGAAAAAAAGTGTGCGCCGGCGGTGTCGTGGCTTATACGAGATTCACAAAGGGAATGGGAATGGGAATGAGTATCGGATCTGTATCCGTATCCGTATCCGAATTCGAATACGAATACGAGTGTGGCATATAGCAGACAGTATAGGTAGGTGAGTTCCAAGATAAGATACTTTATTGACATTGCGTGTCTAAACACTTTACCGCTCCGCTAGTTATTGTTCTTGTCGTTTTCGTTTTTGATTGCGATTGTGCGCTTTAAGCTTATTTGCATACTCATAACTCTGTTCCCTCGACCCGCCTCGTGTGCGTGTTGGCCAAAGAGCTTGTGCGTGTTGGCCCAATCGCTCGGCCGAGCATGTGTGTATCTATTAGATAGATTCTGAATGGTTTTAATCAGAAGAAACGCACTATTTATTAGAAATTGATTTCGACATGTGACACGAAAGTGGATTTATGTCCCCGATCGCACGCCGACAGATTTGTATGGTAAATTAAATTGCAACCAAACTAGGACGGCCGATAGGTGGGTGCTGTCGAAAATTAAACTAAAATTAACCCATTTTATTCTCAAGATTTATTCCAGCCTTGATTGTATCTTGATTCAGAGCTTGATTCGGGCGTGGAATTTACAACCAAATCGAAACGAATCGAATACGATGGATACGTATGTTTTAATTGAGATTACACAGCCTCCAATCAGGTTTCCAGCTTTGCTCACGGAATTAAAATTTATGATCGCACTTCATCATTAGAGGCCCATGAAGCGGATCAGAGTAGGCAGATTATAAATTTATGGGTCTCTTTGTTGTGCCACGGGGACAAGTTTTGACATTCGCCCAGTTTCCGGTTATGCCCCGAACTTTTTTGAAAGCCAAATTAGGGCCTAATCTGATCTAATTTGGTTTTTGATTTCAACGCTTCACGTTTATTAAATAAATTTTGCAACAATAGAGCGTTTTATTGCTTATTTTCATAAAGCCATAAATTTGTGCGCATCCATAAACGGACAAATGGACAAATGGACAAACGGACATAGGTGGACAAGTGTTTAGCATAGATGATGCAATACCCAGAATCTGAAAGCAGATGCAACTGCAGGCACTGAGATTTACCCAAGTCACACAACAAGTAATTTGAGAATCCCTGCAATATTTCCATGCTTTCTGGACCATTGCTTTGTGGGGTTGGATCCGCTTTTTCGCAGCGCACCTGGGCCAATTGCGAGTGGGCGTCCAACCTCGGACTCGAGTGCCTGTCAGGCGGCAATGAGGATGACGCCGTCGCCCCAAATCATTAATTTCACAAAACGTGACTTTTTTGCCATATGTTGAATTCTAATTCCTCTCATTAGGGGGCACCGCTGCGCTGTGGCATTCTAAACATAACTTCAAAAAGGTGCAGACTGCACTTGTGACACGTTTCGTAATCTCTTGGCTGCTTTTGCCTTTGCTTTGCTTTGCCCGGCCCGGCCCGGCCCGGCTCCTTGGCAGAATCGCTTTTTTCGCACTGGCATTTGCTGTAAGCAGCACAGCACACATGCCACCACTGCATCCTCGAGGAAGCCCAGTTTTTAGATTCAGATACAGATACATTTGCGGCAACAGAAACAGATACCAGCGGGGGCGAATGCTTATGCAAATGCTTACGCGTACCTGCATCTACTAAGTGCATGTTGCAAGTGGGCGTTGCAATTGGTCGCCGGGCCTGGTGGCGGCGGGGATTCGGGAGCTTTGGGTGCTTTGGGTGCCTTGGAGGACCTTTCAAGGAGATGCTATTTCCGCAGCGGAAGGCGAAGCACATTTGCGCTTAACCAGGGGCGACACAGCGGGGTTTAATAAGTACCTACTATTATTATTATGCGTTTGTAATTGGAAATTAAACGCAAGTGAATATTATCGCAGCTATTATGGCAAAGGATGTCAGGGAGGGGGAGGAAAATTATTCAAAATTATCTAAATGTGTTGCTTACTTTTTCTAAACTTGTTTTGGCATAATATATTATATTTTGCTTAGGTTTTTCAAATTGTAAGATCCTGGATAAGTTTAGGAATCTGTTAGAAATTCCCAGCTTGAGGGATGCCCAAAGATATTTATAAATTACTTCTTTGTTTTCCCTTTAATACCATTGAATTGCTGGCAATTTTAAAGCCACCAAAGGCAGGAACCCCTTTGAGTCTTCGCCCCTGTACTTACCTTTTAGCCCCCTGCTTTCCGCTCGGTACTGGTCCTGCGTCCTGCCCTCCTGCCTGCCAGAGTCTAATTAAAATAAGCAAGCTGCCAGGAAAGCAGAGCTCGAGGCTAAGGAAAGGTCGCGGATTAGCCCAACTTGGCTAGCGAGCATTGCACTTGGCTTCTGCTGCTGAAATTGCAAATTCAAATGCAAATGCAGATGCAAACACGCTGCATAATTGGCCATTTCTGTGTGCAGTTTGCCGCACATCGTTCTCAATCTTAATTAACAAATATACAAACGAATAAAAGTGCGAATGCCACCCAAAAAAAGACAAAAAGCCCGCGCCACCATGCGACATAAAATGCAATTTACGGCATGTCATAAAGGGAGAGCCGCCATATAGTAAATCATTTTTTATGTAGCCCCACCACCGACCTGGTGGCGGGCAGTGGAGGCAGGACATCGCGACCCATAAGTAGCTGGCGGGGCTACTAAAAACGCAAATAAGCCGAACATAAAATCCTTTAGCACCTTTTTCGAATGCGAAATACATTCGGAGCGTGGCAGGGCGGGGGATGCGGATTAGGGCTGTAGGGCTTGAGGGCTGTAGGGATGGGCAAGGAGCTGGCTAAACGCGAAATTTACACAATCAACAAATGACATAAAATTGTTGCTGAATGGCACAAAAAAAGGGAACATCACGAGCAGCGGCAAAAAATTAAATTGCATGACAAATTCCCAAGACACGGCCAAGATGCCAAAGGAATGATGGACGATGATTATAAGAGCATAAGGAGCCCAGAGCCCAGGGAGCCGAAGGATAACAATGGCAAAGGGACGACCGGCTCCAGCGCCTTGGAGCGAAACAACATTTTAAGCCCTCGAATTCCAACATGTGGAGCAATAATAATAATTTTATTGTTTTAACAAAGGCAGCAGCGGCAGCGGCAGCGTCGGCGTCGGCGGCAGAAAGTTGTGTTTGAGCCACAGCTGAGCGGCTTTTAAAAACAAATCGCAAGGTGAACACGGCCCCGGCTTCCTGTTGGCTACACGAAGGCATCCGGGCCAGGACCAGCGCCACAGGACCCGCCAGGATAAGTGCCAGGCAAGCGTAAAGATACAAAGATACAAAACCTGCACACATTCGTTCGCTGGCTCGCGTATAAAAGAGGTTTTGCCGGCGACGCTGGAAAATCGTATAAAAAAAAGACGAAGCGAAAAGAAAAACAAATATAACAAAGCCGGGATGGCAAGGGGGGGCGGCGGCGGCAGGATACCCTAATACAGATGTGCATACATAACTCCAACACGAAAACAAATAAAAATGGCGAAATAAAGCTGAATAAGATCTGTAGCGAAATATTTTTATTGCCATTTTGGCGAACGGAACGAGTGCGGCACGGGCTTGGGGGGCAAGGTGGAGCGGGAGCCTTGCCATATAAATATAAATAGAAGGAAGGCGGCGCACAGCCCGCAATAATTTACGCCGCCATAATTTGTCATTAAAATCTTCCCCGAATAATTTTATGTTGAAATGCAAATTTTAAATATACGACATTTTCATGCGAATACAAATATACAAATATACACAAATATATATCGCTCTGGCAGCCCGGCCATGGGTACGGGTACGTAAATATAAATTGTTTCTATAAATTTGCCAGAGATACGAGTATGTGCGAGCCGCCGCCTCGCGCAGGTAAGGTGAGGAATGGGTCTGCAATCCAAACTCCGGACTGTTAAGCCCGGGAGATTGCCTTCGTGGCCTTTGATTTAGATGCAAGCGCTGCGGGTAATTGACTGGAACTGGAACCTCAGCCTGGATCCCAATCCGCAGCCGTAGCCCAATCTCCTCGACGCTCCTCGACGCCCCTGACCCCGGCCTAGTCGTTCATTTGCGTAAATATCGGGGATACTTTATGTCTGCGACTCTGTCTGGGTGTCCTTTTTGTCTGGTTTTGTTTGGGAGCTTGTAGATTGAATTTTTGCATTCAGGGAAGCCAATCAATCTTATCGTATTTGCAGCGAAATTAAATCAAATGCCCTCAATTCAATAGAAAATACGATTTTCGGGGATCTTTAGATATATTGTATGGGCATATACTCACACTTTAGGCAGTAAGAAGTTTCAATTGGAAAATATGCAAAAATTTACGCACATGGGTCACTGAACTGGGATTACTTGCACGTATTTCATCTGCTTAGCCTTTTTATTTGAAGTCTGCAGTTTAAAACAAGATGAAACGATAATTCTCAAGTGTCTCGACTTTAAATACCCGGTTCTCAGTTTCCCCCTGAACATGGATAACCATTTCGTATGAGAAGTATTTCGATGGAGACGCTTGGGCGTAACCGGCAAACTGGCAAGAATATATATACTTTGTGGAGTCGGAAAGGATTCCTCTTCCCTGTTTAATTTAACATACCTTTATTTATTTAAAAAACCCTGTAAAAACATGAAATTTTTGCTTCTTGTTTTATAAAGACGCATTAAAAAAAATCTCAATTTATGGTCCCATCATCTTATATGAATAAGCATAGCAAATTTTTTAAAGTTTTTATTACACAGCCATTTTCAACAAGATATCTACCAAATTGTTATCAAATCTCCACTCGCATCATGTCTCAAAAGTCGCCAATGAAGCAGGAAGAGACCGCAGCCAAGAAGCAGGACTACCCCATGTTTCCATGCCAGGGAGCTTGACGACCTCGTCGGTGAGCTGTATGGCAGCAAGGTCCCGTTGACCGTTGCCCAAAAGAAGATGATGAAGAAGCCCAGGTCAGCGAAGAACGCAGCTCCCACTCTACTGAGTCCAGGGACGTTGACCAGCCCTGCCTGTCTCGTCTTCGAGCGTTGGAATATACATTTTATATTCGAAATTAGACGGAAAAAGTAATACTTACAATGTTTATACCAAGATCTCGTTGGCCGTTGCCCAAACGGAGCTGATGAAGAAGCCCAGGTCAGCGAGGAACGGAGCTCCCACCTCCAGTGAGTCCAGGGACGTTGATGACGACGACGCCGACAACGACGATTTGCCGAGCCTGTATCGTCGGCGAGTGTTGAAATATAACTGCTCTAAACGTAAAAAGTCATACCTAGTATATGTATAATTTTTTTAAGTATAATCTTTCCCAGTCCCTAAAACTCTGCTGCCATTCCAAGCCAACTTACCTGCACCTAGGAATATCATAATAATTCTTCATCAGCTTCTTTTAGGCAACGGGCAACGGGACCCTGTTGCCATACAGCTCACCGACGAGGTCGTCTAGCTCCTTGCCCTGGCACGGAAACGGAGTCCAGGGACGTTGACGACGACGACGATTTGCCGAGCCTGTATCGTCGGCGAGTGTTGAAATGTAACTGCTCTAGACGTAAAAAGTCCTACCTACTATATATTGTTTTTAAGTATAATCTTTTACAGTCCCTAAAACTCTGCTGTCAATAGGAAAAGCCATTCCAAGCCAACTTACCTGTACCTAGGAATATCACAATTATTAGAGCAAATTTTGAGCTATACTTTTTACGATGGGTTGCGTAAACTTGGGCACTATTAAATATGCATATTCTAACGTTTTATGAACCCTCTCATTTAATTTGTTTCTTGGCTAAAATGCATTTTCGTTGAGTGCATGAAATTTAGAGATCTTGAAGATGTTTCAATGAAAGTTGTTGGCTTCTTATTTTATAAATACGCATTAAAAAACATCTCAATTTATTGTCCCATCATTTTATATGAATTAGCATAACACATTTTTTTTTAAGTTTTTATTACACAGCCATTTTCAACAAGATATCTACCAAATTGTTACCAAATCTCCACTCGCATCATGTCTCAAATGTCGCCAATGAAGCAGGAAGAGACCGCAGCCAAGAAGCAGGACTACCCCATGTTTCCATGCCAGGGAGCTTGACGACCTCGTCGGTGAGCTGTATGGCAGCAAGGTCCCGTTGACCGCTGCCCAAAAGAAAATGATGAAGAAGCCCAGGTCAGCGAAGAACGTAGCTCCCACTCCAGTGAGTCCAGGGACGTTGACGTCGACGACGATGATTATCCCAGCCTGTCTCGTCGGCTAGTGTTGAAATATAACAGCTCTACATTTTATATTCGAAATTAGACGGAAAAAGTAATACTTACAATGTTTATAACAAGATCTCGTTGGCCGTTGCCCAAACGGAGCTGAGATGAAGAAGCCCAGGTCAGCGAATCAGCGAAGAACGGAGCTCCCACCTCCAGTGAGTCCAGGGACGTTGACGACGACGACGACGACAACGACGATTTGCCAAGCCTGTATCGTCGGCGAGTGTTGAAATATAACTGCTCTAAACGTAAAAAGTCATACCTAGTATATGTATAATGTTTTTAAGTATAATCTTTCCCAGTCCCTAAAACTCTGCTGCCATTCCAAGCCAACTTACCAGCATCTAGGAATATCATAATAATTCTTCATCAGCTTCTTTAAGGCAACGGGCAACGGGATCTTGTTGCCATACAGCTCACCGACGAGGTCGTCTAGCTCCTTGCCCTGGTATAGAAACGGAGTCCAGGGACGTTGACGACGACGATGATTTGACGAGCCTGTATCGTCGGCGAGTGTTGAAATATAACTGCTCTAGACGTAAAAAGTCATACCTACTATATAATGTTTTTAAGTATAATCTTTCCCAGTCCCTAAAACTGTGCTGTCAATAAGAAAAGGAATTCCAAGCCAACTTACCTGTACCTAGGAATATCACAATAATTAGAGCAAATTTTGAGCTAAATTTTTTGCGGTGGGTTGCGTAAACTTGGGAACTTTAAATATGCATATTCTAACGTTTTATGAACCCTTTCATTTAATTTGTGGCTTGGCTAAAATGCATTTTCGTTGAGTGCATGAAATTTAGAGATCTTGAAGATGTTTCAATAAAACTTGTTGGCTTCTTATTTTATAAATACGCATTAAAAAACATCTCAATTTATTTTCCCATCATTTTATATGAATTATCATAGCAAATTTTTTTTAAGTTTTTATTACACAGCCATTTTCAACAAGATATATACCAAATTGTTACCAAATCTCCACTCGCATCATGTCTCAAATGTCGCCCATGAAGAATAGCGTCCCAGGGATGTCCAAGCTCAAAACCGCGGCCAAGAAGCAGGAAGAGACCGCAGCCAAGAAGCAGGACAAGCCCATGTTTCCATGCCAGGGCAAGGAGCTCGACGACCGCGTCGGGGCTAGTCAAGATCCCCTTGACCGTTGCCCAAACGGAGCTGATGAAGAAGCCCAGGTCAGCGAAGAGCGCAGCTCCCACTCCAGTGAGTCCAGGGACGTTGACGACGACGACGATGATTATCCCAGCCTGTCTCGTCGACTAGTGTTGAAATATAACAGCTCTACATTTTATATTCGAAATTAGACGTAAATAGTCATACTTACTATGTAATGTTTTTAAGTATAATCTTTCCCAGTCCCAGAAAACTCTGCCAAGTGTCAATAAGAAAAGCCATTCCAAGCCAACTTACCTGTACCTAGGAATATCATAATAATTAGAGCAAATTTTGAGCTATACTTTTTACGATGGGTTGCATAAACTTGGGCACTATTAAATATGCATATTCTAACGTTTTATGAACCCTTTCATTTAATTCGTGGCTGCTCTAAAATGCATTTTCGTTGAGTGTTGGCTTCTCAATTTATTGTCCCATCATTATATACTTAGTATAGTATATTATACTATATGAATTAGCATGGCAATTTTTTGGAAATACTAGTACAAATAATTTTTAAAAAATGGAATTCCCCTTCTTTGGGAGTGATCTGCTTGCTGATTGTTTGATACTCCTATAAATTATTTTTATGGCTGCTTTTTGATGAATCACCAAGGCTACGCCCCCGTGTTCTATTTGTGAAATAAAAACGCCCAAACACATTCCCATTTGAAGGCGACAAATCTATAAGAAAGTTATATCCCGTTTACGGGCGTTTGGCATGACAATTGCCACACATGCACATGCTACACATTGTAAATATTTTATGTCAGCCGGCAAGGCAAATATTTAAAGAACTTCACACTTGATATGTGAACTCCGTTCCGAGCGGGTGTGCGTGGGGTCGGGGGCACTTTTATGGCCCACTGACGGGTGCAAAAGCAACAATCTTTGTTACTACACTGCTATTTAATCTTTATGGCGCCGTACTCCACAACATACCCCCCTGAGTTTGCTCAACTAAATCATAATCACGGGAAAACGTTGGCAAATGCTGCGTGTCATTTGAGAGCACACATCATAAAGCAGCAATTAAGACAATGTCTTCAAATCGTAAGCGTCAAAAATGTCATAGAAAATGCGTAGCACAATAAAAAGAGAAGAAACACCCATAAAACTGTGCACCAGATACTGCACGGCATGGCATGGCATGGCAGGGCTCTGTGTGTGCGGGGCGAGGGAAAGTATCTCACAGATACACGGATACAGTTGGCAACGGCTGCTAATTGTCTGTCAAAATTCTATGCACAGTAACGGAGATGAGATAAGTGCTTGGTAACCGAGTTGAATGCACAAGATATCACTCGATGGGCGGCGTCGGGCTTTGCGTTTCTTCAAAGGAAATGGATGCGAAAAAAACGCAGCCTGGAAACGTTTCTTCGGCGGGCCATTCACCCAGCCAGGCCCAAGGAGCAAGTCCTGCCGAGGATGTAATGAAGGCCTTACAAAAAGGAGACTAGTGGTCCTGCAAACGAGAAAATGCGGGAGATGTCGATGGCATTTAAATTCTTCAAATGAAAGCCTCGGAATGAATAATGAAATAGCTTTTTTGGTAGTTTTGTTATAGTTTTAAGTAGATTTGTAGCAATTAAAAATAATGTTTCTACTGAAGTTATACCTTTAAAATTGCGCACCACAAGCTTTTGCAGCAACATTCATTTCTTTTCCTAAGTAGGCACTATAAGTATCCAATTAAATCTTGTTTTTATGGTGAAAACCTTATAAAATAAGCAATGCCCATAAATGAACAAATCCAAGGGCTCCCCCCGCAACGCATAAGGAAAAGTTGACGGCTTTAAATGTTCCGGAATCCGGATCCAAAATCAACCCTCGGAATCTTAAGTTTCCATCGCAATCCAAACACTTTGCACTTTGCCAGCCCCCTCCGCCAACACTTCCACTGTCAATTTATGAAGTTTTATACTTTTGACTATTGACTTTGGGGCTGAAACACTATCTGCGAGAGGAAGTGCGCGAAGAGATGCGCCATAAAGTGGGGAAATATGTCAAGTTGGTGGCAAATATTTGGGCCAAATAATTGACTGGCTGGCAGTGGAGTAGAGGGCAGTTGGCATCTTCAATCCTGCCGCTGTCGGGCAATCTTCAATCCACAAGTCCACTCTCGACAATCCCATTTCGATCAAATAGATGTCGCAACAACAATCACCACAAAACCGCACACACATCGGGCCGTATGAAAAACAGTCAACTTTCCTGGCCCGTCCCGCCCCGCCCCGTCCCGCCCCGTCCCGTCCTGTCCTGGCTGGCCAGCCCATAAACGGAAACGGAAATGACTCTTAGCAGCAGGCCGGGAATCCGGAGGAACTAAGGAACTCTCGGCTCTCAATAGGGAAGAACTAATGCCGACCTAAGGCAAATATAATTGCGTGTGTGTTTTTGCGAGGACAATGTTTCGAGACATTTGCATGCAGGCGTCATCTGGCTGGGGTTTTGCGGTGCCGTGCGGTTCGCTTCGCTTTGGTTCGGTTTTGGCCATGGGTGTGGTGGCCAGAAAGACAACGCCCGGGCCAAGCCAAGTCCGACAATTGTGCTGAGTCCAGGATAACACACTCACATCATCTTTCGGGGGGGGCGGAGGGACAAATGCTTGGGCTGCAAACGTGCCCAACAAAATATTGATTTAAATGAGTTTCGGTTTCGGTTTCGGTTTTGGTTCGCATCGGTTTTCATTTCCTATCGCCGAAAAACTCCAGCAATCAGCAAATTGTGATGCTCAATGGCTCCGCTTTTTCCTCGAGCACTTCCAGTGGTCCGGTCCTCGTTAGATCTCCGTAAGTGCTGGCAAAAAAATGCATGATAAGCAAAATATTGCACATCGATGATGAGCTTTATCCTTGCCACTTGCCACTTGCGGCAAGTGGCACGAATGCGTGTCCCTGTGTGGTGTGTGCCGGAGGTGTGATTTATATGGCCGAGCGGCAGATGCACTAAGCCGAATAAAACTATAAAAATCCCATAAATACAGGCTTATTAGTTTCCCCAACAAATGTTACACATTCCTCGTAAGAGAGTGCCAAAATCTGAATATATTCACAAGGATTTATGGGTTCATTTTTGTGGCAACCAAAAGTATAAATTAAATCTTAGCCTATACTTTTACTCCTCTTTAATTTAGAGTTCAAATTATTGTAATGAAATCAATGATACTTAAATTAAGGAACCTACTCTTTGTTTTTAATCTCTCTCCCAACTTCTTCCAGTGCTTTCCTCGTCACCGGCCCATTTTCCCGGCACTCCCCGAATAATTATGGCGCATCACATGTCAAGGTCCCCCTGTCTCAGGGCTATAAGAACACGTCAATAAAATAAACTACAATTTAAAGTTGCCCACTTTGGTTATAGTTTTGCAGCTTTATTGCCGCCGGGGGCGCTTGGAAGGCTCTTTTTCGGTCCCGGGACTCGGGACTGGAGCACAAGGCAGGAGTGCCTTGACGGCCCAGATGGCCGGCCAGAAAGACTTCGAGTGTAAATAGCCAGAAAAACCTTTGGGTTGAGTTTCGGCTCCGCTTTTTGTCCGGAAACTTGGCAAAAGTCATTTGAAGTAGCAAAGCCGCAGACAGTGAAGCAAAACGAAAGATGTTGTAAAAGTTTTGGCTTAGTTTCGTTTACCTAGTGGCATAGAAAAAACGCTTTGAATATAATTCTAATTTGCATATTATTTGAATACAAGAGCAGCGAATTTTCCACCCTCCTCCGGCGGGTGGACCCTTGGCCGAACATAATGGCGTGGAAAATCTTCTAGCAGGCGGCAGCGCAATCTGCAGGATTGCAGCGCCACAAAGCTCTTAAAGTAATTAGTGGCATAAATTAAATGCCATCCCCGAGCCCAACTCCCGCCTGCTTTCCGCCCCATCTAGGCCCCGAAAAACAACAATGGGCAATTGTTTGAATGACCCTTGTGCCACTTTTAATTGTTGCAATGCTGCGAAAACTTTTCGACCTGGCCAAGGCGAAAGAGTTGCCGGAAAAGGCCTCTAGCTTTTTGTCACGGTTTTGGGCGGCCAAAAGCGGCCAACTGGCCACCAAACGCACTGCAACAAAAGCAAGCGGCCGGCCCACCGACCGCGGGGCATAAATAACTTTTTTTATGCGTTTCATATGGGTTTTTGGGGGGGACAGAAGGTCGCCGGGGCTCGCAAAAATGCGCACAAAATGAGGAAGAAAGTTGACACTTTTTTAAATTGAATATAAAATAAAATAAATTGTGCGTAATTTAAAATATCACCCCAGACAATGCAGGAGCAGCGAATTTTTCATTTGCCGGCGGCCTAATTACTTTCCTGCCGTTTGCTTTCCTTTTTTGTTTAATAAAAGATTGAGGATTGTAAATAAAATATGGCCAGCTTTGATTTCCCCCCCAAAAAAACGAGTAATGGCTTCATTGAAATACATTTAAATACAGCGATTCAAAAAAACAGAAATACTTCAATGAAATCAGAAACACTGCCGGCGAACTTGTAAAAACTAATTTAATAACACAAAAACGAGTTATGAGCTGATTAATTGGCATGAAAAAAGACACAATTTAATTAAATTAAATATCTGGAAATCACTTGATAAAAAAAAGAATAGTGCGTCTCCCAACTCAATTAAATAACAACTGCAAACAATTGAATTTAATAACCGGGAATGCGACACAACACCTCGGTTTCGGCCTTGGGTGAGGTGCAAACTATTGCAACATTGATTTCCAATTGATTTTGGCTTCTGTCGCCTCTGCGTCATAAAAATACTCATCGAAAATTACATGCCAAAATAAAACAAGCTGTTGACTTGCCAAATAGCCGTGAAATATTCCCCCAGGGCGTAGGTGAGCAGGTAACGGCAATCGCATCGTTTTCCCCGAGAATTCGCTGAGACAACAAATGTCCAGCCCACCGCCCACCGCCCAGCCACGCCCATTTTGGCCCCCATTTGCTGGAGAACTTGGTATCTGTCTCCGGTGTGGCAGGACGGACGGACGGTAACGAGGTCCTGGCCATGGTTGACTCTCCATGGCCAAAAAAGTGGGTGGCCCTTTTGCAGGCCAGGCTGCCAGGCTGCCAGGATATCGTAAAGCGACACACAATCACACATAAAATTTTACAACACGAGGATGTTTTTTATTGCATCCCCCAGCCCCCGCCGATATCCCCGGCCATCCTCGACGTCCCCAATCGAAGGAACTTAAGTAGCCAATTACTGAAAAACTTCGAATTCCTTACTATGAATTTTGTGCCGCTCGTTTTGTTGCGTTGCGTTGGCTTTGTTGCTTCATTTTTTGTTTATGTTTTATTTGCCATCAGCGGGGGGGAAGGGTAGGGTGGCAAGGGTTTGTTAGCGCAGGCAAACATTTTTCTATTTAATTAAATGAATTCACCTTTTGGCCGTTCGAACAGTGTCGCTGATTTATGGATGGACACCAATAAATTTCTGCGCCGCGCTTCTGATTCTGTGATTCAGATTCGGATTCGGATTCGGATTGGGGCTCGGATCCTGGATGCTGAGCCGTGAGCCATTTAAATCACCAGCTCTGCTGCGGTTTTAATTAAAAGGAATTTATTTTCCACTCAACTGCAGATAAGTGCGCAGAGACAGAGCAGAGCAGAGCAGCCAGACAGTGGCAGCATCCGCAGACGTCCATATAAATATAATAGTTTACCTTTGCCGTAGCTCTAGCTCCTGCCTCTGCAACTGCCTCTGCCTCTGTAGCTGCACCTGCAACACCACACACAGCACTTCGCATATCAAGACCCACCACACCGCCTGCACCACTCGCACCGCTGACACCACTTGCACCACACACTCGCTCAAACGGACACAAATGTTTGCCCACCTCGTATTACAAGCCCACGACTTGCCATTATCGTTAAGACAATGCCATGCGGCATTCGGGGCACGGCGAAAAATATGCGAGTTGAAGTCTAAACAAATATTGCTACATCAAAAGGGAGTAAGCGCATTTGTCAAGAAATTTATTCGGATTTAGGATCCCAACTTTAGGCATTTTACTACAAAAATAAATGTGTAAACTAGGTGCTTGTAATTCGGAGCTGAAATGTGGTAGGAATTAGGAATTCTTGAGTTGCTTAAAGGAATTTTACAAAAATAATAACTTAGTTAAATAAGTGAGCATTATTTATATCTGATATATTATAGGTCTCTTTTGGAGTTCTAGAAATACAACAAAAATTGGAATATGCTTCCAGTAACCTACAAATTTCCTGTACAACAAATGCTGCAACAAGAAATACTTTCTTATTGTTCATAAATTTAATAATAAGTTATAAGTTGAAAACCTTTTTATCAATATTATTGTCTCCATTTAGTTTTGTTTTTAAAGTTTTTTTGTAAGAACATTAAGTAAGAACATAACCAAATATTCAAATCTTTAAATTGGAGGAATTATTTACAACAATGTTTATCTAAATGCAAGATTCTTAAATTTGAAATCTCTTAAATAACGTACGAAGTTCTCAAAAGATAATTGTGATTCATCGGTAATGTATTGAGTTAACTGGTTTTTAATAAGTTTATTTTTGGTACTCAAATTATAAGATTCGCTTGGCTTTTACCTGCAAAAATATTGTTGTAAATATTGTTGTATTTGATCTTTATAGACTTTAATATTTTCGATAAGATATGTTTCTGTTTAGAAGGCATTGCATTCGATTGATAGAGACTACCGAAAGTAGTAGTAGTAGTATTTTCCTCAAGCTTAGGTAATTTCTGAAATAGAAAACATGAAGCGAACTCCTCGACTTCTTCATATAATAGATTGTAAGCTTTACTTCTCTAGGTACTAATGACCATCCCTCTTGGGCAATCTTTTCTGGCTGTGCACCTGCTAATAATTGGTCTGATGTATTCACATGTCTGTGCGTGTGGCTCCTTAACCCTTTGGCAAACATGTCTATTTTGGTCAATGGCCATGGCAACGGAGGGAAGGGACCTGGATCGGAAACGGGAACGGGAACGGGCACCATTTGTTAATTGTTGCCACACCCCTGCGGCTGGGAGGGGAGGGAAAATCGAGATGCCTCTCTGTGGAACACAGGGATTCGCAGCCGGGGAGCAATCGCAGACGCAATCCCAGGCGAAATCCCAGGGTCTTTGGACGCCTGTCATAATTACGGAACGGGCTGCTCAAGTTGCCGCAGCTGCCACCGAAGACACATTGGCCAAAGACCTGCATCGTCGCCTGTCCAGTTATTATTATGGATGGATGGAGGATGGATGGGCAGATGGGCGGATGGGTGGATGGGCGGATGGATGACACCCGTTCTGCCCCATCGATGCCCTGCCCGACCGCAGATCGGGTTTCCGCATTAGCCGGCAATTAATCATACGCCTCGTTTTCTGGGTAATTACAGTCGCGTCCGTCTAATGCCTTTCGATAAAAATGTAAATGCAGGGCACAAATTAATGGCCAATAAGCGGGAATGAATCATGCAATTGGCTGGCAACTCTCTCGCAAATGTTGTAAATGTAAAGCCCGCCCCTCCCGAGGGCCTCCCGAGGGCCCCGTAAAATCCCGATATAAACACCAAGATGTTCAACTCCCCAGGAACTACACATGCATGCTCCTTCTCCGCCAAAGCAGGGCCCGGAAATCGTCGGCGATAAATCTCCCATTTACCTTTAAACTCGAAATACGAGCCTCTGCCCTTTAAACTCGAAATACGAGCCTCTGCATCGGAGGACTCTGGCAAGGACACAAAGCAAGGGCGGGTGGACACACTGTTACGGCCTTAAATCCACTAACAAATAAAGGAATAAATTGCCCATAAAAAGGATTTTGCCAAATGCACGCCAGCGGAGCCGGCCCCACTTGTGTTTCCTATTTCCCACTTATTGTGCACTAGAAGGGATCGGGATCCCAGTTTGCTTTTAGTGTGCTTGTTTTTTAGCTCCTTGTGCTAAACTTAAAGCGAACTGCAGCCGCAAATGCCAACAAGTTTGTTGCGCCGCCTTATGATCCAAATCCTGGCTCAGATTTAGATCTAAGCAAAATGGAAATCTGCCAAGGCGGAACAGGAACAGCGACAGGGACAGGTCCTGGCCGCCCGAATCATTTGTGAGTAGTAAAAGCAAATGCTCTTTGTTTGTTGCTTTTATTTCTGCGGGCTTTTTATGCCGCGGCTTAGGGACTAACTAAACTGCAATAAAATTCAGGGTTATTTCTTGTTCGTGGAGGGGAGTGCGGGGCATGTTTTAGGGGATTTTAAAATGGGAGAGAGAGTTGGCAAAATATTCAATATTGTAACAATATACAAGTAACAAAATACCCTGTTTAGAGAAGAAATTAGATGTTTTGTATCTATGGT
>JAJJHQ010010498.1:666945-671945 GCA_021223825.1 Drosophila ironensis
CGTATTCGAAAGATACTTAAAATGGAGTATAGACCTAAAATAAACCTAGATACAAGTCCAGCCAAACAGTTCAAGACAAGAATGAACGATAATTTATTAATCTAATTAGAAATGATAGATTTCCTAATTTATGAATCTTGATAAGAGTATGGAAACTCCAATTGCTTCATAAAATTATAAATAAAACTCAAAAAGCTTACTTAAACTCAAAAATATTTGCCTGCCCGTGAATGTGATCAAATAAACAGCACAAATAGGCTTTGAAACCAAGAAAATAATTTGTAATCGAAAGATATAATTGCTTTGGAGGTATCTGAGAGATACGCTGTATCTGGGGGTGGCCCAGTAATAAAGCAAAATCTAAATAGCTCAAGCCAAGAATATTAGCATAGCAAATGATATATGTGTATTCATGGCTTTTATAAACACATATTTTCTTGTAGAAGTTTGATAAGGAAAACAATAAAAACACAAATGACACCTCAGGTTTTATATAACAAATAAAGTGCAATTAAGCTTTTACCAGATGATGCGAACCTTTGGTAAACACTTAGGGTAAACATTTGCATTTTTCCGGATAAGTTTGGCCCACCAGCCACCGACTTGTTTTGGTAATCGCAGTTCAAACGTCATGCAATGCAATATCTCTGGAGTTTCTCAGCTAATTTCTTGGGAGCACCCCCAACTATCGACCTTCAATGGCACACATTCCCACACACTCAATGACAACTTCAAACGGCAAACATATGCCAAAGAATCCGAAGCGTTCCCATGCTTCCCCAGCTCTTTTATTTCTCAACAATTCGCGACCACCCTAGCAAAGCGTCTGCGACTTTGTTGCATTGGCATTGCCTCAGCTCGTGTGATAATATAAGCAAAGTGCTGATGATCAGCACATAATTTAAGCTTCGCAGCGAACGTGATTAGTTCAGGGTCGCTGTGATTCGCACCTGCCCCCAGCGAGACCGGCAAAAAGGCATTAATTTTCACAAATTTCGCTCGTCTCTGGCACTTGCAGAAAAAGGCACTGGGCAGCTTCCTGTACGAGCAGGTCTTCTATGCCCTGGACATCATTGAGAAGGACTACTTTGGCCTGCAGTTCACGGATGCCAATCACGTCAAGCACTGGCTGGACCCCACCAAACCGATCAAGAAACAGGTTAAAAGTGAGTATTTATAGCCGACTTTATGCCAATGTGCTAATCAATTAAATTAACGCGCAACCCAAACAGTTGGACCTCCCTACACATTCCGATTGAAGGTGAAGTTCTACTCCTCCGAGCCGAATACTCTGCGCGAGGAGCTCACGCGCTATCTGTTCTTCCTGCAACTCAAACAGGATTTGCTGGAGGGCCGCCTGGACTGTCCGGATGACAAGTCCACGGAGCTCTGCGCCCTCGCCCTGCAATGTGAGAAGAGTTTCAGCACCAAATACGACCGAATCTAATGCAATTCTCTCCAATAAACAGCCGAACTGGGCGACTACGATGACCAAGTTCACTCGGCGGCCACGGTGTCCGAGTTTCGTTTCGTGCCCGAGCAGACGGAGGACCTGGAGATCTCCATCCTCGAGGAGTACAAAACCTGCCGCGGCCTCACCCCCGCCCAGGCGGAGACTGCCTTCTTGAACAAGGCCAAGTGGCTGGACATGTACGGCGTGGACATGCACACGGTGCTCGGCAAGGATGGCTGCGAATACCACTTGGGGCTCACGCCCACGGGCATACTCGTTTTCGAGCGCGACCAGAAGATCGGGCTCTTCTTCTGGCCCAAGATCAGCAAACTGGACTTCAAGAAGAAGAAACTAACGCTCATCGTGATCGAGGACGACGACGAGGGGCGCGAGCAGGAGCACACCTTTGTCTTTCGCTTGTACAACGAAAAGGCCTGCAAGCACTTGTGGAAGTGCGCCGTGGAGCACCACACGTTCTTCCGTTTGCGGGCCCCTGTAAAGGGTCCCTCGGCGCGCCAGAACTTCTTCCGCATGGGCTCGCGTTTCCGGTACTCCGGACGCACCGAATTCCAGACCACGCAGCAGAGTCGCGCCCGGCGCACGGTCCAGTTTGAGCGGCGGCCCTCGCAGCGCTTTGCCAGCCGGCAGTCTCATTTGCTGCGCGAGCGCCAGAAGGCCTCCCAGGAGTCCGCGGCCAGTGCAGTGGCCAGTGTGAATGCCCGAGCTGCTGCGGCAGCTGCAGCGGCTGCGGCAGCGGCTTCCACGCAATCGCCCATCCGAGCAGCCCCTCCGCCGGCCATTGAGAACAACAACGATGCCTTTGACTCGCTCATTTCCAACGATCACTTCATCACGGTTACGCCCTCGCCCTCGGTGCTCACGGTGATCCAGAACTCGGCCATCATCGAACCGGACGCCGCCTGCAGTGGCTCCATCAGTTCCTCCTCCCAGGCGGCAGCTGCCACCTGCCCCTCCCTGGGCCGCAGTTCCCTGAAATCCAACTTTAGCAACGAAGATCCGGCCTACAGCAAGATCGGTTCCATAGGCAAGGCCTCGGGATTGACTGTCAAGTAAGCAAGCTGCTAGTTACCCCTAGATACTCCTTCTTATGCGCAACCTGTTGATTCCCCTCCAAAGATTGGATCCCGAGTATGCGGCACCGTACTCGCCGAACGCCACCAAGAACTTTGACGAAACGAATCCGTTCAGGAATGCCACGGCCTCGCATCACAGCAGCTTTGGCAAGGCCTCGATCAGCTCCGGTCAGCTCAGGTAAAGTGTTTAGTGCTAACCCTCATTTGCCATCAAATCCACATTTGCGGCTTCAACTCTTCCCGATTGACTAATTTGCCTGTGTTTCTGTTGTCTTCTCACCCCGTTTGTGTGTGCTGTGCTGTGCTGTGTCGCATTGTCTGTGTAAAGTGTTAAGAGCGGCTTGTCGGATAAAGATAGAGAGCTAGACTCATTGCTTAAGTCCATTGTCAAAGATCCATCCCCATCAGTGCTAGCAAACGAAGCCATTAACGATGCTAACAGTATCAGGTAGCGTAATCTTGGGGCTAACCCGAGGGAGTATCTAAATTGATCAATATGCAAATGCAGGGTGACCATCAACAAGACCTTCGACATGGACCACAACACAGAGACCTTGAAGAGGCTTTCAAATGCCAACGAAAAGCCCAACAACCAAGTGAAACTGGCCAATGTAAGCACCACAGCCCTACCACCCGGCAATATCAAGTGCAATATTCTAAAGGGTAGGTGACAGCAGCCCAAAAAAAATAAAGAATAAAGCCTAATAATGTCTAATAATGCTTTGGTCCTTAGCGCGCGTTGAGGAGGAACTGGGAGCCGGGGGCAACGCCAAGCTCACCAACCAAATGTTCGTGCCCGCCGCCTCAAACTCCAGCAACAGCAACAGCATTGGGAATGGAAATGGCAACATGAACAGCGGCGGCGGCGGCGGCAGCGGCGACGGACCGGATTCCCTGAACGCCACCTACATATCAGTGGTAAGTAGCCGGCGAACCAGTTTGATACACACAAGCATTGCACCCGTTTCATGCCCTCTGTACATTTTTATTTTCATTTTTGTTGTTGTCCGCACTTAATGTTAAACCGTGTGTGTTGTGTGGCCGTGTTTTGTGTTGTATATATATCGCTTTGTGCTGTAATAAACGCAAAAAAATAGGGAGGCGATAAGCTGACACTCAGCATACCGGAACAGAAGCCATCGACCAGCGGCAGCAGCTCCGCCACCAGCAGCACCACCTCGAGCACCACAAATCCCAATCCGCTAGCCCCAGCAACCTTTAGCAATGCCACCTTTGTGTCCGGATTTAGTGCACCACTCACACCGCCCTCGTCGCTGCCGGTGAATCTGAATCTGAGTCTGAACAATACCGGCACGAGTGCCGGCGCCAGTGTAACGACCATCAGCACGCCCAGCAGCCCCACCACCACCACCAGCACCAGCAACACTACCACCACCACCACCGGCTTGAGCAACGCCTCGGCAGCCGAAATACTCATTAATGAAATATTCATTAACAACATCATAAACAACAATGCCGGTGGCGGTAGCGGTAGCGGTAGCGCAGGCGAATCTTCTGGCCCGAAGCCGGCGGCCAGCTCGACGCCCAGCGCGGGCACCTTGCTCTTCTCCACGCTCAGTGAACAGGAGCGCCTGGAGGCGGTGGCGCAGAAGTCGAGCGAGCAGAATCTCACTTTGAATCCAAATCGGAATCCAAATCCGAATCAGAACCACAGCGAGGTCGATGCGCCGTCGAGTGAAAAGGTTTGAGGCTCCAGCACGCGCTTACTGTTTACGCTTTCACTGTCTGTTCTCTAAACTGGCCTACAACTCTTACTAACCACGATTTGTGCCTTGCCAGCGAAGATGCACCACTTGGCTAACCGATTTATAGCCATTGGTTTGTCTGTTTTTTGTTTAAACTATTTTTCGGGGAATTTTTACTTGCATTTTTGAATGGTTGAGTTGGGATTCAATCTTATTTTTCCAAAGCAACAATCCAAAGCAACTATTATATCATTTCTTTTTTGGTGTGTTTATTATAACTTGTTAGTATTTCACAAGATATGCGCAGATAATTTTTTTTAAATGTAAACTACCTTTCGAGAACACAATTATTTCCCGAAAACAAATTTATTTTCCATACAAACATTTACTTAAGTTTAATTTGAATATTTTGTTTATATTCTGTTGTAAAAATTGCTTACGGTATTCGGTAATATAAAGGAGAATACGTTTTTCTTTAGAGACTCTAAATCCCATCTCAATGTTATTACAATTTTTAGAAAGCAAAAGCATTGGCGTATGCTAATTTTAACAAGCATTCTGTCACCGCTATAAAGTCAAAGAACCATGATTAAGTATCAGCTGTAATGATAGAGTTTTCTAAGTAGGTTTAATAAGGCATATTTGCATATAAAGGGCCCAACAAATTCTTGTTTATTAATTACCCCCCAACTCGCTGGCGAGGCATTTAAACTGACGGCTCGCCGCAGTTGTTTGGCTTTTTCTCGT
>JAJJHQ010010498.1:676945-694710 GCA_021223825.1 Drosophila ironensis
TTCATAATTTCCGAGATGGTGCACTGAGGCGAAAAAATATGCACGTCTTTGGAGCGGATACATAATTCATAGGGGTTTCTTAATTTCATTAGCTCGTATTGATGACTAATAACTCAACAATCGAACTACATTATAATGAGTTCTTGGTGTGTTATAAACATATTTCACTTCCATATACTATAAAATTTCAATTAGTACTGGATTTTGCTTACTACTTTATTATTGAATATACTTTCGTTATCATTGTTCGCTGCATAGATACTTAAAAATGTTTATGAGCTATACTTACTACTAATACTTATGGTTATGCATGTTATACAAAAATATCACAAATATGGTATACAAAGGAATGGCTATCTAAAATATATTTTAAAGGATTCTGATCCCCAAAATCCCAGGATATAAGTCTAACTTAGGTGAAGTCATATTGGAATAATTTGTTAAATTAATCGTCTTATAAATCCAGCAAAGCTTTTGCTTAAATTTGTATATCTTCTCAGCTTTTTTCTGAGTGCAGAAGCCGACGCCAGGGTAAACAAAAGTGCCATTGCTCACCCACAGACACGAGGAAACCCAGACAGGCACAGATCCTCCTCCGGATCGTATCGGATCGGATCGGAGCATCCCCGTCGTAGGCGTACCACTCGCTCTCCATATGTATCTGTATCTTTGTACCCCTGTCCGTGTCTGCAGCTGCGGATGTGCCGTGTCTGTATCCGTGTGTGTGTGTGGCGTGTTCGTTTTTTGTTTTGTCTAATTTTTAATCAACATTTGCACGTTGGTCCAATCCATACATGGTTGCGATGGAAATCTCTCAGCGTTGATGATGAGAACGCACTCGCAATTAGAAATAAGAATTTCAAAACAAAAACCAAAATTAAACACATTCTCCGCCATAATTTGCTGGGTGTGGGCTGTTTTTGTTGGCTAGGTGGATGGCTGGGTGGGTGGTTGGGTGGTTGGGCAGGCATGTGGCTAGTTAGGGACTCAGAACCCATAAAACACAAGTCGAAAATTGTTAATAGAGCGCGCAATGCATTTATAGATTCGCCAGCCCATTTGTGGTTGGCCAAAAACCAAAATCAATTAAAACACTGTTTCAACCTAAATCCCATTAATATTTTCGCTGTTTCGGTACAATTTTTTTTTACGTTTTTCCCTCGCATTCCCATTAATCACAAGCGAGATCATTAAAATCCATTCAGTTAATGGGCGAAAATTTTTAATTGACTTATTTGGTGTTTAGGGAATTTTTAAAAATAATAACAAAAAATGTGGGAAACAAGCGTTTGTTGTTTACACAATTCTCTCACTTTTTTGTGGAGAGCACTTGTGTGTAGGAGGATTGGGAAAAGCGACGAAAAAAGCCAAGATATATGGAAATGGAAAATCGTGCGCTCTCACGTTTTTGCAAGAGATTCTTTGACGCTTACGCGCAGAAACGTATCTAGAGTATGGAATTCTATTTTTACCTAAGAACTCATACAAAAAATTCGTATAGTTAATTTTAGATAAATACGCGATTGGCCAGTTAGCGCAGGTGAGGCAAACCAAATTTCTCAATAAGGCCAATTTGGAGAATAAAAGCAGATATGATTGCCAAGAAATTGTTTAGTGTTCTTCATAGTTTGCCAGCGACATCTCCTCTGGTTTTTTTAAGAACACACTCATTCACTAAAATTGTTCGGCAAACATTTCCTCCACAACGCCTTGTTGGGCGTCATCAATGTATCATTCATTCAGTCTGGGGGCAACATTTTATAAATACAATGTATATACACTTATGTTAGCGCCCGTGTATATAGTATTTTATTTGGTTCGTTCCACATTAGCCAGCCAAGCAGCTGATTGAATTGTGTTGGCCAGCAGCAACAAAAATCTGCCAATTTGATGATATTGCAACAAATGTGCTGGCTGCTGGCTGCCGGCTGCTGGCCGAACAGAATATTATTTATAAAAATTTATGAAATATCTGTATGTGCACCCCAGAAATTAAAAGAAACATACAGGCCTGGCCGCGCACATTGGGCCACCACCACCTTTTAAGGATGCGCCCAATCCGAGTGCGAATGCGAATTGCTATTGCGAATTGCGAATGCCGACGACAGCTTGACGTTGGCGGCGTGCGCGCTTGTTTTCTGCTCTGACAACCGGGTCCGGATCCGGGTGAGGAGCAAGGCAGAGCAAGGCAAGGCAAGGAGCCCGGGTCCGGGTCCGGGTCCGGGAGAGGGTCCGGGTGCGGATACGTCGCACGGGATACAAGACCGGGGCGGCTGCCGGGCAGAGACGTGCATTCCACGGGCTATTGCAAGTCTGTATTTTTAAATCGAATAATGTGCCAAGAAAATATTAATATATAAAGGCGCATATTTAAGTATCTATGTTCGTTGGCCAAATTGCAAAGTCTTCAATAAATTTAATTTGATTTTAATGCATTGCCTCTATCGCTGAAGCTTACAAGCCAAATTCCTGGTCAATTTTTATTTTAATAGATCAGAACTTACAAAAACCCAATGCCAACCTTAAATGAAAGCCTTATAAATCATATTATTCTATACTTGGATTAATAACTACAATCTGCAACAGTATATTTTGGCTACTACTTTTGAAATTGTAACTAAAATTGTCTGATCAAATGTAATTTAAATTGAAACTTTCCAAAGGTATTTATATCTTACCAAAATCCCCCGAATTTGTTTAAATATTGATGACCAGTTAAATGAGACTTGAAAACCCCAATTTAATTTATAATAAATGAATTCCAGTCAAGGCTTCATTTTGGGAAAATACTTGAATTGATGACGTTAATCAGAACCCATAAAAATCAAATATTCTGTGTAAAAACGCCACCAATAATTATTTATAAATTCACGCCAAAATGTACCCATGACTCACAATTTAAGCGGGCTTGTTCATTAGATTGACATGGTCACTTGCACTTTCAATTCATTTCTTCTCGTTTCAGTTTCAATTTATTTGTTCAACGGGGCGTATGCTTAATGCGTCAAGGGTTTCGGGGAATTTTGTTTACTGATGCCAGCCAACCAAAACTGTTACATTATATGAATAATATCCAAAATATTTAGACATTTATCTGCCGTTGAGCAACTAAGATCTTTGGTTTCCTCCTCTTTCTTAATTTTCTCATCATTTTGCGCCTTTTAGACCGAAAAAAGCCCTTGACATAGCACCACTCGATGAGGAAAACACAGCTGGCCATCAGCAAGAGGCCAAAGGAAAAGACGAACGTTCCGCGAAACTGATCGAAGGTCAGCGCCTTGAAGGGATCCTCCCGCACCCGGTTGATCTCCTCGTGAATCTTGCGCCGCATGTCCAGGTCGCGGGACCACTTCTGCATGTGCCCCGACTCGATGATGTGCTGGATCACAGGATTGATTTGGTGCAGCAAATGGTACTTCTTCGGCAGCAGCATGGTCACCAGGTAGACGTACAGCGACTCCTTCCTGTCGAAGCAATACAAGTGATCCCGCTGGATCCTGGGATTGAAAAACGAGTGTTGGCGGGAAACCGCAACGGCAATGTGTTCGCTGTGAGCGGCATCGTTCAGGCACTCCACGATGTTGTAGCACATCTGGAAACGCTCGCGAATGTACTTGAAAATCTGCAAGTTATTTGGGTTAGCAGGTTAAGGGCAATCTCTTTGAGAGGGTCAAAGAAAATGGGGCTCACCTTGCCCTCCTTGTTCAAGTGCCTGACGTTTTCCGAGGTCCCCATCACGATCATGCCATGGCTGTAAATCTCCTCGAGAGTTTGAATTTGATGCGAGCTCCGGGGGTTGGTTAGGGTGCTGATCAAGAAACTCTGATACGTGTTGCTGAAAAAGAAGCCCATCAGAAAGGACAGGGCAAAAAGCTGCCTCAGGGTGAAAGGAAAGTCCTGGACGGGAATGGCTTGGTTCAAAAGTATTCCCAAGATTCTCAGGAGAATGGGCAGGTAGCCATTGAGGTTCCTCAAACGGAAACGTGAGACCCTTTGAGCCACTTGGACCACCAAAGAACAAACGATCACAAAGAGTCCCAAGAGGAAACCAGCATCGGCATTGAAGTTGGACACAAAGTTGAAGAAACCATAACGACGCTTGGCCTTGGCCACGCACCAAGTGAGGTCATCCTGGTGGTAGGGAATCGTGCTCGAAACAAACTGACTTATGCTGGGATCCTCATCAATGCCTCCGACTATCATCTCGATTTCGCTGTAATAAAATAGCAGTTTAGCATGTTGATTTAATCTGGAACTCATGACTTTTACCCATCAATCAGCTGCTGAAACAAGTGATACAAGTTTGTGTTTTCGCTCTGCATCTCAATGTTGACATGCAGACGTTCTGCAATTGTCTGCACCATTTGGTATTCAATGCCACTGAGCTGTAGCTTTGAGCTGCTTTCGGTGTCAGCATCTATGGTTGCTTCAGAGTCCTCTGCTTCAGGATCTCCATAGCCGCCCTCGTCATCTCCGTCCCCATAGTTTGAGGTCTCATTGTAGTCGCCTTCGTCGCCCAAACCGTAGTAATAATCATCCGCGGGCTCCTCAAGGCCATTGCGGAAAATATACGGTTCCCAGGGACGGAAGGCAGCAGTCAAGGGACATCCACTGAGATCACGCGGGAATTTGTCCTCGAACTTGGCGCGATAGAATTCCTCTATAACTACCTCAGGTTCTGTGGAGTTCTGGGTCTCTGAATTTTCCTCCGATACACCGACATCGCTTGGAGTCTCTGTGGAAATTTCGGTGTTTTCTTCGGGTGGGTTTTCTGTGGTGGCTTCAGTTGAAGTTTCATTGGTATCCGAATTTTTTTCATCGCTAGATTCTTCAAAAAAGTCTGATTCTTCTGAATCTTCTCCCATAAGCTTCTTACTTTTTTGTGAAATATTTAGTTCAGAGTTCTTATAGTCCTCGTAATCCTCTTGATTATTTGAGTTGATATTTTCAACTTCCATTTCATTATCTTTGTCATGCAAATTTTCATTACTTATAAGGTTATTGTTTTCCGGCTCATTTTGTTCGCTCAAATCTTTATTTTCCAAATTGTTTTCCAAATTGTTTCCATTGTTTTCATTGTTTTCATCCTGTTGATAATCATTTTCCATCTCATCAGATTTATGAGAATTTTCTTTTATATCTTCTTCACTTTTTTTGGGAGTATCTTTGGGTTTTTCTTCGATTTCTTGACTGTTTTCGATCTCATTGGTTTTGTCAGAATTTTCACTGATATTTTCTTCACTTTTCTTGGAAGTGTCCTCGGTTTCTTCATCCTTTTCTTGACTATTTTCACCTTCATTTTCATAATCATTGTTGGTTTGTTCTTGACTTCCAAGGTCTGTATTTTCATCACTTTGCTGAACATTTTCAGATCTGTTTTCCTGGTCAGCCTCCTCCCCATCTCCAACCTCACCTTCACCATCCTCCCCTTCACCATACTCGCCCTCTTCATCGCCCTCTTCATCACCCTCTTCGTCCCCCTCTTCATCCTCTTTTTTATCATCCCCCAGATAGTCACAGGCATCTAGTAGTTCCACAGATATAACACGATTCCCGCAATTATTATCCGGATGGTAGGGAAACGCCGTTTTCCCGTAGTAGAACTCATTTTCCTCATTCTGCCCAATGATGTTCACATTGAAAATCTTCTTATTCATAAACGTGAGCAGCACCTCCACCATCAGGTCGGTCATCTCCTCGTCCGTTTCCTCCAAAGTGTCCAAATACACCACAAACTGGGCCAACGGATTCCAATTGATCATGTTCTTCCAGTACTCGAAAACCTCATCCAAATCCTCGTCATCGAGGCTCTCGACAATCAGGAAATAGCACTGCGGCTTCTCGTGCATCACCATCTCCGAGGTTTGTAAATCCCTGAAATTCGTGATCAGCAAGGTCCAAGGATATCCCTCGTAGGTGTTGAGTCCCCGCAGTAACTGATCCTGGACCGAGTGCTCCTGGTAATTCCGATTGAAGCAGAGCACCGAGCCGGAGAGTCCATCGCCGGAGTCGAAATACTTTCGCAGCAAAGCCAAAATGCAGGCGCCCAGTCCCTTGTCCTCCGTTGGAACCTTCATCAAATTGATTCCAAAGCCTTGGACATGGGGTGGCCACTGCAATCCACAGAGCAAAGCGAAGGCCGCCATCCAAATGGAGCGGCGGAGAAAACGTTGCACAGGTGTGGACATGCCGCAAACGACTGACCGCTGCCACGCCCCCCTACCACGCCCCAAACGGGGCGGGGAACGCACTCCCAGGCCCCCGAGGGACCGGCTGTGTTATTATACTACAATTATGTTAATTTTTCAATTCCTCGGCATGAAATATATCTCTCTTTTCGTCTTTTTCCATTCCACTCGGCCTGTTTGTTTAGGCCCACTTTTGTGGAGCCGTCATAAGCGCTGAAGCGCCGATTCAATTGCGACAAAATGTTATCGGCCATCTGATTCGGGCCCGCAATTGCTGCTTTCAAATAGGTCTACGCTACTGCCGATGTTTTGGCTATTTTGTAGCCAAAATTTGTATCTATATAATAAATATTATATTACAAACAGTCAATATTACCGACTGGCAGTAGGTATTAGGGATGTTTACTTCAAGTTCATTACGATTTTAATCCTAGTTTTATTCGTGACACAAATATATTAGTAACCGTACCCGTTGTATAAATTTTCGGGTTTTAATATGCTATTTTGTAGCCAAGTTATGTATTTTTATAATGTATATTTTACCAACAAGTCAACATTCCCGCATGAGTAACTACACTCATCTTTCAGTTAATTATTTCTTGAAGGCAGTAAGAAGTTTCAGGGAATATTCGCTTAAACTTGATTACAAATTATATATCCGCATACCTTTTTAAATAAATATACAATATTAAAACTTTATGTGTTGAATAAATTTGCGGTTTTTATACGACTGCCACATTTTACTTTCAAACTTTAATTCCCCTTGTTTTGTACTTTATATTTATGCGACCATTACATTTATATGTGAAAAGATTGAGTCCAATTAAGGCAACGTAAAACACATTTTAATCGCCTTAAAAATAAAGGTACACATTTCCCGCAATTGCAAAACAATTCTGGCTTGTTACTTTGGTACCGAATCCATACAACACTGTCCACCAATTCCCATGGCCTGGCGAAGCCTTACCCATTTGACATTAAAGTTAAAGCCACGTTTGCCAGCAGCGGGAACAACAAGGCCCGGACCGACATTTTCGGGTCATAAATAACATCGCACTGAATGTGAAAGACAAAAAATCGGCGAATTGAATACAACGCGTGTGCCCGGCGAGCAGAAAGCAACAAACAAACAAACCAGCACTGCGATGTTGCACGATTTTTATCAAGCAATTTGCTACCAATTTTTATTCACTTACCAAGTGCCATCATAATTTAAAAGCACACTTTTTTTTACAATATTTGTTAATCAAGGTAATTGTAAAATTTACATGTGTATGCCATTTAATTCATTGGCTTGCCATAAAACATGTGTGTTATTGGCAAAGTTGCCACGCTCCGGTGGCTGCTGTCGCCCCCCAAAGACATTAAAGACCATCAAGATTTTGTAGCTAAAACGTATCTTAGTGGCAGCAATGAATATTTAACTAATTAATCAAGTCTTAATTAAGTTGACATTGTCGCTGTATCCAAATGTATTATTAGCTCGAAATCAATTGCTCGAAATTTGCCAATCGAACAATCAATTCAAGCAAGTCTCCGTCTTCATGGCTACAGGTAAAAGTGCAGCAAGTTTGTGTTCGGTGTTCATGAGCTACAAAATATGTTAAGTATTTTAGATATTCGAAATACATTAACCACGCGAGTCAATCGAATTGCTGGTTGTTTTTGCTGTCTGTCTGCTACTTTTTACTTAATCAAAATTGAATTATTGCAACCGAAAAGCATGGCAAAATCAGTGGACCAGTCGGTATGGTAATTTGTTAAATACATATTTCTTTCTGTAGCACAAAAGAAGCTGTCCAGATTTTTTGCTTTTGCATATAAATGGGAGCTTAATAAAAAAGTAAATTAATTTCATAAATTTGTATACTCTTTGGAAGTGAGAGCATTTCGTGTTGCATTATGAGGAAAGATACATAGATGTCTATAGTTCATTGTAACTGAAACTGAACCGAAAATAAGCCGAATCTGACTCACGGTCCTATTCTCTATCTCAATTATTTTACATCTTCTTAACCCCTTTCAATGTAATAGCAGCAATGTTGTATAATGAGCTCCTAATGTAATGACCCATTTGAAAATATCTTTGGAAATGCAAGCCAAGTAATTAAGGTCTAATTTATGGCACACTAGATGGTGAGTCATTTGAAAAAGGTATTCGAATTTCGTTATGCCACCAGCATGCATTTCAGGCGATTTATTGGCCTGACTTTTGAAAACAAAGCTGACATGCATGTCCACCCCTCGCCAGCCCCTTATCCATACTCTTTACTATAGAAAATCGGTTCAGTTCAGTTCAGCCGGCCATACTTTGCATTGGCCACAGGCGTCAAACGCGGAGTCAGTTGCAGCACTTTTGGCATGGTGCTGACCTTCGTCAAGAGAATAAAACAACACTCATATTTACACTAGAAAAAGGAGGTTTATAATATCAAATAATTATAGGAAAAAATGTTAAACGTATAATACTAGACGAAACTGAAACCTATAATTTTTAAATACAAGATAATTATTTGAAAAGACAAAATCTTTGTGCCACATGTTTGAACAAAAATAATAATGCAAAATCCTTTTGAAGGGACGTAAATCATGTGTTTGGGAACTATTTTGTCTATTGAGTTCATTATTTCCTCATCTTACTTTATTGGAACAAAACAAAGAGAAAACTTTTAATGTCCCACACATTTTGCTTAGAAACAAGAACATTCGAATAAGTTCTTGTGTATTTCCATTGGGGTTTGTTTATGGACTTTGAGTAACTGGTGGCCATATGTACTCCCAGTTTGATTTATTGAGCAAATCGGCGAATAATAACCCAGACCACAACAGTGCAGGCCGGTAAGTATGATACTTGAATATCATTGGAGGATATTGATAATCTGGAGGTACTCACAATCGCCGGAAAATGAAAGTATGCGCCACAAACAAAAGAGGAAAAAACAGAAAAGCAATTGTGGTGGTATTTATCTGTCTAACCGTCTAACCGTCTATCTGTCTGTCTATCTGGCTGTTTGTGGGAAACCGGCTGTTGTTGGGCTGTTGCCACACCTTTTGCGGAGGTGGAGCCTTCAGCCACATTGGCCTAATTGGTTTAATGGTCTGCATTTATGGAGAACCGACAGCCGAGCACTCAAAGAGGGGGGTCCATTAAAAGCGCTTAAAAACCCAATGCTGATCGCGATATATTAGTCGCTTTAAATCCGGGCGGGCACTTAGAATGCCTGACAAAGGGTTGACAGACCTTTCCGGCCAACGGAAAACGGCAAACGGCAACGGCCCCAAATGTTTACCGAATTCATCAAGACCTTGTCAACGGGCCGGTAATGAAACTGTCAACAGGTGGCAGAGCGAAAAGCTACTTGGCTTGATTCAATTAAACTCACATTTGTGCGCGCAGAATGCGCAAATGAAGCAATTGCACCGTTGACGATGACAAGGCATTTGGAGAATGTGTGGTTGAGGTTTAGCAGTGTCTCGTGGCCGTTTCGCTGGCCAGAAAAGCCTCAATCCACGGCATATTTAAAGTTCATTTCGTAATGGACGCAATGCGAGGAGATACCTATACGATTAGTGCACAGACATGCAGGCAGAGAAATAGTAAAGTTCTTGTTAAATGGGGCAAAAAAGGCGAAAAAATCGAGTTTTCTAGATTGATATCTAGATTATAACTTGATATCAAATAATATCAAAGTTATAATTCACTTGAATTGGTTAATCTACACAAGAAACCTAGCCTCTTTTTAGTTTCAATAAAGAGCTTTGTATGCATTCTCCTTTATTGTTTCATCACTTTATATCCTATAATAGAATAGTTTTATCATAGAAGTCTCAAAAAATATAGTTTCCTTATGGAAGCATAGTGTTGGATAAGATCATATTCTAATTTAGTAATGATCTATATAGGGAGAAATGCATTTTATTGCTGCTTTGTTATAATATTATAATGTACGTATATCCATTTAAATTTAGAGTAATTCAGAGTATTTTATACATATGTTTTGCTCCAGCATTGTTAGAAATTTAAGCATCTTATTTGAATAAAAACTGGATTTTCCCCAAATATTTTTAGCATCAATTTCGCGGTATTCCGTTTAATAAATCTGATTGCACACCCATGTGCGTCTGGCGAAATAATTTTGCATATGGCTGGGTGGTGGCAACCGGCTGCCTTTTGGGGATTTCTCTGCGTGTACAGTGTCGGCTATTAATCTTCGAGTGTTCATCGTCGCCAAGCAAGTCATATGGAGCACTCGACCGGCTGCCACAGATTTTGTTTCCCCGCGGATTGGTTCACTTTCGAAACGAGCCGGCCAAAACAGCTAATGAGCATCGGTCCAGGGCGTTGCGGCGTTGTTGTGAAAGGAAACTGTGATAGTTGTGATAGTTTTGATAGCCGCGAATCGCCGCCCCGGGCCAAACACCACCTACATACGAGCCCATTTCCGCCCAGGTCGCATTTCGTAACATTGGATTACCTGGTTATATCACCGACCATATCGGCTGACATTGGCCACAGCCTTGAACTGGGGGAGCGCCTAGAACCGGTACTACCTAAGTGACTATTTAGATCGCAACTTGGCATTAGCTCTGCGCCACGAATTCTACGTATTCTCCGAAATACCTCAATTAAAATAAAAACAAAAGAGAGGTAATAACAAAGTGAATGTCCGTCCAGTGGGGCTTGGCCCAAAGTCAGTGAATTTACATTTGCTAATTAGAGTAATCGTCGCATGCTGATATCTCGCCCGAAAATATCGAAATCCACGCGCATTTTAATATTAAATGCGATGATGTGTGGTTATTTTGAGCAAGTAAACAAATTCAAATGTGTCACAATGCAAACAAAATCGAACCGAGGCAGTTAATGCTAACTTGGCTAATTCTGCCCGCAAACCAGTTTCGATATGGCGGCTGCAGCGGCACAAAAAATAAAAAAGGTGACTTTTTTGCATAACCCCTTTAAGCTGGGGCTTTTCACGTTTTTTTGGGTTAACTGGCTCGGCGTTGCAGAGAACATTTTTCGCGGAGCACTTTCCATTTTCAAATCGGAGCCGGCTCTTGCGGCGCGACTCTCTCCCCAAAAATATTGGCCAAATGCAAATGTGTTTCTATTACGAAACCCGATTCCAGTTCCAGCCCAGTCGGACAACTCCATGTCCAGCACCTGTCCTGCAGTAAACCGAAAGGCTACCGATTAAATACTCGTACAAAGGGAAATTATAAAGCAATTCCCGGGGAGGCGGACCATAAATCAGCGCTTTGACACGCCAATTACTTGTGCATCGAAATATTTAAATGCAGCGAGTGTTTTTAAAATATTCATTAAACAAATCTTCAATTAAACTGAACAGGCCTTTAGAACTTTCGAACTGGTTTGCCTCTTAATTTATAACTGTCTGTTTACCTTAAATTCCTGAACAATACAATGAACCCCCGCTCTTCATTGACAAAAATATCGCTGCCATAAAACAACAAAAATTAAGCCCCTTCAAGTGACTTGTTTACGATACTTCGGTGATAGCGATAATGAACTTGCCGCGCTGCGCATAACAACAATTGCAAATCACAAGCCCCACACACTTTAATGCAAATCTGCGGAAGACATGCCCCTCTAGCTGGCTAATCATTTTTCCTGCACGGCGTCCAACGGAGCGTATGAGCAACGCCTGGCGGACGAATAATGCCCGCGGAGTTGCTCCGAATATCCCATATCCACCGGGGGAATATAAGAGACACCCGATATGCAGGAAAACTCCAATCTCTTATAAAGTTCGCTGCGCCTGGCGGATCGAGCGCAGTCGCAAAACGGCAACAGCAAAGCGCGGTCGTGTCGGGCGATCGGTTGGAAAGTGAATCAAACAATCGAGATTTGAGCCAAGAAACCGCCGTCGTCCAGCCGCAAACCCAGCAACCTCAAGTGCCTCGAAAAAATAAGCAGAGAAAAAAGTAAGCTAATGCCAGATGCACACCGCAAGACAAAAGACTTAGGCAACGAACGCGAGCAGTGCGGTTTAAAGTGCAAATTGCCATGCATTTAGTTAGCTGCTTGGCTGCAGTTTTTTTTGTTTAATCGATTTCGGTATCGAGGCGTTGCCAATGCCACTCTCACCGAGTGAATTCTAGTTAAGCGCAAAACCCAAAAACCGAAAAACCAAAGCCAATTGGCTAATCAATAGCGATCCATCCATCGCCAAGGGTATCTTTTATGGCGTTGCACATTGTAAATTATTAGCCAAATGCCCGTATCGCGTGTGTTTGTTGTTTGTGTCCAAAAAAGAAGCCGCTGCCGGAGAACGGAACTGTGTTAATTAAGTTTTGTTGCTCGCGTTTGGCAAAACGCATTTTTCTCGGTCTTGCTACCAATTAAAATCGATCGCCGCCAAAAGTGCAGCCAACGTGACTGGCTGCCCGAGACGCGATTTATGACCACAACTAGCGTGTACTACTAGTATGTTGGCCATTAAGGAAGCTGAGACAGCGACCTTTTCCGCTGCAAAAACTTGCCAGCAGGTGCTAATCAACCTTCGCCAAAACGTGTCTTCCGCTGCAGAGTTTCTTTACCATTATGGGTTATGAAAACAGCAAAAAAAACCAACTAAAAACGAAGCCGATTCAAATGGGATCGAAGCCAGTGGGGGAGGGGTAATTAAACACTTTTTGGTGGCAAGTCCATTGTGAGACGTGTGAGAACACGCTGCTTGCCAAGATTCAGATAAGGCAACACACGATCGGACTCCAAACTGGTGCGCCAGTTGCTTTAACTAGGTTGAAGTTGAAGTTGCACTTCTTAATTGGCCCCTGGCGGCCAAAAGGGAATCACACACTCGATTGCCTCAGCTTGTCCCCAAAAGTAATTCCTTTTGTTAGGCTCGTTTTGATTTATGCTCGAAATGCATGGTGAAACACAAATAGATAACCTTTGTTGAGAGGTTAGACTGTCAGGTTTTCCACAAAACAGGTGTATCTAATAATTTCCCTCAAAGGCTATTACTATCGTGCTTCGAAGTAGTTTTCAGGCTTTTGCTTTCAAACAGCTTGAGCTTCGTGTTCGGAGTTAATAGACAAATTAAACGAAAATTAAGCGAAAATTCATTGGCCTGCCACATGGCCATCAAGCGAAATGTGCACATTAAACAAACCCAAAAACATTATTCATTATAATGTCTAAAAAGTAGCTTCGCGGCTTGCGGCTTGTAACTCTTGTTGCTGGCTACAAATCGGTTGGTTCCGCTTGGGCCCCCCAAAATACTTGTCGCAAAATATTGTAGGTAACAGAAACCCGGGCGGTTTTCTTCTGTTTCTTTGTAGGCTGCGTTTCCCATTACTTTTCTTTTAGGTTTTTGGGAAACATGAGTAATTTCCGCTTGGCGTTGCACAAGTGTTATGTAAAGTGCGCGCGTACGCAGAAATAAATCTCTCGGATGCGTGTGCCACCGGCATCAGCCTTGACTTTCAGTTGTATCCACTTGCTTTATTTTTTTGCTTAATTTATGTAATTCATCAAATGCCAGTTGACTGCTTGAAATTACAGAAATTCAATTATCTTTAACTGCTTATCGCATGGCACGCGCCAACGAAAGTTTCACACAACACGTTGGCCATGTTTATATGCAATTTGCCAGATGCAAACGAGTCTGGGAGTTGGCCGCGACAGTAAATAATATGTAATTTCAGTCCGTCAAATCCAAGCCACACACGGCCCACAGCCAATTGGCCAAATATCCGAGTGCCGGTGGAAAGCAAATGCAAATCAAACTGTCAGTTCCTTGTATCTAAGCAATTGAAAAGCTCAGCGCTGGCAATTAAAAAACGCATTCACACTTCGCCAAAAAGCACTTGGTCCGCACTATTTCGAAACTTTTTTTTGGGGTTTTAGACGTATTTTCAAACATTTTGAAATTGGACTGGCCAATCAAGTTTGTTTGGCACTCCTGTAATGAGTTTCTGTAACAAATCCAGCTAAGCCTCTTATGACAGACAGGTCGTATTATTCTAAGCTGACAGTTATGGCTTTATAATTAGTTAGTTCCAGTCTGCCTTACTTGAATTGGATCTACTAACTAAAGTTTCTTGCAGTGCAGCTCTTGCAACTGTTGGTCGAGTTCGTGATTGCGAGTGGGATACGGCTAACGTGAGAAATTGAAGCACATACACCACGTCGACGCAAGCGCAAGTATCTGATGGATTTAAGATACCTCAATCGCTGCACTGACCCGCCGGCTGGCAAGGCAACCTCATTTGCATACAATCGCCAAGCCCTAGTCTGCAAATCTGCAATCCGCATACCGGCATCGGCATCGGCACCGGAATGGGCGCATTTCAAGCAATCTGTATCTCTATCTGCATCTAGTTAGAAAGGGAACTGTGCCTTTGGGTTTCTGGGAGACCTATTCTATATAGGTTATAGTATTGTATGCTGATTGTTAACTACACCAATTAAGAATACACAATCGTCTGCAATTGATTGAAACGACTTGCTAATCGACAGCAAGTTAATTCATGCAACATCACGAACCAGGGTCTGTGGAACTTTTCTGATTGATTATTCATTTATGGCAAAACCGCAGGGTTTTCTTGGATTTTACACTAAAATATATACAACAAAGTACTTCTAAATTTAGCATAATTAAACATTTTTCAGTGTCAATTCATTGAAATTCCACAAAAGTATTTCAGGCTGGGAAATCCTCTGAATCCGATTTCCTCCAATGATGAATCTCCGGCAAAAGTCCGGAAGTAAAAATGATTGATAAGCTCCACTCCACACCGATTTGCTGCAGTTTATGTTCAGATCTTGCAGCGACAGCAACAACTTCTAACTCTCGGCTCCTATTTGCAGCTCAACTTGCCATGTTTCGCATCCTCGCGGGAGTGATTTGTGTGATCCTGTGGCCAGCGGTCAGCCAGGCTCTGGGTCCTGGCTTGCAGGTGGCCAAGCAATGGAAGCTCCTGCGCTACAACTTCGAGCCCCAGGCCCCGGTCAGCGATCCCAACTTCTACAATGGCCAGAATGTTCTGATCACCGGCCTGGCCGTCACGGAGAATCGCATCTTTGTGGCCACCCCAAAGCTCTTCTCCGGAGTGTCCTCCACCGTGAGCTGGGTGTCCAAGGACCAGTTCGGGGACTCGCCCATCCTGAATGCCTTCCCCGATTGGTCCTTCTCGAACACGGCGCGCAGTGACTTCAACTGCAGCGATCTCGTCCTCACATCCGTTTACCGGCTCCGACTGGACTCCTGCAATCGCCTGTGGCTCTTGGATGCGGGCGTGTCCCGTTCCCTGGAGGACTTTGAGGTCACCTGTCCGCCGAAAATCCTGGTCGTGGACTTGGCCACGGATAGAGTAGTGCGGCGTATTGACTTCCCGCCGGAGGTTTTGAGGGGTGAGTCCCTATTCACCAACATGGTGATCGATGAGACGACGGCCAAGACCTGCGATGATGTCTTCGTGTACATCACGGACACTGTGGAGCCCGGCATTATCGTGTACGACAGCGGCAAGGATGTCACGTGGCGGGTGTCGCATCCGGCCATGTATCCCGACCCGGACTTTGCCCAGTCGGAGATCCACGAGTACCAGTTTGTGCTGATGGACGGAGTGGTGGGCCTGACCTTCGACGAGCGCACTGGAGTGGTCTACTTCCAGCCCCTGGCCACGGATAGGTGAGTGTTTCGCGGCATATATATTTAAGTTCACACCAATCTGGTATTTAATAGTTAAAATCTGTGGTATTTCATAGTTAAATGCAACTAGTTCTATGTTAAATATTTGATTTATATTCGAATAATTATTATTAATTGCATTTAATTTATTCCGCATGATGTAAGTTTATAGCAGCCCCAATTGATTTATTTAAAATTTGATCCCCAGAGTTTTCTCGGTGCACAAGAACGTCCTGCGCGCCGGTCCCCTGCCCGACAACAAAATGCTGGACGTGAAGCTGGTGGGCAAGAAGAGCTCCCAGGGCATCGGTCTCTCGGTGAACCCCTTCGACAGCAGCCTGATCTTTGCCCCACTCAGTGAGACGGCCATTGCCTCGTGGAACCCGAGCACCAATCAGCAATCGGTGCTGGCCTACGATCGGGATCAGTTGCAGTTTGTGGCGGACATAACCACCACTCGATCAGAGCCGGGCGTGATCTACGCGATCTCCTCGAAGTTCCACCGCTTCTTCCTGAAGAACCTCAATCCCGGGGAGTTCAACAACCGCATCGTCCGCCTGGAACTGCCCACCGGGAATGCTCTGCTGGGCCATCGCCTCGCCCTGCCCGCCCCGCCCACGCACAACAGTCTGCTGAACTACGGCCTGTACAACACCCATGCGCAGAGCTCCACCAATGCCTTGCAGACGTACTTCACCAGCCCGGGCCTGACCACGCCCTACACCACCAAAACGCCCTTCAAGTTCGAGGCCGGCGGAGTGGTCAACTACGTTGCCCGCAACCCCTTTACGGCCCTTAACCAGGGCGAGGCCTTCCCGCCCAGCAAGGCTACCCGGGACAACTACCAGCGCTCCTACCTCGACACCCTGGTGGGCGCCACCTCCCCGGCAGCCACCCCCCGGCTGGTCTCCGGACCTCGCACCACCGCCTACACCACCCGGCACAGTGGCTACTACTACCAGCAGGGGACGCAGGGATAGGCCGCAGCAAGTGGTGCCCTTTCCAAACTAGTTACTTGTGTATGTTCGCGCAAAGCAGAAGAGCAGCTGCCGATGTAAATAAATGTATATTGATCTAATTAATTTAAAGAAACGTTTTTTCTTCAAAAGGGAGCGGGTGAATGTGAGGCAAAGGTATGGTCTTTAAGAGCCTGGGATACCTGTACGTCTGAAAACTCAAATAATCTAGTTACATTATGACTACTTACATCATGAGTTCCCATTTTGGGAATATTTTTTATGACTTATCCTAAAAATATTAGATAATAACAGTACTAATAATCAATCACCAAAATAAAACAAGTGGAAACGTTGCCGAGGTTTAATTGTCTTTATCTTCGATATTAATTGGCCGATCTGGACGTAATTTTGGATGCACATGCTCGCGGATTAAACATTATGCGACAATCAGCCGGCTATACTTCTCCATAAAAACATGCCGCGCACTTTTCATCCGCAATGTTTATCCATACCTCCCCACGCTCATCCACAACCGCGAAATCTTATAAGTACTCCGGACTTACCTGGTTATAGTCCGGGCCTTTTAGTCCTCATGCTGAAGGCTGGTCCTGAGGCACGGCAAACGGTCTTTTTTAAGCAGTAAATCGCCTCGACGCACTGCCTCGCTTCCGATGGTGCAGCAGATCCTTGCGAGACTTGCAGCAAAGGTGACAATCGAGTCTGACCTGAAGAAAACTTCGGGATCACCTTAAATTGTAAGAGGGGAAAAACATTAAAGACGGACAAAAATGGCTAAAGGAATAAGGACCCTGGATATACCTGATAGTAGCCTAGGACTCTTCTTCCTTGTTTCGGGTCGATCTCCGTGGACTCCGTGTTCCAATTGGCTACTGCACTGGGTTGAACATCTTTTTGATGGAGAGGGGAATAATTAGTTTACTTACTACAGGGGGGAA
>JAJJHQ010010498.1:695092-741671 GCA_021223825.1 Drosophila ironensis
TTTTATAGGATTGTTCCACTTAGACTGAGTTTTAAAAACAGTTGAGGGCTGCTCAATGACGATGCTTTGAGCGAAGCCTACTTTTCGAGCTCTGTTAAGCAATAGAAACCGATCCGAAAATAATAACAAAAATGATTCCTGCATCATTATTTATAAAAACGTGAACTTGGCCTGACATTGGACCGCAGGCTGACTTGGAAAGCCCAGCTGAAACTAAAGCGCTGCCACTCCGAAAGCAGACTTAAACAGTTGTTCTGGCTGATCGGAAAACGTTCCAAATTGCGCTTTTCCTGGTAGGAACCGCATCTCCAGCATCGGTCCCTCCGGATCTCCCCGCCAACGATCTACTGGAAAATGGAGGATCTTTGCCCCCTCTGACGCCATCTCCTGCCTTTTGGAACCGGCTGTCGCTTTCACTGCATTACCTTCGTCAGCGAAGAATCTCCTGCATCATCTCACCTGAAGCAGTGCATCCAAGCGATCCGCAACATCAAAACGATTTTTATGCCTTTACCCGCGTGTTTCCAATTTAACACGGAGCCCAAGGAGATCGACCCGAAACAAGGAAGAAGAGTCCCAGGCTACTAGCAGGTATGTATATCCAGGGACCTTAATCCTTGACCTAGTTTTGTCCGTCTTTAATGTTTTCCCCCACTTAAATCATTAAATTCACAGAAGCTGAAAAACTATAAAGCCATTTCCAATGTAACCTTAAAAGTCTTCTCTTTCACAAAACTAACCGAGTCTGACAGATGTGACCAATTCAATAGCATATTTAAAGCTTTCAAACCAATTAATTAAACGTTCGCAATCACGACGACCATTTAACACGGATTATTTTTGCATTTGCATGCATTGGATTCGATGGCAATGTCGCCGATCGATGATTAACCAAGACATTAACTATAATGTGCAAACGGGTCTCCCACCTGCGGAAGATTAAATTATAAGCCATATATGGATCAGGGTATTAGGAAATGTTTAACACTCGAGTGACAATGCTACGGCTTCCGGCACTTGTTTGATTACTTTTCTGGCAAACTTTGCGAGATTGCACCCATTAACACTTTTGGTTTTCGTCTTGAAAAAGTAGAGTAAGGTTAAATGCGAATTGCGAAGAATATTATTTACGATTAGCCAAATCCCAGAGACCTGTTTTTGATCCACAAGTACCATTAATAATTTGGAATTGAAACCGGTTAATATAGCGGCAGGCGCCGGCGGAATAGATAGTATCTCCTCCGGAGCGGACAGTAATTGATGCGAAAACAAGAAACAAATTGTTCAGGGGACCAGGCCGGGACAGTTTTGTTATACAAGATAATGGAAATCCACCACCAGACAGGTGGAATTCGAGTTCAACGCAGCACTTTCCCATACTTCATTTTATAGATTTGTAAAAGTTATATCAGATATTTACCATGTCAAACCATAAAAGAGGACAATCCCACTCATTAAACTTTATGACATGAACACCAAAAAGCTTTGTTTTATTTTTGAATTTTGAAAAGCATGGCAAAATTATATTTGATTAATTAAAGAATTAAAACCCAGTCCCAAGCATTGCGCATTAATGAAGTGTGAAATGACAGCCCAACTAGTTTTGATTTCTACATTTTTTACAGTTTCCCTGACAAGTTCTTGTTGGTCTAATTTGCATAATAAAACGGCCAGCCAAAAGCAATTAAATCAATCAACCATAAAACCAAATGATTTGTAGATTTATTACAAGATACTTGGAAATTCGGACCAACGATTTTTCAATTTGTTTAAGTCAACTCCGATTAAGTTCAAGAATTTGCAGCTTATTTTTATGTCTTGTAGTTTATTTTATGGTTGCGGGCTTTTTCAGGGAGCGAGCTTCCGATGCCGGCAAAACAAAATAAAACAAAAATCCCCTTTTTTTATTCACGAACTTTCAGTTATTTATTTATAAGGTTGCTTGGCAAGATAACTGATAACAGTGTTGACATAAATCAGTTCATGTCCGCGTTGATTTCAATGTCAATCTATTAACCCAACACTTTCGCTTCCACTTTGACTGCTCTGTTACCATTATTAAGTTTAACTGATTAAAAACAATTACTATTCTGATGGTTGAGTGAAACGAAAACTATAAATTTTATGACAAACATACACAAAACCCAAGACTCTCTGGCAGAGTATAGATAGACTTTTATATAAAGATGCGACTCTTGAGAAAAGAGCGACAAAAACAAAAATTAACTGATGCAGTATACATTTTAAAAACCAGTTGGTAGCGCGTATGATATAGCATTTTTAAATGTCTGTTTTTTGGTAGCACCATTTTTATGATCTTTCGGTTTAGTTTAATGGCAAGAGCGCCCGAGTAAGGATCACTCAGTGTCCGAGGAAATCACCGAAATGCAAGTATATTGTATTATTTATTTACTTCAAGGCTCTCATTTGCTGCGGGCTTTCTTACAGGTTTATTCTTCCTTTTATTTTATTGTTAACTTCCCCAATAATATCCTGGGCGCAATACCATTATCACATTCATCGGCCAAAACCCAGTTTGCCGCCTTTCAAGTTTCCCATTCAGTACAAAGAACTTGTCCGGGTCTACGAATGGAAAAACTTTCAGTATGGTTTTCCAAGCGAACGGGAAAGGCAGGAGGTGCTAAGGAGCGGTAGATATAATCCTGACAGTCCCATACCCATCGATATTGATGTCTACTATCCACGTGAGTAATTTCTCATCTATTGTTTGGGGAACCAATTAAATAAACATACTTCATTTAGAACTATACAGGTTTCTCGTAGCATTTTTTTTTCGCATAACTTTTGGACAAATTTCCGTTGACCAATAGTTTTATTTGTGTTTTAACCTTGTAGCATATGCCCTAAAAAGATTACAAGCCGGGGTCTTCCCCGTTGATCATAAAACAAGTTTAACAGTGACTCATCCCAAAACTACTGACTTAGTTATGAATAAATCTTATTTCCAGCCAATGGTGGCCCTGCCCGACACTTTGTGACATCCCCTCGCTTTGGACAGGGAGTTCCCTACTCCCTGGCCTATGTGACCGCTTTTCAGGGAGCCAATGGAACCGAGCTCCAGGCGTACCCCAGTTACGAATGGCACAGCAGCCACGGCGGCAACTGCGATGGCCTGACTTCCGTCTACCGGGTGCACATCGATCCCTGCGGGCAAATGTGGATCTTGGACAGCGGAGAGATCGAATTCGTGCAGCACTGCGCCCCCCAGGTGGTGGTCATTGACCTGGCCACCGATCAGTTGATCCATCGCTACCGATTGCCTGCCACAGCCTTCAAGGCGGGCGTCAGCCGAATGGTGAACATCCTGGCGGATGTCAGGGATCCTCCGCCGCTGGGACGCTGCAAGGATGTGTTCGCCTACCTGGCCGATCCCACCAGCAAGGCCATTGTGGTGTACGATGTGGCCAACCAAAAATCGTGGCGCGTGGAGAACAAGTTTACGTATCCGGATGCCAAGTTCGGGACCCACACAGTGGCCGGGGAAAGCTTTGAGCTCTTGGACGGTCCCCTCGCCTTGGCGGTGACTCCCCAAGAGTTGGGGCTACGTCGTCACCTGATTTTCCACGCCCTGTCCAATGAACTGGAGCTGGCCATTCCGCTGGATGTTCTCAACAATGCCACCAATTGGCAGAAGGGCTTGGGATCCTCGCTCGGGGATTTCGTGACCCTGGGCAGGAGGGGTGTGCAGTGTGCCTCGCATGCGATTAGCAGGCAGGGCATCTTGTTTTGCGTCTTCCTGGATCCCATGGCAATCTTCGGCTGGGACATTCGCACGCCCTACAATCCGCAGCAGTTGCTGCTGAATCCCGAGACGCTGCAGTTCGTCAGCGGAATGAAAATTGTGCGCAGGCCCCGTGATGGACGCGAGGAACTGTGGCTGCTCTCGAATCGTCTGCAAAAGATCTTTACCGGAACCATCGACTACAACGAAATCAATTATCGAGTGATGCGCTGCGACGTCGACGATTTGTTGCAGGGACGGGGCTGCTTTTAGATCCGAGAGTCTATCCCACTTCTAAGGTCCACAAACCGAAAGCCGAAATCCGAAATCCGAGACCTTCCCATCCCAAACATCCAAAGAGGCTGGCCGAGTAAACACTCTTTAAGCCATAAAAGATGTCCATCCATAAATCTTTGGTTATTCGAAGGTGTTTGCCACAGGTACACGACCTTTGTCTGGGCGGTCAATGGTCAATTACACTCAAAAAAGGTCACCGCGCATTTCAATAAAATACGAGTACATGTAATCTCAACAAATCAAAGTCATTTGAGAGTATTTTTAAATCAATTTTAAATTGGTTACTATTAAGAGCGGGTAAGAGGAGGGAATACTTTGAGACGTACATCTTAAAAATGTTATGGTTACTAAAAGGTATGGTAATCATTCTTTAATTCCTTGAATTAAGAAGTTTCAGAGCTGCAAGTTCATGGCTTAAATGCATTTAAAAAATCTTGTGCTCTTGATACGTTTTAGGCTTTATACAATATCCATCTTGTTGAAGTTTATCTATCTATATATCTATGAAGATTATAATTCGCCTCTATTTTTTGGAAATAAAAATCGTATAATATTATTTAGAATGAAACTACTAGAATTTCGTATAAACTGATAGTGATTTCCTTTTATATTGTTTTCATTTTGTAAATTATAGACTTTAAACTAGGATTTTAAGCCCTATTTCCCCTTTTGGTGACTTTCGTATAATTTTTTCCAGTGATCCCTTTCTGTTTAGAAACTTCTACAAATATTGTGAATGAAAATGGTTGTAGTGTGTTTTTTTCTTGGCGTGTAAATCGGACCTCAGGCCGCTGACACCTCGATCGCGCCTACCTGTAGGCATCTTCAGTCTTCGGAAAGCGTTTGAACAGCATGGACCTGCGGGTAGTCACACTCCTGTTGAGCCTCTTGGGTGTCCTGCGGGCCCAGCCACTGCTGCTCAAGGAACTGCACACCCTGCACCGATGGACGAACCTGAGCCTGGGGGATGGCCACTTAAAGGGCAATCATTTTCTGCCCGTAGACGTGGACATCGAGTACGGGGACGAGGGCAGGCACCGCACCTTCCTCACTATTCCGCGTCTGAGTGTGGCCACGCCCTTCACCTTGGCCACCGTGGTGCCGAAGGATAACTCCGTGGTGGAGAATCCCCGCCTGGAGCCGTATCCCAGCCCGGAGTGGCATGTACCGCCCAACAACTGCTCCGGCATCACCTCCGCCATCAGGACTTTTGTGAGTGAATTGGATTTAAAGTTTTATAGGTAATTTATGATATGTTTCCCTAAAGATCGACGAGTGCTGGAGACTGTGGGTGGTGGATTCCGGGCAGGTCAACTCCCTGCAGCTGTGCCCTCCGCAGGTGCTGACCTTCGACCTCGTCAAGGACGAGCTGGTGCAACGTCACTCGCTCCCGCCCAACACCTACACCCCCAGCGTTTCCATCTTCACCGCCTTGGTGGTGGACCTGGCGGAGAGCGCTCCGACGAACAGGTGTCTGGGGGGCAGGGCCTACATAGCCGATGCCTGGGGCTATGGCCTCATCGTCTTCGACTCCCTGACCGGCCGCTCCTGGCGCATCGAGCACGAATCCATGCGGCCCTCGACGGTGGCGGGCCTGGCCCGTTCGGGCAGCTCCCAGGCGGGCATCTTCACCGTCAGCCTGAGTCCCAGGGAGCAGGAAGGTAAATATGCAAATGACACTACACAAATGCTAGAGGTTCAACTAACTAAGGAGTGATATGATTCGAAGTTAGAGGGATTAGGGCATACTATAAGACATTTTTTTGTTTGCTTTTGGTTTATACATAGTCATTTGCTTATACTTTCTTGTAAGTATATGGTTTTCCGATCCATATTGGGTGTTATTTAAACTATATGTAACATCACCAATTTAATTGTTTTTCGGCTCATGTTCGCTTCTATATGGAATGTTCCAAAAGTTCCCTAACTTAGGGAATAAAATGACAACGGTTGAAGATATTTGAGTTATTTTGTTGTATTATTCCGAGTATTCTTGGAGTAATCTTGTATAAATATTGCAATTTCAAAACTAAAAGCGAGTTTCTTTGCCTCCCCAGATCGCTTCCTGTACTTCCACACCCTGAACGCCTTCAACGAGGTGAAGATATCCCTCGATCTGGTCAACAACGAGACGCTGTGGCAGGAGGCTTCAGCAGCAAACAGCAGCGAGATTTCCGGGCACTTCCGCGTCCTGGGCACCCGCGGCATCCAGTGCGAGTCCGAGGCGATGGACCAGGCGGGCCACCTCTTCTGCAGTTTGATGAGCCTGGGCGCGCTGGTGAGCTGGGAGGAGAGGTCAAAGTACACGGCCGACGACCTGCAGGTGGTGGCCTACAATCCGCTCAAGATCAAGTTCGTCACGGGCCTGAAGATCAACCGGAATGCCAAGGGCGAGGAGGAGCTCTGGGCCCTGAGCAGCGAACCGCAACTTTTTGTGGGCGCCGCTCTGCCCGAAAAATCGGTCAAATTTCAGATAATCGGCTGCCGCACCGCCGACCTTTTGGCCAATACACCCTGTACGGTGGGTGCCACAGATGTTACCAGCCCTGCCACTTGAAATTGAGCATTAGTTTAGTTGTAATTTAAGGTAATTTAAGAAAATTTAAGAAGGCGAATAGTTTCCACATTTTGAATTGCTCACTCTGCAAGGCTGGTTGCTATGACACCAGGCAATGGTTAATAGGGAGTTTTCTACTACTTTTTACGTGGTTGCGAAGTATGCAGACCAACAATTGGTTTGACGATCAAATAAAACTGTTTTTTGACCTGAAAAAAGTGTAATTATTTATATTAAATTATGTCTAATTAATATATATTTCATTACAAATAATGCATTTTAGACATCTATCCGGTTCTGATTATATTTAAAATTTAAGCGAGGCTGGTTGCTTTGGCACAAGCAAGCAAAACCAATTTAAATTGCAATATTAATTGTCTAAAATTTGTTTAAACATCAAATAAAATTGTAAGTTAAGAACCAAAGAACCATTTTCTTTTTAAATGCTGGTTGCTATGACACACGACTACTAGTGTTGCCGAGTTATAGTAAATTCTACTACTTTTTATGCAGCTGTGGGCATAAAATCATTTTAAATAGGTTTTGGAACCTAAAAAGGTCTTACATTTTAACCTTTTAATTAAAAAAGGTTCTATAAAATCGAATTAGTTTCTCCATTTCTTCGATTTTGTTTAAAAATGAAGTTTTTTGACTACTCTTTTCGGTATTTCCGCTCTGCCCTGAGAAGGTCGCACTTTGCCGGTAATTGCCTTTTGTTTACGTGTGAATCTTGCTTTATTTTGATTTAGAAGTCTGCAAGAAAATGACGAATCTGCAGCGCTGGTTGTTCTATGCCGCCCTCTTCGCAGTGCCCTACCTTTCCGTCGTCTTAGGCACCGTGCAAACGCAATTTACTGCGAAATATCTACTGCACATTCAGCTGCTGCCTGTGCTCCTGCTCGTGCTCTTCGGGGTAAGGTTTTTCAGTGTAAATTCACAAGAAACATTGCTAATTTTAATCTTTTACCCGCCCAGCTCTTCTCCGTTTGGACGGTGCTGTACAGGACATTCACATTCAACGACTGCCCCGAGGCTGCCAAGGAACTGCAGGAGGAAATCCTCGAGGCCCGCAAGGATTTGACCGCCAAAGGATTTCGGTTTCGCAACTGAAGGCGCGGGAACTTCTCCTTCTTTTGAATTCCCAAACGCTTGTTAATTCCATTATTTATATAAACAAACAAAGAGAAAACATCGTTATGCAAGTGTACTTTTAACCGCTGCTCTTTTGTGGGCAGCGCTCTTGTTTTTGGAATTGATTTCCCAAAGGTTGGTAAAAAGTTTCCTAAGTATTTATGTTTCCAGCTCGAGACGAAGGTTCCTTACAATGTGTAAGGCAAGAGAAACATGTTTTGTAATTAACTTTTGTGGCTAAATAAAAATTACTAGAATGCAATAAAAATTACAAGATAATATAAACACAAAGGGTTGTACTTCATGTTCCAAAGGCTTGTTCTTCAAGTATTACCTTTTACCTTAAATTTTAGGTATTACCATTGTTCCAGGAATAATCATATCATATTATGTAGAGATTTTTACATCATACATCAACCTATAATATTCTTTTATTAAGGCAATTTGGAATGCATATAAATTTTACATATTCAGCGCTCTTGTTTTTGGAACTGATTTCCCAAAGGTTGGTAAAAAGTTTCCTAAGTATTTATGTTTCGAGCTCGAGACGAAGGTTCCTTACAATGTGTAAGGCAAGAGAAACATGTTTTGTAATGAACTTTTGTGGCTAAATAAAAATTACAAGATAATATAATCACAAGGGCTTGTACTTCAAGTATCTTAATCTTATGCTAAAGGTTTTACTTTAAATTTTGGGTATTACCTTTGTTCCAGGAATAATCATTTCAGTTTGAGATTTTTACATACATAAATCGACACCTAAAATATACATTTTTTATGGCAATTTTCAATGCAAATATATTTAACATACTCTTATGAGCTAAAATTGAATTTATTGTTAATTTCTGACTTGATTATGGCTACCAGAACTTTGTTTTGTATTTTTTCAAGCCTTAGCCATTCTGTCTCAAATAAATTTACAATTTTTCAGTTAAAATTTGTTTTCATATAGACAATAATGACACTAATAATCGAAAAACAGCGGAAACTTTTAGAAAATAGAGGTTTTTTGTCGGCAAACTTTTGAAGTTACTTGAAGAAAGCTTAAATTATCAATCATAATTGCATTGTTTGCATAATGTTTATAGTATAAAGGTAAAATAGTTTAAGAAGACGGTATTGACTTAGCTACCTTAGTTTGCTTAATATATCAAAATAGGTAAAACACGATAACAAACCATGTGGAAACCAATAACTGCAACTCAACAACCTAATACTATAGGTCTAGAAACCACCACTGCAGAACTTTGAAAACCAAGTTAAATGATTTTGGGCCAAGAGTTAAATACTCACCAACTTATATAACTGGAAGGGCGTGATCTGCATTGACCAGGCCACTGGAACTCCGATATTTTACATTTGTATGCCCAACAGAAAGCCATGCCCGAAAAACCGTTGACTGCATGCAAGTCTTGGCTCTGTCTCTGTCGACGTCTCTGCTGACGTCACTTCCAGTGTGTAAAGCCGCTGGGGGACTGGAATACAAAACAAAATATGCACACATATACAAAATATATTTACCCATATGTATGGAGCTGTACCCTCTGCGCCAAGCTCGGGAACCGAGCAAACATCAGTTCGCGCTTAGACCCCAAACCGCGCACAACGCTCACGGTGCCCGCTTCGTCAGAGACCGCAGACAGCGAAATAAAAACCGATACACAATAAAAATAATTAAGCCCTCAGAAGAACAAGAAGCCTGAAAATGAGTCACAAAATCGCTGCCCTGTGCCTGCTGATGAGCTGCCTGATTGCCTCGGCTTTCGGGGCTGCCAAGGTGAGTTTTCCGGAAAACTTTCGCAAGCGGGTCCGCAAAAAGCAGGCAAAATCATTACCCAACCGTGAAGCGTGTCAGGGCCGCCGAAATGGCATTAATTTTTTGTAGGTGAAGACGTGATTAAAAAGCGAAAAATAGTAAGCATTTGCATAAATAGCGATAGGGAAAAAACGCATAGAAAAGCTGCACCCTTTTTGGGGCAGCAACAAGTGGCATTAATGAGTTGAACGAACTGGGCGGCTGGAAAATGCCGCATTGTGGAAAAGCCAAGAGCATAGAGCATGAGAGGGCGCATAAATTGACATTATAAATACGAATGTTCGGCTCTTGCGGCTCAGCGCTGCTCTGTTGTTATTTTCACTTGCGATCGGGAAACCGGTTCTGGGACCAGTTTCAATTTCTCACAGACTGTGGAACCGGTGTGCCGGTGGCCCAACTGCAACTTCAGTTCTACACTCAGAAAAACAAGTTGCTTGGGTTCTGGAAAGCCATCTACAAAGTGCTAATAGATATTGACAAAGGCAGTTTGAAGACTGACTCTAAAAATGTATACCTACTTCATATCTGCAACGAGCTGTGACTTGTAATATATTATTTCTATATTATTCAATATTATTTAAAAACAAGGGAAAATAAATGTAGTAACATTAACATTTAAAATTCAATATAACAGTTGTTAATAAAATAATCATACATATTTTAATGTAGCATTGGTATTTTAATACAAAAATTCAATTCATACCCCTTGAGAAAAAATTCAAAACCTTTGGCTTGATTACAAACTTTATTCAAGATATTAATGTACATACTTTCCCCTATAAGTTAGGTGTGTTTTAGTTAGAAACAGTAAAGTGTCAATACCTTTAAAATATGAAAATGCAGGTATTCTCTAGTATCTCTTGTATTTTTTTGAGTGCTAAGAACTTCGAATTCTTAAGCGTTTGTAGCAGCGGCTTTATATAACTTTAACGCAGCTCTANATTTGCATTTGCGTATATGTACTATATGTAGCCAAACAGTTTGGTGATTATTCATATTTTTTTGCTACTATTTCTTTGCTCATTGTGCTTTGTTAAGCCAATGGCGCATCAGTCACGAGCTTTACACAAAAAACTATTAAAACCAAGTGTTTTTTTAACTAGTTGTTTTTCAACAAATTGAGATAATTCTACAATAAACTTTACTACAATTTATCAACAGAAATGTAAAGCCATTTACTAAACCGAAATTGCCCAATTGGGAACAAATGAAAGCCCACAAAAGAACATAAAATGGGTATTATTGTTAACTTTCAATTTATAATTCAATGATTTCACCTTTTAGATTTTCCTGTACGTGTTCGTTTAGAGAACTTTTGCCTTCAAAATAATGAGTCAATCCGGCAAGTTGGGGATTTTAATGGAATCGATTCAACATTTATCTTTTCCAAGAAACTCTAAGAGTTTTTGAATTAAATTCAATGGGGTTTGCGATAGCAAAACATACTCCAATTGTTTCCTACCAAAAGCAAAGCTGCAAACTAAGCAAAACAGTTGTATCCACATACAGTAAAACTCTAACCTATTGGTTTTAATTTTTATCGAACTTCAAGTGGTCAGTTTTGGTAATTTCATTATTTTCTTACTTATTGAACAACCCATTTGATGGATTGATATACGAACTTGTTTATTGTTCTTATCTATCACTCGCAACTGCATGCCGGTTCAAGTTCCACAATATTTTGGTTGCTCGGCCCAATTGCGGAGCATGTGCCCGAAACGATAAACAAAATGCGACAATATTATGGGTCTGGTTCACTCAGCTCCGCATGATTTGCATGTCTGTGCAACCAAAGGCCTTCCAAAATGCTAATTTCCAAAATTCTGTCCAAAAATCAGGGTAAAAATCAATGGTTTTTGACTCTTCAGCACGCAAAGAAAATCCAGCTAAGTTGCCATGAAAATGAGTTTGGTCATCCGAAATTTAATTACTAACAATGGTATCTAGTTGTGGGTTAAAATAAGTTATTACATTGTGAGATAATTTTGTTTAAATTCCACTAAACATTTTACTATAAACGATTACACGTACGTATCTCCCAAATGCCTTTACTTGCACTCAGTATTCCTATTTAATTAATCTGAAAAAAATCTTAAATAAATTCCACAATTTTTATAATTTTCTCCGTGTGATAGGTGCCCGTTGCCGTCTACTACGAATCCCTTTGCCCGGACAGTGCCAAGTTTATTACGGAGCAGTTGTATCCGGCGATGAAGGGACAGCTGCGCGATGTCGTGGAACTCAGCTTCATTCCGTTCGGAAAGTCCCAGGTGAGTGTTCGATTGTGTGCTCCTGGACAATGGCTCATTTGCATGCCCTGCGGCCGCATTGTTCCCAGTTCTTCACCCAGGGCTCCGAGGTGACCTTCACCTGCCACCACGGGCCCAACGAGTGCTATGGCAACAAGGTGCATGCCTGCGCCATCGAGCACATCCAGGCCAACTCCTACCAGTTCGAGTACACCCGAGAGTCCCTCACGCTCGACTTCATCAACTGCCTGATGAAGGCCGGCAAGAACTTCCCGGATAACGTGTATCCCGGCCAGCGGTGCGCCACGGAGAACCACATCAACAACTGGGAGAACATCAAGACCTGCGCCAACACCACCGAGGGCAGTCAGCTGCTCCGCAAGGCCGGCGAGGCCACCCAGCGGCTCAAGGAGCCCCTCACAGGAGTGCCCACCATCCTATTCAACGAGGTGAGTCACAGAGGAAACTAAACTTTACATAGTGATCATGTTGCCATTCCATTTCGCCAGCAATTCGAGTCGAAGGTGAACGAGCGGGCCCAGAGGAACTTCGTCGGCACCATCTGCGAGTATGTGGGCCAACCACAGCCCCAGGTCTGCACAGCCCTCAACGGAGCCGCAACCTTTGGCCTGGCCAGCGTAAGCGCCACCCTTTGCTCCCTGCTGGGTCTCTGGCTTGTCCGCCTCTTCTACTAAGCCGCCAAAGGCTGTCAACTCTCCACTGTCATCCAAAATACCTGCTATCTTCCAACTCCAAAATCCAACGCAATTGGGAATCTCAGCAGTTTTTAAACGCCTCAAATATTTTGTTTTATTATTGGTTTGCTTTTAGGCCAATTGAAACACAAGCCGTCCAAACAATCAGCTCCTCTTACATGCGCATCTAATACATAGTTTAGCAAGAGCTGGTCCAAAAGTAATATTGAATAAACAATAAAATTTAAATTGAGTATTTATTTATGGGCAGGGAGTATCGCTTGAAAATTTATGTTTTTCTGCTTAAGCACAATAAAATAAATCAGCAACATGAAAACCACCAAGTCATTACAAAAAAGTAGATATACTTTTTTTATGAAAATATCGAAATTCTCTTCAAGCGATTACCGTTATAAATCGACATAAAATGGTATAGGTTCCTTATATATAGAAATTATTCCATTAAAGATGGGAAATGTTTAACTTCATTCAAGAAATAAATAAATTTCTAGATATATTGAAATAGTCCCTTAATAGTCCATGTAAGTAAATGTAAAGGGAATGTAATAATTTACTTAATGAATGCAAATATTTATCAATTTCAAATAATACAAAATGTTGCCAAATTTGTTGGTAATTAAATTTTATGATAGTCTTGAATGTACAAGTTATTTTATCCAGTAATCCAGTTATTCAGTAATACTCCCACATTAGCCTAATCAGTAGATAGTTAATAGGTTAGAGAGGGGTTTTCCCGCCCAAAATTCAAATACTAAGCAGGACTCAAAAGTCGGCCAGATGCAATGCTGATATAACTGATTATCAATTAATGCACAACCTTCCTGGATCCTTAATTGTGGGCAGCTCAGCTCGTGTGTTTGTAGTCAAATATTTTGATCGCCGTGCCTTAGAGCACCGTCAGCTGCTTATCGGCTAATTTGTTTTCGATTTTTTTTTGCAGCGATAACCTGCGGGGGAGCCCTCGAAAATGAAGGGGCGGTGTCCAGGAAGGGGATACATTGCCAGTAGCAACAGCGGCTACAATCTCATGGAGCATATTACAGATTCCCGATTACAGATTTCCGATTACTGGTGGACGCGGATTCAAAGGTGCAGGTGAAGGTGGCAATTGTTGTAAACAACTCATTAGCGAATCAATTTGTTTGCGCTGTTGATACGGAGGCGAGATTTCGGAAATCTGACAACTTTCTGGCCCCTCAGCATATGCGAGACTCCGATCTTTTCGACTACAAAATATCGGAATATGCAATCGAAAAATTTTAATTCGATCTCATGGCAAAGCAACCCTGTAGGGTACCTTGGCAACTCTTCAACATTACGAGGGCAACTCTATTTGTTGGGCCAGAACTCTGACGGAATTAATTTTCATTCGTCTTGGGGATCTCGTTCGACACACACGAATCCTTCTATTTTTTTTTAATATATAATTGAACGTTTAAATTAATTTTAATATATTTTAAATATTTTAAATATATTTTTAAAGCAATTTTTGGAATCCGAATCGTTGCGCAGGTAAAAAAACTTGTCCTGTGGTTCCTTTTTATCTCGACTGCAGATGTGCTATTTTTTATTTGAGACTATATCCAATGTTTATATTGAATTAATTATATATTTTATTTCTATATTTTATTTTTTTTTTTTTAAAGCAATTTTTTGGTATCTGAATCAATGCGTTGCGTAGATGTGCTATTTCTTATTTGAGACTATATCCAATGTTTATATTGAATTAATTATATTTTTTTATTCTATATTTTAATTTTTTTAAAGCATTAAAATATAGTGCTATTTCTTATTTGAGACTATATCCAATGTTTATATGGAATTTAAAATATTTGTTTTTAATATATTTTATTTTTTTTTAAAGCAATTATTGGAATCGGAATCGTTGCGCATGTAAAGGAACTTATCCTGCTGCTTCTTTTTTTATATCGACTGCAGTTGTAATATTTCTTATTTGGAGATATATCCATGATTAATTTAGTTTTCATTTTTAACGGCAATGGAGAATCGATTACAGATTCCTGATTACAGATTTCCGATTACTGGTGGACGCGGATTCAAAGGTGCAGGTGCAGGTGGCAATTGTTGTAAACAACTCATTAGCGAATCAATTTGCTCGCGCTGTTGATACAGAGGCGAGATTTCGGAAATCTGACAACTTTTTGGCCGCTCAGCAAATGAGAGACTCCGATCTTTTCGACTACAAAATATCGGAATATGCAATCGAAAAATTTTAATTCGATTTCATGGCAAAGCAACCCTGCAGGGTACTTTGGCAACTCTTCAACCTTATGAGGGCAACACTAATTGTTGGGCCAGAACTCTGACGGAATTAATTTTCATTCGTCTTGGGGATCCCGTACGACACACACGAATCCTTCTATTTTTCTTCTTAATACATATATAATTGAACATTTAAATTAGTTATTGAAAAAAGATGTGTGCAATGGCAACGAAAAACCTAGCCTTGTCAACCGGTGCTTGATATTTTATTTAATTTTTTTAATTTTGATTTTTTTTTTAAATTTTTTATTCAACTTGGTTTGTATTAGCTATATAAATATATTTATTTCTTAATTTATTATATATTCATCTTTTTAAAAGCAATTTTTGGAATCTGAATCGTTGCGCATGTAAAGGAACTTGACCTGCCGTTTCATTTTTATCTGCACTGCAGTTGTGCTATTTCTTATTTGAAGCTATATCCAATGTGAATATTGAATTTATTATATTTACTATATTTTAATTTTTTAAAAGCAATTTTTGGAATCTATCCTTTCGGCATGTAAAGGAACTTGACCTGCCGTTTCATTTTTATCTGCACTGCAGTTGTGCTATTTCTTATTTGAGGCTATATCCATTAATTATTTAGTTTAAATTTTAACCGCCAGATTCCATATTTTTTTTTAAGGTTGCCGTGCACTGGGAATATAGCCTTTTTGGGAACTATATACGTCAGCAGCCACTTGTGACTGCCAATGATGGCGATTCTATCACATCCGCTTGCCAGCAAATAAATCTGAGTGCGCTACTAATTTGACGTTCCCCACTCCCATTACAATCCCACACCCATCCCAATTCCAATCCCCTGACCCCGAGCCCTTTCACTGGCGCTTTTTTTTGGGCCCACGCAGTCAGAAATTGAATTTCGAGAGGCCAAAAATATCGCAGCATACTTCTGGGCCACGGACTTCGGGTGGCGTTCGGCTTTTTGCCGGCATTTGATTGGCTGGCAGCCTGCGACCCACGCACATAACCCACTCGTCCATCACCCAACCACCAGACCACCCATCCTGGGACTTTCGGGTGGTGCTGGTGCAGCTATAAAGCCGGCCGAGTGCCTTCTGGCGGCAGCAAAAGAACTCTGGCCTGCAATCGAACAGCAACAGCAGCAGAATCCGGCAAGGACGAGGACCAGGACGAACGACAAGGACATTCTTTGCGGCCACCAAATCGACAGTGAAGTGAAAGTACGTGGTTTCGAACAAGTTACAAGTGTAGAGCTCACCAAAAGCCATCAAAATAATACATTATAAAAGTCTATTTTGTTAATATTGGGTGAGTAGCTGAGAAATAAAAAAATTCTGGGACGTGATTAGAAAGTGTCGATAATAAACGTGTTATGGTAATTTCAAATGCAATTGAAAACCCTTAAAATGTAAAGTTTTAGCACTCACTATTTTATTCACCAGCATTTTCCAAGTGAAAGCCTTAAATAATTGTCAGAAAAACATTTATCCTTATAAGCTCAGAACTTCCTGGCCAATGGACAAGCTCTTGAAAATTTGTTTGCATTAATTGTTAGTCTTTGGCCCTGGTCAATTAATTTGCCGATATCCTGCGGCTGGCTTTTGTTTATTTGTCTAATCTAATTGAATGAAAATCAGATGGACGGCCATCATAATCAAGGCTGGAGTGTGCCGGCCCACTTCCTTTTCCGCTTTGATACATTTTTAATAACTCCCCCATGAAAAGCTGCAGGCGCTGCTGCCAAAGTTAAAACTACTTAGCAAGGACTGCTAAATCGCTCAATTTTCTTCCGGCAAAAATGAAAAGAGCTCATACAGCTGCATAAATCATGAATATTTCAAGGGGCAAAACTTGTTGCTGTTTTAACTAACTTGCGAGAAACTTTAAGTGGATTTCCAGACGCACATTTAATTGTTGATGTTTCCCCCGGGAAACAATTAAATTTAACAATTAAATAATATTTAGTCTAATGACTATAAATTGAGTATAAATTTTGAGAACTTAAATTTTACCCAAAAATGTTTCCTAAATTCGTCTTCCAACTTGACTCTTCAACTTTCTAACTTTCAACTTGTTTTCCGGCTTTTCCCGCGGAATTCCGCGGCAGGCCTTGACCTCACTTGTTGCCTGTTTCAATTTGATTTTCCTTGACTGGGGCTAATCAGTTGGCCGTTGTCCTGAATCGCCTTTATCTGCGATCGGATTTCAAGTGATTGGAGGCAAGGCACGCTTCCATTGGCTGACCTGGTTAGCAGCTGTTTGCTTTGTCTTTACAGCGAATTATCAGCCTGCGATTAGGGAATTTCACACGGAAACCAAATCGGCTGCTCGTGAACTTTGAATTGGCAGTGCACTCGACAAATATTCTATACAGTTGTTGCTTCAGTTCAGCCTAATACAAGGGTTCAAGCCTAATACAACTTAATTGGCAGGCCCCAAAAGTACACTCTTCTAAAGACATTCCATAAAATGAATCCCTTGTTGTTTGGGTAAACATATCAAAGCGATTAAGCTTAGAATGGTGATATTGCAATTCATTATTCTTTTTAAGAAATTAATTTGAAAAGAAGGGAAGTTTATAAACAAAATCACCGTGTAGTTAAAACAGAATGTGCAGTCAAGTTTATAAAATTTGGTTTCCCATTAAAATGTATTCCATAACAAGCCAGAAAATGCCAGTGTTAAACAAAAGATTAATTACAAATAAGTTGAAATTGGGCCAGGGAGACTATTAAACAGGATAATGGCATTGTTAAGCTTTTACTTTGTCGATATAAGAAAGAAAAGATTACTAGAAGACCACAAAATCCGCGCTACCTGCTACCAAATAACTTGAAATCGTATATAAATATCTTCACAATACTTGATATACCTTATATAGTACAAGTCCCTACCAATCCATTTACGGCAACTTTTTCCTGTGTAGGCTCCCAGCTGACAAAGAGAATCCCAGCACCTGTGGAAAGTTTTCGAGATTCGATTTATTGCCCTCGAATATACGAAATATAGCCCATTATTGCTGCCGCTGACATTGTCAGCAAAGGGTTGCGGCAGCTCAGCAACTCATTAGGCATTATTTAAACAGCTAAATAATACGAGTAGCTGGGAAAATTGATAAGCCAGTGCCTTGGTAAACAATTATTTATATATTCAAGTACTTATAAACGAGGAGGTGGCTGTTGTTTTCGCGGCCGGCGTGGGTGTGTTGTTTTTATTGAGCTGATTTTTGTTTGTATGCTATATTTATTGCACTGGCGCTGGTAGCGATCTACATATTAATTCGCACTTATCGCCGGGCCATAAATTTGAGCCTCAAAATGGGAAAATGGGGGTGTGGAAAAGCTGTGGGAGTGAGACGCGTGACACGGATTGCGTGGAGATTACGGAAAGATCGCCGCTTATCAGCGGGGCACACACAACCGAGATTCACAATATACCATATACGAGGAGTATACCTATGCCAGATGTGCCAGATGTGGCATAAAGTCCGCAGGAATTAACAGATCGATCTCAGTCGCTGGCCGGTGCTTGAAAATGTGAAATCGCGGCTCGGGACTTGTTGATGCCAAACCGTAAAGTGGACTTGGCAAACATTCGAACAATATCTGTGATTATATAGTTAAATAATACGCTATAGAACGCGGCTAATCTGCTGGATTGAGGTGAGTTCTTTGGAGCAACACGCGACCTGCTGCCAGGCCTTCTAATAATAAACAATAATAATTACGCACATACGGCCCATGATTGATGGCCAGCATCATCAGCTGTTACCGCACTTTAATCGCTTTCATTTGGCTACCAAACAAACTCAATTATTGAGTGAGGAAGCTCCTATATGCAGGACCCAAATGACTTGTCCTTTATCTCCGAATGCTGTACAAGAAATGGTATTGGGATTCCGGGCACGTAGCAAGAGAACGTCTTGTGGAACTTTACCCTCGAGTTACAAACTAATTGTCTTTTGGGTGTGGGCGTTACATAAATCATAGTTCAAAAGTTAACTCCTGGAAATGGAATGTATGCAAACTGGGGATTCGATTTGGCATTGTGCTCGGATTTCCTAATTAGTGTGTGGCCCCGGGGGGATGGAATCTCGCATTGTCAGGACCAGAGACGATACCTCCCTCAACAGGTGCTCATCCCTTTTAACCCGCTTGCCTTTCCGCCTTTCTGCCTTCCAGGTTAACATGAAATCCACAATCTCTTTCCTGCTGGTCGTCATCTGTGCCGTGGTCCTGGCCGCCCAACAAAGTCAAGCGAAAAGTGAGTATGCTCGTGGTTAAAGTGAATCGCTTTAGCAATTATTCATTTCGATTTGAACATTGAACCCGAAATTAGGCATGCTTGATGGATGGGGCAGATAATTCATTTTATATTGTTCGCCTACGAAAAGGGAATGTCATCTTTCGCTACTGAAAACAATATTTTATGTTGCAAAACAAAATTAGCGAGAATAATTGAATTCCTGGTGATGTACTCGTACATCTTAAGATCCTGTACCTATGTTTTGAAATCATTTCGGTAGTTAAAGTTAATTCTAATAGATATAGTATATTTGGGCTCATTAAAATTTGAATATTAATTATTACAATACTTTGAAAAACATACTTTAACTTCATATAGAATAACTAACTTGTGGCCAGATTCCCTTTTTGTTTTTTATGTTTTTCAACTGAAGATGCAATCTGACTAGATCGTCTATAAACAACCGATTTTTTGAGTGTAACCAAATTAATTTAAAGCGCTCCACTTTGAAGTGTCCACGTGGGGTTCTCATGAAATATTTATACAATTGAAGCGCGAAAAACAAAGCCATAAATGGGTGTCGTGCTCCCGGCATCGAGCATACGCCCCGTTGTCAGCATCGATTGCTGCATTTAATGCCAAACAAAGTGGCTGCCACTGCCCGGCATCCTTTGCGGTGCAACAGGCATCCTTCCTCGCTTTGTTTTTCCAGCTGCAAAATTGCAGACAACAAAACAGCAAAATGTCGAGCTGGGTGCAATTTCTCGCTTCCTTCTTGCAACATGCAAGCCACCTGCTACATCTGCCCCTTGAATATGAATGCGAATGAAAATTTCATTACCAAAACAACTCTAAAGGACCTCTGGGACTCGTGTGGAAGATGCGTTGGCTAAATTGGCCAACTTACTGCTATCCCATCTGCATCAATTACTGCAAACTTTTTGATTTGATTGCCTTTCAAGGGACATTTAAGGGACTGGCAAGATAACTTATTTAGAGCTCCCCAAACGGGAAGCATAATGTTCGCCACTCAGAATCATAAATGCTCTATAAAGGGAATTAATAAACACACGAATTTTTAAACGCGAATGCGATTTTAGCAGGCATCTACGGATTTTTGGGAGCTTAAATTTGTGCCAAATTTTTGTAGACAGTTTACCTATAATAAGGGAAACTCCCGAGAGCTTAACAGGGAAAATTTATGTGAGTGTGGGCGGAAATTCAAAAATAGCAGAAGTCAAAAGTTTGTTCACACACCCAACAAGATGTACGACAAACAAAAACGAAACCGAACCGTCATGGGGTCAAATGCTATCGCCGGATGTCTCTCTGGGGCCTTGGCGAGCGATTAAAGATTTCTTTGGCAGTGAAGCAGTCACAGGAGCTGGGTGGTTGATTCCCCGGTAATGGGGATTGTGGGTGGTTCTGTGGTTCGGTGGTGCGTTGGGAAATGCAAACGCATTTGGGCTCCCTTCGCAGTGGTGTGGAAAGTGCGTCTGTTATGTCCTAGTATCGATTTAGCTTTTAATTCTATTGGGACAGTCAAACGAGTTACTTGGCCCTTCAAGCTACATCTTTTTTATGACTTGGGATAGGTCTACGGGTGTGTTTACAAGCTCTTAATTGCTCTTCGCATCAGCATTTAAATTAAAAAATATATTTGAATAATTTTCTTAGGTGATATGGTGTCCGTCCCCCTATATTTGTTTTACATTTAAATGGATTTAATGTATGTTTATTAGGTTAAATTAATATGTACGATTGCAATGTTTAGAGCATTAATATGATATTCAGTTTAAGCGTTAAATTTACTGAAAATTATTGTAATGAAATGCTAATTGAAGTATATAATACCTAAAGAATTCCTGTTTTGTAATATTCATTAATAAATTTATTGCATATTCTTGTAGTTCCAAACTCATTCTCGCTGATAGCTCACAAGAAAAATCATTTGAATTGTAAAACTGCAATTTAAACTGATTCTATTTTATAATATTTCAAGAAAATAGCATTTAAAGCCGCCTTCCTTTCCGTTATAATGATTAAAAAATGCATTAAGGACTCCCCAAGCTATAAACCCATTCTTACTGATACTCTTTCGTCCCTTCTTCAGAGGGCTGTCAGGCCTTTGGGCATGTGTGCTACGGAGGACACGGCAAGCGCTCCCTCAGCCCGGGATCCGGAACCGGATCTGGCACGGGAGTGGGCGGTGGCATGGGCGAGCTTGCCGGAGGTGGGCAGGAGATGGACTATGGGCGTCCGAATGGACTGCTGCCCGAGCAGATTGCCGTGCCACCTGAGGGCGACTTTAATGACTATCCCGCCCGGCAGGTGCTCTACAAGATTATGAGATCATGGGTAAGGATGGCAGCTAAAGTGTTAAATAATTTTCGATTTAATTGACTCTGAAACTGCAGTTCAATCGTCCCCGCCGACCTGCCCGTTTGGGAGAACTGGACTATCCTTTGGCCAACTCCGCTGAAATGAATAATTTAAACTAAGCCCGGAACATCAATCCCACCAAGCACAGAACACCGACAAAATAAATACCTCAAAAAAAGGAGACGCAACAACAGCAGCAGCAACAAACCACAATGAATGTATACAAATATTTGATAAACTGCAACCAATATTCCTGCTAAACAACCAAAACACATTCATCAAAAGCACGTTAAAAAAATGCTGAAATTTTTAGGGGCTGGTAAGGATTTCAGTGACAAAAAAAATAAACTAACATAAGCACACGATGGAAAATAAATCGAAGAAACTGGCAATTTAGATTGTGTTTTAATATTTATATACGTGTATACATGCAAAGTGTTGTATTTATGTTTATTTACGAGGAAAGCGAAAGACTACCTGTAGATGTAATTTTAATTTAAACAAATATACCAACTATATATATTAACTCCAAGATTAAAAGTCAATGTATGTGGCATTGGAAACCAAATATATGTTAATGTTTAAAAATGTATTGTATATTGTATAGAAAAGAAAACGCAAGATGTTTGACGCATTTTGTATTTATAAAGAGAAGCGTGGTTAACTAATAAAAAGTAACATTTAATCTGCTAGAAGAGTGTTTTCGCTTGGGTTTGGTTTCGCGTTTTTCGCATCGTGGGGATATATAAACATAATTAAATTGAGGAATATTTAAAAATATTTCTGTTTTGTAATGGACATCTCCTAAGTTATTAAATCTGGAACCATTAAAAATGTCTACTCATTTTTGAAAATTAGAATAGATTAAGGAATAGATTTTAAGGAACATGATAATATAGGACCTAAAAATGATTTCATTTTAATACATCAAAATGAAGAGCATATTCGACTTTTACGTATACGTGAATATTGTGATTCATAATTTTTGGAAAACATTTAACCATTAGGCGAGAACTTTGGCATGCAAATTCTACGTTAAAATTGTTTCATATAATTTATGGTAACTTCATATAATTTGCAGTTTATTTTACAAAGGGACACAATACCTTATAATTTCTAAGGCAAATTTCAAAGCTATCACCTTTTTGTCATTGTCGTTGGTAATCCGATAACGATTGCGCGCGATAGACCTACCGGAGGGCCTATCGTGACAGTGAATTTGAATTGCCTGCACATCCCTAATGCCCCACGTGCTTCGTCGTAAACATTTCGGCATGCTCCCTTAAACGCCTTAAAAAACACTTAAAAAACGAGCAAACCTCAAAGGAAACTGGAGCAAATCAAAGCCAAGATGACGCACTTGCGGAGCGAGGACAGGGACGAGGGGCAGGAGCCCAAGGCGAGGGGAGTTTTCAAGGAGAGCAGCCGCATCTTCCGGCGCAATCGGGCTCTCGGATACGTGAGCAACCACGTTCCCGCCGTCACCCGGTACGTGCAGCGTCGCAGGGACACGCTCCTGGTGACCTGCATCGGGCGCTCCTTCCAGGTCTACACCGCCAGCCACCTGCGCCTCCTGCACGTGAGCGGGCTGCACCCGGACGAGATCACAGCCCTGGCCATTGATCGCCTTCACACCTACACGGCCGCCGGGGGGAGCATCTACGCCTGGCGGGCGGGCAAGCATATTCGTCACGTCTACAAGGGCCACCAGAAGGACGTGCACCTGCTCCTGCCCTTCGGACACAACCTGATTTCCGTGGACCGGGCGAATGTGCTGAAAATCTGGAACATCCACGCGGGGGATGTGTACCTGGAGGTGCCCTTCAGGGAGCAGGAGTTCCAGATCACCGCCCTGGCCCACCCGCCCACGTACATCAACAAGATCGTCCTGGGATCGCAGCAGGGCCACCTCAAGATCCTCAACATCAAGAAGAACGCGGTGGTGTGCACCCTGAACCACCACGACAGCAGGATCACCTGCCTGGAGCCCTCGCCCGCCTTGGACGTTATGGCCGTGGGCCACGGCGACGGAACCATCCAACTGATCAACCTCCGCTTCGATGAGCTCCTCATGGCGTTCAAGCAGGACTGGGGCCAGGTCACCGCACTCACCTTCCGCACGGACGGGCCGCCCATTTTGGTGTCCGCCTGCAGCAACGGCTACATGGCCTTCTGGAACCTGGAGGAGCGCAAGCTGGCCGGCCAGCTGCAGGCCCACGAGGAGCAGGTGACCACGTCCATCTGCCTGCCCGGAGAGCCGGTGGTCTTCACCACCTCGCCGGACAACTCGATGAAGCTCTTCGTGTTCGACATGCCCGACGGCGGGGCCAGGCAGCTGAGGATCCGCGAGGGGCACACGAAGCCGCCTCTGTGCATTCGCTACCACGGCAGCTCCGGGGTCTCCATACTCTCCTCCGGCGAGGACAGCACCTTGAGGGTCTTCTCCACGCTGTCAGAGTCGCTCAACAGGAGCCTGGGCCGGGCCACCTACAATCCCAAGGCCACCAAGAGCAAGAGTGCGTACTAGTCGGCCAATTAAACATTCTTTACTCACCCGTTTCCCCTTAGATCGCTTCTATTACGACAAGCACGGCATGCCGCCCATCTTGCAGTTCACCTCGGACGTGGCCCGGGAGAAGGAGTGGGACAACATCGCCGCCATCCACGCAGGCGTCATCCAGACCACCACCTGGTCCTTCGACAAGAGCCGCATGGGCGAGCACAGGCTGGTGCCGCGGCAGTTCCAGAACCGCCATCGCATCGACTTCCTCAGCGAGACCACCTGCATTGTCCTCACGCACTGCGGCAACTTCGTGATCATCGGCTACAACACCGGCGACATCGAGCGTTTTAACATCCAGTCGGGCCTGCACCGGTGCAGCTACGGCTCCCCGGGCCATCAGAAGGCCGTGCGCGGCCTGGCCAGCGACAATCTCAACCAGACGGTCATTTCCGGTTGCTGCGAGGGCCTGCTCAAGTTCTGGGCCTTCAAGGGGAAGGGTGAGCATCCGACTAGCACTTACCCCGATCAACTAATCTCATTTTCCTCCTCGTCACCCAGTGGACAAGCCCTTGGGCGTGCTGCGCTTGGCGGATGGCATATCCCTGATTCGACAGCACCGCGAGAGCTCGATGCTGGCCGTCGGCTTGGATACCTTCAAGGTCTACGTGGTGGACATGCACACGCGCGTCATTGTGCGCAAGTTCGTGGGCCACTCGGGCAAGCTAAATGACTTGACCTTCAGTCCGGACAGCCGCTGGCTCGTCTCCGCCGCCATGGACTCCACCATCAAGGTGTGGGACATACCCTCCGCCTACATGGTGGACCACTGGCGTGTGGAGCGGCCCTGTGTCTCCCTGACAATGTCGCCGAACGGTGACTTCTTGGCCACCGCGCATGTCAATCTTTTGGGCATCTATTTGTGGGCCAACAAGACGCTGTTCAACCAGATATCCCTGCGCTCCATCGATCCCACAGAGCCGGCTCCATACGTTGGACTTCCAACGAACGTTTGCGATGCTTTGGAGCTGGAGGAGGCGCTGCAGGAGCTGGCCATGGACGAGGAGGAGGACGAGAACCCGGGCGAGCTGATTGATGCCAAGTACGAGACACCCAGTCAGCTGTCCGAGGAGCTGATCACGCTCTCCGGCTTGGCTGCCTCGCGCTGGCAGAATCTTCTGGACCTGGAGCTGATCAAGAAGCGCAACAAGCCGAAGGCCCCGCCCAAGGCGCCCAAGCAGGCGCCCTTCTTCCTGCCCACCGTTTCCGGCCTGGAGCTGCGCTTCGACGTGGAAAGTGGCCAGAAAACGGAGGACGACTCACGCGTTCGCAAGGCAGCCACGCTGAATAACCTAACGCCCTTTGGGCAGCTTTTGGAGCGAACCGCCGACAGCGAGGACTACGCGGAGGCTGTGACGCACTTGACCCAACTGGGTCCCTCGATGGTGGACTTTGAGATCAAGTCGCTGCATCCGGAGGCCGGTGGGACGCTGCTCGCGATGCTGCAGTTCCTCAAGACCATCGAGTTCATGCTGGCCAGCAACCAGAACTTTGAGCTGGCCCAATCCTACCTGAGCGTCTTCCTGCGCTCCCACGGCCTCGGGCTCACAGAGACGCCCCAACTGGTGGAGGCCTTGAGGAGCGTTTCCAAGGTGCAGGAGGAGGCCTGGCAGAGGGTCGAGGAGAAGCTCATCTACGGCACAGGAGTTGTGGCCGCCTTGCGGAACTTCGCGCATTAGTTTTCCCTAGATATTGCAATAATGTTTCCATGGATTTTGTAAATAAATTTACAAAACATTTTACCAGATTCATTAATCTATAATTGCTTCATGGATCCATAAGCATTTCCAATATGGTAAGGGTAGTTTCCGTAGGTGACGAACGAAACAAAGGGTGTGTTTACAAAAACAATATTAAATAGAAGGTTGGGTGTGTTTGGAGGTCAATCAAATTCACCGCCAAGTGGAAATGCAAACGGAAAATGATATTTATTCTGTCAATTTGCATAGACGGTGATTTTACAATTCAATTATCTAGCCAGACAATTTTGGTAAATAAATATTCTCTGATGATGAGGTAAACGATTTTTTAAGAAAATAATAAAACTAACACAACGAGGGAGAGCACACTTCTTAAATTGTTTAATAATATGCTAATATATAAAATTTTAAAGCCTTCAAACTTGTTCAAATTGTCAACAATTTGGTTTATACTATAGGCAATCTTTTCGTATTCGATATAAATATTTCTTTGTCTTATTGGCTTAATTAAATTTTATATTGCCGAATGCTTGTTTCCAAACATATAATTTTTTCTGCCAAATTAATTTGAGCATAGTGGTTTACATATCCATTGTTCGAAAGGGTAGTTTTAACAGGTGCCGAAAGAAACAAAGGGTGTGTTTACGAAAACGATACAACGGTGAATATTGGGTGTGTGGGTTTGCAAGTCAATAAAACTTAACACAAGGAAAAACGATGTATTCTGTTCATTTGAATAAACACATGGTGGTTTTTACATTTCAATTATTTAGCCAAAGTGCTGTTTGAAATAATGGTTTCTATAGGTGATGAAAAAAGGTTTTTGTTTTGTAACAAAAGAAACGTTGTTGTAACGATGGCAGTATTAACTTTTGTAATTGTTTAATAATATGAAGCGCTCTGAAGAATTCTATATCATTATAAGACAATCTTATTAGTTGGAAACCCTTGGAAACTCTGAAGAATTATAGATCATTATAAGACAATCTTATTAGTTGGAAACCCTTAAATGTCGTTGTTATTACTTATGAGGTTGATGTGCATTACCGCATTTTAGTTTTTAAAGCCAATGAAAATATATTCCCCATAAATCGGAGTATTTTAATAGATTGACTTTTATTTATTTTTGCCAATTGTGAGCCATATATGTATAGGCAAACCTAAAATTGATATTTATGCGACTAAATTTTTATGTTTAGAACCGAAATACTTAAAAATTCTAACAAATATTTAACGAGACTCGAATCTCATGAACAGCAACTAGCCATTAACTTACTAAACAATAGCGAAGACCATGGAGTCTAGTAACTAGACCTTCCCCATAGATTTGGGATTTGTTTCCCTAATTCTTTAAAGCCAATCCACTGAAAAGAAGATCCATCCATCAAATGAAATGGTCAAATCGGTTATAATTGAACGCAGACCTCAAAACCTTATGTATTTCCTATTTGACTTTGTCTAAATCCAGATAACACTTGAAAAGCCCAAATGCGCGGCCCACTGCCAATATATATTTATGTATAAATTATCAGGCGGCCCATTCACGTCAGGCATATAGTAGATATCTCCAGTTGGCTTTAGAACGGCTGGCCTGGTGGTGATGAATCAGAACCCAGATGAGTGTGCGGCGATAATAAAACCATCAGATTGCTGAAACACAGACGCTGTGAAACGAAATAGGGCGGGGGAAGAAAGGAAACACAGTTGCCAGTTGAAATTGTGTATTAATTATTTATTTGTTATATCCGTTTAAACTAACGCTTTTATTTATGCTGGAATTAAATAACTTAAACTTGTTCCTAGACGCGTTCGCGGGCGCGGACTTTAGATACGGTTCTAGTGGCGGCTGATTTGCAGTTTGCATTTGCATTTCGCATTTACGATTTCAGTTTTAGTTTGTTTCCGTTTTTCGATTTCGATTTCGGTTTCAGTTTTCGATTTTCATTGATTTCTGATATACAATCCAACTCAAGTCATAAACGAAATTAAAAATGCTGTTCTCATTGGTTTTGTTTCTTGAACAACCACGCGTTATAGACATAGTGCATTCATATATCCGATAAGTTCCATTGATTTATACCTAAATATCGTAGCTTGCATGAAATAACTATAGACCTCGATTGGTTGGGCTCCTAGTGTGTCTAGTGTGTGTGGTGTGTGTTCTTCTGATGGATGGTTTCTCAGAGTTCTTCGGCCATTGCAAGCGTAGAGTTGTGTTTCGGGGAGCAGGAGAGCTGGGGAGCTGGACAGCTGGGGGTAGGGTTGTTTTTTGCATCGTATTACTGCATCTTTTGATGGATTGAAGGAGGATTGGAGGCCAGCGATCGACGAGGCGCTTAGCTTGATGTGCACTGCTGGACACGGGGGCCATCCTGATAGCCGCCATCGTCCTCGTCGTAGGCCATGCGCTGGTGTTGCTGGCGGCGTTGCTTCGGATCGAAGTCCTCCTGCGGATGCAAAACACGAATCGGTTAATCAAACACTCGATAATGTTGTAGAGCTGGCTGGTTGAGAACTTTTGCGACGTAATGAATTCAATTAACCGAACACGACCCGCACACCATTTATAGCCTATAGATTACCTCACTTGTTTATGCAACCCCGCGCTATTACAAGTGATTTGGTTTCCTACAAACTGCTAGTTTAAGCTGCTAGCAAATTAATTCTAAACTAGACCCGAATTCCCCTGATTTCGCATCTATACAATACGATTATGCATAGTAAACAATGCCCGGTAATACCTCAGAAAGTTGCTGTATAAGTAAATCTAAACTAAACCTAAATTGCCTTGATGTTGCAACCACAAATTAGTTTATTTACAAACTTTCTCAACCACAAATTAGCTTTGAAACGATCAAGAAGAACACTCACCAAAACCGTCTGCTCTGCATCGATTGGAATGTCAACCTCCGGCGCCGGGGGCAGGCACTGTTTGAGCGCGGGCACCATTACTGGATTGATAACGTCCGGGAAGATCACCTCGAACTGGATGATCAGCGTGCCCTTCTCCATGGGATTCTTGTAGATGGGCATGCCCTCCTCGGCAATGCACTTGGTCATCTCGTGCCGTATAACCTCGCCGGGTTGCGTCGACACAATCAGATCGCGATCGTCGAGGGTCTTAACAATGCGCTGGAAGCCGCAGAGGGCCTCGACCAGTTGCAGCGGCATCTTCATCATCAGATCCTGGCCGGCGTGCGCGAATGTCGAGTGCTCCTTTTCGTCCAACAGTATGATAATATCGCCGGGCTGAGATTCCGGTTCGTGATCGCCCTCGCCCGTAAACACAATCTTCTGTCCGTCCCTCATTCCCTTCTCGATGTGCACCTCCAGCACCTTTCGCTCCCGCACCGTCTTCCTTCCGTTGCAGTTCTTGCAGCGATCCTTCTCCTGGATTATCTCACCGCTGCCGGCGCACTTGCGACACACCTGTTCGGTGTGCTGCATGATGCCGGGGGCGATTTGCTGGACGCGCGTCTCCACGCCATTGCCGCGACACTGCATACACTTCTCGACGCTGCCCTTCTTGGCGCCCCGGCCCTCGCACTTGTCGCAGATGACGTTCTTCTGCAGCTGCAGCTTTCTCGTGGCCCCGTTGAACAACTCCTCCAGCTGCACGGACATCTGGTGGACTACGTCCTTGCCCCGTCGCTCGCGCCGCCGTCCGCCGCCGCCACCGCCGAATCCGGCGCCGAAGAACTTCTCAAAGAAGTCCATCGGGTTGCGGAAGTCGCCGGAGTCGGCGCCGCCCTTCTTGATCGCCGCCTCGCCGCCATCATCGTACACCTGCCGCTTGTCCGCGTCCGAGAGGACCTCGTAGGCCTGCGAAATCGCCTTGAACTTCTCGCCCTCGTTGGGGTTTTTGTCCGGATGATATTTAAGCGCCAGCTTTCGGTAGGCCTTCTTCAGCTCGTCGGGCGTGGCGTTGGGCTTCACGCCCAACAGATCGTAGTATCCGGTTTCCTTGACCATCTCTTCGGCTGTTCAACTGCAAGCGGCAAGAAAATAGTCCCAAAGGAGTGAGAACTTGTTTATAGAGAGCGAGCGAGAGCGAGAGCTGTTGTATAAAGTTTTCAACTGAGCAATAGAGTCTGGAAGCCCCCAAAAGCCCTATCTGACGTTTTTTCGAAATTTCCAATTCGAATTTCCCAAGTTCTAGCTTACGAAGGCGGAAAAATGATTGAAAAAAGCGCTTAAAGAGCTTGGGATGGTTGAATCTTTAAGGTGAAACCTTGTTTTGCGGCTCTAATTTTGGGAGTATAACCTATGAACCTTAGGAATAAGTCAGGTATAACCTATAAACCTTAGGAATAAGTCAGGTTCGAAAATTGTTCTGTTTCATCTATCTTTAAACTATTTTTTATACAAATTTTGGAAGTACAATTTGTTTTCCAGGTCAAAAGAATATGCCAAAAACATTTAAAGGGTTTGTCAAATGTGTTGTTTGTGTGTTTATGTGTTGATTAAAATGTATGAAACAAATGTTACAAATCAAAAATATATTTTAATTTTAGAGATACTTTCTTGATTGTCTTTTTCAAAGTAAAACATAAACCCCTTTAAATATGGTAAAGAATGCATAGGCCTTATATTTTTCTGAAAGTTCCTGTAATACCCTTATCAGAGATAGGGATTATTATAAGAAAAATTTAAAAAAACTACTACTGCTTGTACTATGTAATATATACAAAATTATATGCAATGATTTTAGATAGTAACTCTTTGGAATAATCAGATATATGTAGGAGATTTCCCTACTTTTAGCTTTGTTGTCAACCAATTTTTTACTATGATTTGCATTTAGTTTCTAGGCCATCTAGCTCTATTTTTAGCCCACTAAAAATTTAATGCTGATATTCAGTGACTTGCAGGCAGATGCCCATAGAATTTAAGTGCACGCTTTTTCGCCTAGTGTATGTATATAAAGTTCAGTTTGATTGTTACTTAGTTACCAGTTTTGCATTTAGTTTCTAGGCCTTCTAGAACTATTTTTAGGCTTTTAACAATTTAATGCTGACATTGAGTGACTTGCTGGCAGGCATTTTTCGCATTTTTTGCATTCTTTGCATTTTTTTCGCTCAGTGCATGCGAGAGGGCGGTCTGAGGGGCGGGACTTTTGCTTCCGGGACCAGAGCCCGGAATTCAAGGTCAGTTTGTGCGAAAAATAAATGCGACGTTTTCACCGCAATTTCTAGAATTTTTTCCCGATTTCAATACAAGCGCGAGCAGCTGACTGGCCCGCACCCGCACACCCCTCCCTCTCTCTCTACGTCTCGCCCATCACTAACAGTTTTATCTGCCCATCTCTTTCGCACACACACACGAGCATATTGTCCGAAGAGTTTCTAGAAAATTTCGTCATTTGAATGCAGCCCTGGTTGCGAACGGCGACCGCAAAGCGGAGCGGGCGACAACGAAAAACGGCCCGGACAAAGGGCAAAGCGGAGAAGGCAATAGGCAATTACAAGAAATTCTATTCACAAAATACTTCCCTTCGCCAGCGAGCGAAAAAGAAGCGAAAATTGTCGTGTAAATACACAAGAATTTCGAATCGGGAAAGTGTGTATATGCATGTGGTGGGGGCACATGTGCCGCGCTCGACGCGTCGGAAAATAATTCGCAAGCAGAGCAAAAAAAAAAAAAAAAATTCAAGGAAGAGACAAAAAGCGAATCGGGCGAAAGGCAAGGGAATCGATTTTGCAGCGAAAATCGAACAAACATTTACCGCTGATTACTTAACGTAAAATCAGCAAAAAGACGGCAAAGAGACGAAACCAACAACGAATTTAGGGGTAAAAGGGAAAGGGGTAAAACGGAGACCTTTCGGGGCAGCCAAAGGGGAAAAAAAAGGTTTTTTCTTTTGTGTCCAAGCTTGGGGTTTACCTTTTCTGCGTCGCAAAACTTTTGTGTTGTGTGGCTTGGTGGCAAAATCGACTTTTGCAGCGGAGTTCCCAGGGATTACACTTTACACAATAAATTTAATTTACTTGGAATACTTTTGCACAGCCTGCTGCGACCACGCTCGGAACTGAAGAAAAAACTCAAAAACGTGTGCGCTGCCAGTGTGACTGCATCGGTTACTGCACACAATACCAGCGAAGTGGGCTTATACCAAAAAATACCAAGATCGAGTCACAAGTATTTGTTTTTTTTTAAGGTTTTAACGATCGTAAAAACTAGTTTTAGGCATTTTATATGTATTCAACATGTCTTGGCTTTAGTTTAAAACCATCAAATCGAAAAATAGCGTTAAAAAAATATTTTTAATATGGCATTCTGAAACTGGCTCAACAGCCGCCTGAAAGCTTTTACAAACCACAGATATGCAAGCGAAATCGGCAAAACCACTTATATAATTTTGGTAAGCCTATTTTTCCAAATTGTAATAACTATTTAATGGTCTCTAACCAATAATATGCATATAATATAAGATGTGGCGTAATAGAAATACAAATATTTGCCTTAATAAAATAAAATTTACAAAATTTCATAAAATTATCATTGTTTATGTTCCAGCTATTCAAAGCATTTATTAATGGCAATGCAAGATTTGGCTATTTATTTTATAAATAAATTTTCAAAGAGATTATCATTAATAGCTAACAACTAAAAGGAATACCCTTATTATTTACAGGATCACCCCTAACAAAAGCGAATCGGGTATTGAAGCAGACCGTTTGCAGGCACAAATATAACCGCATCAGCTGATTTCTGGCCGGTCACATCATTCTGCTTCCTCTGGTTATTTAATAAACATCTTCCGTGTATTTATCAATAAAAAGCACAGAATGAGGCACGCACAGTTCCTGGCCCGCACCGTTCTGGTGCAAAACAACAACGTGGAGGAGGCCTGCCGGCTACTGAACCGCGTCCTGGGCAAGGAAGAGCTCCTGGACCAATTCCGGCGCACGCGTTACTACGAAAAACCCTACCAGGTTTTCATATTTTACTCTGTTAAATAAACAAAACAATGTCAACTAATGGCTGTGCTTGCAGGTTCGCCGTCGGGTCAACTTTGAGAAGTGCAAGGCCATCTACAACGAGGACATGAACCGCAAAATTCAGTTTGTCCTGCGCAAAAACCGCGTGGAACCCTTCCCCGGTTGCAGTTAATTAATTCCTCTTTTTAAATGTTTCCCAGGCAATAAAACGTAGAAATGTTGTTAGGAAAACGGAGAAGTCTTTGATTTGGAATTCTGATTCTTTATACTTCAATTTATATTATGTTTATCTATGGTTTTTATCAAGAAAACTAGAGCCTTTGGAAGCATATCTTCAACCTATTTGGTATCTCTTAAATGCAAAAGAAATCAGCTATAATACACAGAATAGAATAAATATTTAATTAATTAGGTAAGCAAAATGTTTATATTTGCTGCACTTATTGGACCGGCTGAATAGGTTGCATAAAATGCTTTTGTGAGATACTCTGTTTAATTGTCATTACGTATCCGCAATGTTATCCTCGGTTTAAAAATGTTATTTCTAAAAATATAACTTATTTAACATCCTTATTTAGGGAAGTAAAGGCAAAAATAACAATAGATTGTAAAGCTTAGAGTAATAATGAAGTATTCGTAAAAAAATCTGAAATTATGTATCTTAGAGATGCAGGTCTTTAGGAAAACCAAAATTACAGTTTAAAAAAAAAGGAAATTCAATAAATTTAGAGTCAGCCTAAATAGAACGGCTAGGATTCTATAATATTTATTATATTATATTTGTTAGGTTGATGGATTATATATTTGAAAGAGAATTTTCCAAGACAATGTAAAATAATGCAGAAGGTTATAAGAAATATTTGGTCAAACTCATTAAAATTATTAAGATAACTAAATTTAGCATTCTTACGAAGCGAAATAGATAAACAATATGAAGTGCATACCTCTTGTTGACCGCAATACTTTTAAGATTCACTGTGTGTGTGGAGAACATTCGTCACTGTGCGTTCCTCAAGCTTTTGCCCAGCTTTCGGGTCGTTGAAAAAGAAAACAAGCCAGCGAGCGAGCTTCCGGAAAACTGGCCTGCCTTTTCCAACGGCACTTGCCTCCGAAAAGTGAATCGTAAAGGACGCGTCACCGCTAGCGCGCTTTCACATTGACAGCTGTAAATCAGAGAGGTAAAGATACCCCAAAGACCTGCTTTTCATTCACAAAAGTTTTGTCGATTTGCTGAATAAACGCGAAAACTGCAGTGAGCGAAAAAGTTTGCATACTGTTTGGGGCAACCCAAAGCGTTGATCCTTAAAGTAAATGCAGTTTTGAGTGTGTTGCGGAAGGATACTCGAGCAGTTTTGAGTCTCCGGTGGCTCTTTAATACACTGAAATCCCAAACGTGCTCAAGTGTTGGCCCCAGCGCATCGATAATTCGCTTATGCGGCCAATTTACTCAATTTGCACCCCCCAGAGTGGATTCGTGCTTTTCATTCTCTGAATTTTCACTTGTTTTTGCTTGTTTTGCTTGCTTTGCTTGTTTTTGATCATTTTTACTGCTTTACTTGGGCCGCTTTGTTGCTGTCTTATCGATTTCTTGTGTTATTTTTAGCGTGATTTGCATATGGGTGTGCGGGCTTGTGCTTGTTTTGCTGCTTCCTTTCGGGTCTCCATTTTGGGACATGCTGTAATCGAGTCCTGTCTGCTAATCAAATGAATTACGTCGTGTGTCACTTTCAGATCCCCGGGATTACAAGGCATCCATTCATCGGCATGGCGGCGTACAATCTGGCGGCCATTCTGCTCCTGGCCAGCATTTGCATGGCCCACGCCTATCCGGCTCTGTTGCCCTACATCTACAGTGAGTGCTCCCCCTTCCGATTCCATTTCCGCTTCCTTTTATAGTACCTCTTCCCTCGTCCCTATCCACTTCCTTTTGCCTCGCTTGCATATGCAAATTTTTACGGGGGTGTAAATATTGGGTCTTGGGGTTATTCTTTTGGGCGCCTTTTTTATTGGCTGGGATTTTTGTTTGATTGATTTTATAAATGGTTAAGAGGCCATTTGCTTGAGCTTTATGTACTCGTGTGCTCAAATATATTGGCTATTACGCCTTGGGGCAGCACAAATAACCATCATTTGCTACTAATTTTTAGATTTACCCTGTTGAGCATATACATTTATGTCAATAAACTTTAAAGAAACGTTCTTTGAGCTAAGTAGCTCTATATGTACTAAAAAGGGGGACAACAGTTCGTATGAGTGATATTTTTAAGGCCGTTTCAAGAGGATTTTAATACATATGTCTCACAATTTAAGCCAAAAAGATTTCCGGAATGGTTTTATTTTAATGTTTATAAACACCTTAACTCTACAGGATAACTCCACTGTTCGGTTGCTTCTTTAGCATCTAAAAGTATCTGATAAAATCATAAAAGTTCTACAAAAATAATTCTATAAAATGAATTTAGGTGAAAGATACGTATGACAAAAGTGAATAATGTGGCAAGTGTTTATATTGGCTAATAAATCTTGTGAAATTTTAAATACTTTGTTAGCATAGAATATATTTAGAAAGGGTAGACTATCAAAATGTTATTTGAGTATCAGAAAATTGGTTTTAAACAGTTTATAATTAAAAAAAGGCAATAAATTGAACAATTATTTTCGCTTTATATTTATCGAACTCCAACTGATTCTTAATTTGTTTAATGCATTTCATGGTATGTACTACCAATGATTCTCCCTTGTTTTCCTCTCTAACTTATTTGTTGTATATTTACCACAAACTCCAACTGATTCGCAATTAGCGTAATCAATTTAATAGTATGTATCCCCTGCTGATACCCTTTAATATGCCTCCCCCGCAAGGTCCTTCCAAGCGTTCTGGCAGCGATGTCGACTTCCCCCAAATCGAGGACGATGTGAGTGAGCTGGACCAGTTGCGAAACGAGCCCGGAGCCGTGATGGCCAAGAGACAGCATGACGGCAGCACCGCCCGCACCACCACCACCACCAAGGAGAGCGTCGAGGAGGTGGCCGCCGTCCCGGAACCCGGCCCCAATCCAGGAGCCGGCATTATGACCGATTTGGAACGACAACTCGAGGTGGCCACCCCGCTGATTTCGACCACAACCACCACCAGCACCTCGGCCACCACCACCACGGCCAACTCCAAGGAGGACGGCGAGAGGTCGCAGCTGGAGGAGCCGAAGACACAGGTCAAAACAGTGGTGGCGGAGCCCACAGCCCATGCCAAGGTAGGTGCTTCTGTGAGCCCCCAAAAAAAGATTAGGAACCCTTTTAGAGCGACTGCTTGCTAGCCTGGTAAATGCCAAATGTACATAGAATTCTTTTGCATAAACCCAAGTGTATATCCACGAAACCACCCAAAAATCAACAGGCATTTTATGGAGCTGCACGTCTAGCCTTTGGTCAAAATCCGGAGGTCCTGCCGACAACAACTAGTACCACAACCACTACCACGACCACCACCACAACCCCAGCTCCACCGCCGGAAGTGGAGCCAGAGGCGGAGAAGGTGGCTGAACCGGAAGCGGACGCTGCAGAGGATGCGGAGCCGGAAGCGGGTGCCGTGGATGTGGTCGGGGAACCAGTAGCCGAGCCAGAGGCCGGGGATCCCGCCGGCGAGGTGGCCGAGTCCGAACTGACCGCCCTGAGTCCGCCCAAGCCGAAGCCGAGCCATCACGACGCCAACAAGGAGACCATCGGCGACATTGTGTTCGATGTGGTGGCCCGCACCACGGAACGCAGATCTGGTTCGCCCAAGATGAATGCCAAGGTTTTTACTCAGACTATTTCAATGATAAACACACAACGAATTGGCCAACAAATTGAAGGAAAATTGATACACTCTTGGAGAGAATTGATTGGCAAGACACAGAAAGATCTAAGCCAAAGTTAGCTACCAATTGGCTAAATTGAATTGGCTAAAAGAGTAAAATTGCAAAAAAACCGAAACCAAAATTGAGAGAAATTTATCTGAAATTCCCAAAAATAACTAACTGCTTAGACTGTGTTAAAATAGAAGCACAAGCTGATTGGGCATTTAAAATTAAAACTTTAATTGCATCTACATCTTTTAAGTGAACACCAAAATTACCAGAACAGCTTCAAACATTTCTCTAGAAATATGCATACAAAAACACAACAAATTGCTGTTCCAGATATCCCTGTCAACTTTTAATTAATCAGCATTATTTCCTTATCCTTTTAGACCGCTCAGAGCTTGCTGCACAGTCCCAATGGCCAGTACTCATCCTTCGACATGGCCCAGTACATTTTCTGGACGGGCGATGAAACAGCTGTGGTCAAGGCCGTGGAGGAATTGGTCCAAACCAAGGTGGTAAGTTGAAGGGCCCTAATTAATTCCTAATCAAATTATCCCTCTCTTTGAAGCAGTATTAGGGTTACAGGTTTAGGGGTTAATTAATGGGAACCCCTAAAGAAAAGTCACTGAAGAAAAGTCTTGGGAAATATAAGAGTGGCTGTCAGTATAAAATATAGAATTTGTTGTAAATAATCCGATAAGATTTCATCACCCAATTAGCGCAAGAGTGCTATTTTTAAATATAGTTAATTTGTTTATTTTGTAAATCCAAAGACTCAACCTGTGAGTCATAATTTGCATTTATTATTGTTAAACAAAGACCACATTAATTAATTTAATTATGCAAATTATAATTTTATTAGCGAGCCTAAAATTACGTGTCGTTTTCGCCTAGTTTCTAGGTATTATAAACATTTTGTTTATTTTGTGTGTTGCTTTATTTAAATGGAATTATTTGTTACATTTAATATTGAAGTTTAATCAGAGAGATTACATCCGCGGATTGTTCGGGGCAAGCTTCGTCAGTGAGTCAGATTTTCCAGTGACCGGTTTTCCGATTTCATCACTGAATTCAGTCTTTCATCGCCTCGTAGTAATAGGCACTGAAGCGTGGGGTCATTATGAGCGGCGGTCCACAATGGTGGCGATGTGGTTGCCCGTGGAAGTGGTGCCCATGGAATCCATGGCAACTAGACGGAGGGGCAGGGGAGCAGCAGTGGTGATGGTGATGGTGGTGGTGATGTCCATGCCCATGTCCATGAAAGTGATGGCGATGCCAGGAAAACTTTGGTGGAGCCTCCGGTTCCTGGGAAACTTGCTTCTGGCTCCAGAAGCATTTTCCGAACTTCCGAGTTTCCTGCTCTTCGGGTGCCTTGTTCATTCCGCAGTGGGATTTCTCTTCCTTATTTTTGTGACACATTTTGCTAATGGTATTTTGTTGGATTGTTTAGAGATCTTTTCTCTTTGCTTGTTGATTGCAAACTGAATTTTTCTTTACAACCTACAGAGCTTTTTATATGCGAGCCCTCTCGCTTGCCGGCTAAACATTTCGCGATTAGCTTGTTTATTTCGTATTGTTTATCTTATCGTTGGCGAGTAAAAATAAACAAGAAGCGACGCTTATTGCAATATTATTGGCGCCATTACATGGAGTAAAAATGTTTTATTTTTAGGCCTACTTTAAGATATGGGAATGGTGTTTAGTTTTATACTAAAATTTAATTAGTTTGATATAATTTATATTCAAATTATGGGGTAAATTCTTTATAATTTGTCTAAGAAATGTTTAGGTTGTTTGAAAGTCAAACAAATTTGATGGAATTTCTTGAAACTTCAATAACTTTATTGTTTTCTTGTGATTTACAGATCACCCGCGAGAGTGCCCTGAAATTCCTGCAGGACATCCGCCTGGGCATTGAGTTCCTGCAGAGATCCTATGCCAATCGCATATTCCCGGAGGAAGTGCGTCAGAATCAACTGAAACGCCACAGTCCGCCCAAGCCCATCTCCCAGGCAGCCCCCAAGCCCACAACAACCACATCCACTACGACCACCACGAGCACGACCACGGAGAAGCCCTTCCCGGAAGTCCATGAACCAGAACCGGAAACGGTCTTGCCCCGCGAAGTTGTAGCCGCTGTGCCGGCCAAGAATTTCGATAGCTTCAGTTTCTGGAACAAGATCAAGGTTCTGGACAGCGAGGCCCAGCAGGATCTGAATGACTATGACGAGGGAAGGGCCAAGATAGTCGAGTATTTGTACAATGAGTACTCCTTGGAGGAGATTCTCTACAAACTAGCAAAGGTAGAGGATTACACAACCTATCCTTGGGCTTATTTATTGAATAAGATTTTCTGTTCAAGGTAATGTTTGCCCAGTCCCTGTCCCATGGCTCGGATGAGGCCCAAATGGAGCTGCAAAAGCTGACAGAGTTCCTGGAGCGCGAGGGCAACATGGGTGTCATACCAATTGACTTGCAGAAGAAGGTTTTAAGTGAGTGCCATCTGCAAAGTTGAAACTCCAAGAAATTAATTTTGATGGATACTTTTTAGGAGTTCTTTTGAGTGCTCTGTCGGACACACTGACCGAGCATCCGGAGCTGCTGCCGGCGGCGCGGGTTAATCTGGCCAATCCCTACTACAGGCTTCCAATGCATACACCCAGTCAATAGAGTTTTATCCGCAAGTTTCAAAGATTATTATGAAGCCCCTATATCTACGTTAACTCACGCATAATCCGCATCAGCTAAACGGCGCTACTCTGGGGAGGCGCTCTCTCGGAACTCGGAATTAAATATTATTATAAATACCTACTAAAAAGATTACCAATTCGACTTGGCCTAAGTTCACAGCGATCGATTGGCAACTTCCAGTTTGGTTATCGGATTAGCCGACGTGTAATATAATATATAGCAACACACTCTCGTGATATTTTTGGTCAGGCAGATGGAACCCCGTTTTTACGATATTAAATGAAAAGTAACCGAACCAAAACCAAAAGAAACCTAAAACTGAAGAGAGAGACTTGCGCCCCTTTGAGCTTTTAAAATTGACAAAATAGACTATCTACGAAATATATATATACTATATATGTTATGTGTATATGTCCAAGATATGCATACGAATTGGCACACTCGCTTATATTTGATATGAGTTTGTTAGTTAGATACAATGAGGTTGAGGTCTAGAGGTTGAGAGGTCGCGAGGCAAAATCGATTGAAGCAGGAATGGGCTTTGAGTCCGCCTATATCTGAATATCAGTAGCAAATATGGTTAAATAGAGGAAGGAAAACGGATAAGGATACGGATAACATTACCTAGTTATTAAACACTATGTTCTCCCCCGAAATAATTGAGCATTGCGTGCATTATTGATGGTTTGGTTAACAGATTGATTGTGTTTTGCAGCGTTACATTGCGTTATGCGATATAAGAACTAGAACCTGTATCAATGATTATCGATTATACACTCAATATACATACAAATATATATACTATATATAAAATATGACAAAATATTGTATATTTATTTTGTTTGCCGGTCTACTGGTCCTTTTTGTGCTCGCTCTTGTCGACCTGATCGTCCTTTTCGGGTTTTTCGAATTTCTCGGTCTTGTCCAGCAATTTGTTGATGCGTTCATCGGTCAGGGGTTCGTCGGTGTTGAAGAGTTTCTCGATTTCAGCCCGTTCCTCCTCGCTGATGTCCTTGGCGTACTGCTTGGCCAACTCCTCGAGGCGCAGTTGGTTGCTCTTAAGATGTCCTGGTAGCCAGAAGATCGTCTGCACCATTCTGGAAACAATGGAGCAGTTGTCAATACAATTGGAGGGCAAATTGGAGGTTTCACATATCAAGTATGGTTAAATAAAGCAATAATGTTGTTTTCTGCTTTAAAATGTCTTTTGAAATAGCTTTAAACTTTGGAAAACTTCGGGCGAAACTCCTCCCCTAGTGGTCCTTTGGTGGCCACCGCTGGCTTACATGTTTTTCCCCTACAATCCCAAATTTATATTGACACCACACCCCCCTATTTTGCTTCAAAGGTACTCGTATTTAAATTAACATGTACATACTTGAGTAGTATAAACCCGCAAGCTGCCAGCAACAGGCACATCCCGGATGTCTTAATCATGGTCCAGTAATCAACCACAACTTGTTCGTGCTTCATTTTGCCGGAATCTCTCTGGGCTTTAATTTGACTCCGCTGCGGCCTGTATTTCCAATTCAACTGTCAGCAAAGTCCACACATCCCGGGAGCCTTTTTGTCAACCAGGACCTTGGCAATGTTGTGGCCACGTCGTCAGGGGCAGCAAGCTAGGAAATACGTGTATTTGGCCAGACAGCAGACCAATCATGTGTGGTCACGGTAAATCGATATTGCCCGTCCTGATTTTATGACCCCACTTAATGGACAAACTGTCTTTATGGGTGGAAAAATAACAGAATCGAGAACAACTTAATTCGTGTGGGTTGCATGTTGCTAACGATACCAGCAACATGTTGCTGGGCTGTGAGTTCAGCCATTTTTAGGTCGTCTGTTTGTTTTTATTTGCAATCAGTTTTTCGCTATTTTTAGGGCTTATCGTTTTGGCAAAATTTACGTATTGAAAAATATAGGTAAGCATGATATTAGAAAAAGTTTGTGAGGTCTCTGGGGATACCCTAAATTATTTATTTGCTTGCAAACTTTTGACTTTCCCTTAATTATTTATGTGCTTGCAAACTTGTAACTCAATGTTACAAACTTAAGCTCCTAGAATATAGGGCACCTTAGTCATTGCGTCTAACTTTTAACAATAAATATATTTACAATCAATATATTTGTACTCCATTTTAAAGAAGAATAAACCACCTATAAGAGTCTAATCCAAAATTTTGTAAAGTTTGTTTATGAGTTTGCCAATTGTTCTGTATTAATTAACATAGTAACATGTTAAATATATAGTATATAGAAAGTTTTTTGAAATATATCTCTATTAAAGAAAATATTACAGGAGTTTTATCTACCGTGTATTTGTCCTATTTTACTCTCCATCTGTTTTAGTTAGTCCATCTGAAATGCCAATACGCTCTAAATAAATTCGAGAAAACGGTATAAAAATAATTGAAAAATGATAATATAATCATGAGGTGGGCTGGGGGTCTCCGGATTCTTCGATCGTAAATTAGAGTTCCGCGATTTCAATCAGAACAAGGAGCTGATTAGGTCCGAGCCAGGTGTATCTATCTCTTCTATATATTTCCAGATTTTAGGGGGGCTGTGACCGCGCTCGTCAATAAATCTGATTGCGGCTATCAGGTAATAGATAATGTGGTCAAAAGACGCTATAAAAGCTGAGATTCCGGAGCAGTTGACCATAGTTGAGCGATGAGAGGATTGACGTTGAAATTAACCATTTTACTGGTCGGTTTGGGCCTGGTTTTGGCTGGAACGCGGCCCATCTCCGATTGCGTAAGTTTAAATTGAATACAGTTTTGGATTTTATTTGCAAACAGCTTAAAATATAGTGAAAAGATGTATCTTGATTGCAATCTAAAGTATCAAATGCAGTGTATGTGCAGCAAACATACAAACCTACTTAATTTGAGTTTCTAATTCAATGGCTAATTGTTTAATAAATAAATACAAATCATTGATTCAAATTGATATTCTCCCAGCTATTTATGTGACAATTTTAAACTATAAATTTGAGTTGCTGACTTCTACAACAACCTTGAATGCAATCTTTCATTTGATGTTGAATTATTTAAGGCATAACTTTATTATATATTTCTAATTACCCGGCTAATAAAATGCTTTGTTTCCAGGGTGAGCGCATTGAGGACGATGGCTATCCGATGGAACGGCACACGGTGACCACCACCGACAACTACATCCTGACCATGCACCGCATTCCCTACTCCCCCAAAACGGGCAACAGTGCCGATCGTCCTGTGGCCTTCCTGATGCACGGCATGCTCAGCTCCTCCTCCGATTGGGTGCTGATGGGTCCGGAGCGGTCCCTGGCCTACATGCTCGCCGATGCTGGCTACGATGTCTGGATGGGCAACGCCCGTGGCAATACCTACTCCAAGGCCCACAAGTACTGGCCCACCTACTGGCAGATCTTCTGGAACTTTAGCTGGAACGAAATCGGTATCTACGATGTGCCGGCCATGATTGACTACGTCCTGGAGACCACCGGGCAGAAGCAGGTGCAGTATGTGGGCCACTCCCAGGGCACCACTGTCTACCTGGTGATGATGTCCGAGAAGCCCGCCTACAACGACAAGATCAAGTCGGCTCATCTGCTGGGACCCGCCGCCTACATGGGCAACATGAAGAGCCCCATGACCCGGGCCTTTGCCCCGATCCTGGGCCAACCGAATGCCATTGTCGAGCTCTGCGGCTCCATGGAGTTCATGCCGAGCAGCAAGTTCAAGCAGGACTTGGGCATTGCCCAGTGCCAGGCCAACTCTCCGTATGCGGATATGTGTGCCAACGAGATCTTCCTCATCGGGGGCTACGATTCCGAGCAGCTGGACTATGTGAGTTTTGGTTCTGCGTAGTAATTTAGTTTATTTGTTAGTATATAGAAGCCCTTTAACACATCCTCTTCTTGCATCCCCAGGACCTTCTGGAGCACATCAAGGCCACTTCCCCGGCCGGGGCTTCGGTGAACCAGAACCTGCACTTCTGCCAGGAGTACAACTCCGGCAAGTTCCGCAAATTCGACTACACTGCCCTGCGCAATCCCTACGAGTACGGCAGCTACTTCCCTCCGGACTACAAGCTAAAGAACGCCAAGGCTCCGGTGATGCTCTACTACGGAGCCAACGACTGGATGTGCGATGTGAGCGATGTGCGCAAGCTTAGGGACGAGCTGCCCAACATGGCCCTGGACTACCTGGTGCCCTTCGAGAAGTGGGCCCACCTCGACTTTATCTGGGGCACGGAGGCCAAGAAGTACGTCTACGAGGAGGTCCTGAAGCAGATGCAGATCTACGAATAACTTGCAAATAAACTGAACAGAATATAGAACATACAAGGTATCGACTGCAGTTAAACGTATAGATTTATTACCAAGAGCACAGAAGTGATCTAGGAATACCTAATCTTCAATCTCCAGTTCGGTGCGGTATTCCAACTTAACATCTTCGCCATCGCGCAGCTTGGAAACAATGCGATAGTATCCCGGTTTCAGCAACTTTTTCAAGAATCGCACGTCCATGGGATAGTCCTCCAGCTTGTAATCGTCCTCGGGCACAGGACACTGGTGCGGGGCCGGTGCATTTGAGTACTCCTTAAGTTTGTCATAGAAAAAGTCCTTGTAGTAGGTTTTCATGGCGTCGCAAACTCCCAGACGACGCAGGGTCCAAACATCCTGGAAGTCACCATCCGCCGACGAGGCTTTTGACACTTTGACGGATATCTAAAAGGAGTGGGTTTAGGGAGGTTATATCCTGTCCAAGCTTGAGGGTTCCTCACCTTCCAGGAGTTGTCTATTTCCGTTTTGACCTTCAGTTCACCATCGACTTTCAGAAAGTTCTCCTTGTCCTCGGAAATGCGCAAGTGACTGTGCAAAGCATCGGAATCCTCGTTGAACTTCTCCAGCTTGCGAATAATTAGCTTGCGATCGGCGAGGATTTCGGCAGGACTCAAAGCCACCAGGATAAAGCCAAGCACCATCCATTGATGGAGGCAACAAAAAGAAGCACCCATCCCAACGAATTGAACAGCGATGATGCAGTTTCACAAGCTGACATGATTTTATAAGGATTTGGCGACCGGAAACGAGGTGTTCTGGTGCTGTGTAAAAGCAACTTATCTGGATTTTGTATTTTATTTAATTATTGCATGGCAGTCTTAACACATAAAGCAACAACAAGCAGATGCCCACCTATTAGTAACAGATTATAGTTAATTGCTAACAGCACGACAATGACAACGAATCACTAACAAAAAACAAAGAACCTTTCATGCCCGCATCAATAAAGGCTAGAACTACAATACGAGAAACTAAGATCAGCAGTATTATTTAGAAGTATATTTAGCCACTGTTGAGAACTTTATGTCTATGTTATGTTTAAGCCGAGCATGAAAGGATAAACTCTCGATTATAGTACATCTGTGGGTTGCAACAATAAAAGCATCTTCTCGGTTAACAGTTGATTCTTCTTAAGCCTAAACTGAATGCTCGGTTGGCGAACGAATTGCTGTTGGAATGTTAGCATTGCTCAGGAAATCTGCCAGCCAGCCATGCGGGATGGAATCTCAATCGGAAAGGTCCGGGCCCGGCTAGCTCCTTCCGGGAATATAGCCAAAGTTTAGACGCAGCTGCTCCAGGAACACGAAGGTGAGTATGGTGTGCGGCCCCAGGCGCACAAAGGCCGGCACATAGCCCTTGAAAAATCCGAGAGGACCCAGCTTGGCCGTGTGCTTCACGATGTCCCACAGGCCGTTGTACTCCCCGGGCTTGGCGTTCATCGATCGCGTCTTCAGCACGTCCAGCGGCTGGGTGAGGGTCGTGGCAATCGTACCCGCCACCAGCGAGGCGGTGAAGTGCGTCACCAGGTTGTCCTCGAAGTAGGGCGAGGCCAGTAGGTAGATCTTCGTCTGGTCGTAGAACGCTATCTGCCCGATCGTCATCATAATGCCTCGGGCCGTGGCCGTTGTGGCGCCGGAGAAGAGTCTACTGAAGCCCTCCTGTCGGTATACCTTCAACAGGCCATCGAACGCGTTCTTGTAGCTGCAAAAAAGAAGGTTTTCAGATCATATTTTCTTATTTTCAGATCATATTTTCTTAGTGGATATTGTGGCGATTAGTACGCAATAATCGCACAGTTTCGCCGTTAGAGTGTTAAAAAACTAAATATGATATCATATTAATTATGATCTATTTGTGTACTGGGATTAGAATGCCAAATCTAAACGATTTTAAGTTCGAATTCTCTTAGTATTCCTGGTTTATTTTTTTAGGAAGTTAGCTTGGAATAAGTATTATAGTCTTATATAGCCGGTCTTACTACTTTTCACTGATAAAAATGCTTTTAATTTTAGTATATTTACTCCTAACCCTCCGGGAAGTGAGGATAAAATTCCTATTACTGTGCATTTATAGCGACGACTTCGGACTTTTGTACTTTAATTATAGTATTTAAATACTATTTAATCTAACGCTACTGGTTTTCCTATGAAAACGAGGATGAAAGCTCTATGATCCCCTTTGTCTTCCCAAACTGATCACTCACTTGCGTCGCTGTTCCTTTGGCAGCTTGACATCGTTCTGCATCCGCACGTTGACCATATCCGCTGGAGTGCCGACAATGCCGCCCACGAGGCCGGAGAAGCCGGCGAGGGCGACCTTGCCGGAGAAGGAGCTGGTGTCGATGAAGTCCTTGCCCGTCTCGTAGGCCCCGAAGCGGGTGGTGGAGTATGTCATCTGGCGCAGCATGGAGGCGGAGAGGCCGCTGTAGAAGGCCATCACGCCCTGTTCCCGGACGATCTTTGGGATGAGCTGGAGCACCGACAACTTGCCCTGTTGCGTTTGCAGGGTGACCTTGATGAGGTCGAGGGGGTGCGTGACCATCGCTGCCCCCATGCTTCCCAATCCGCCGAAGTACCAGCGCGCCTTCCGCTCCTGCCCGCTCATTTTTTACCAAGCGATTCTACAAGCTCTGTAAAAATTGTTATAGAACATGTTACAATTAGAGGTTGTTGCATTGACTTGAGATTACCTAAAAAATAGGTGGTATTGGTTTCAATTCCTTGCGATGGGCGGCATTTTCAGTGGGCTGACAAAGGTTATGTCATTGTCCTGATAATACTTTTAAGGAACTAAGGGGAACCGAAGGGAAGTACCTAAGGACCCGCTAAATCAGCTGATGGCGCGAAAGCTTGTTGTTAAAAGCTCCGAAAGAACGGTAACAGTTACCAGAGGCGGGCGCGGAAGAATTTAACAGGGCTTGAGCTTTGAACTTATGAACATTTAAATTCAACAATTATATTTTACCCAAAAAAATTAAACTGAGGATAACTCAAAAATTCAAATAAAAAAAAAATACATGTACTAAAAGAACAAAAAAACATGTCATAAACATATTTTCTGCATTAAAGTTAGATTGCTTAATGATATTATAATTGATTTGTTTATTTATAACAAATTGTAGACCAAA
>JAJJHQ010010498.1:742569-818403 GCA_021223825.1 Drosophila ironensis
CTAGAGAAACTAGAGACATAATGCGTTAAATATATACGCAGAATATGTATTTTTTTAATTTTTCTTGACAGAGAGAGTTTTAAGAATATATTAAAAAAATTTCAAAATTTGTTTGAGGAAACTAGTGATATTTTTAACAAAATGTATATACGGCAAACCTTTTTGCCAGACACATTGAAAAATTTGAGTTGAATATGCTTGAAAAACCACTTCAAACTAAAATGTTTACAAACAACGCGCACGCTATTTCCTTAAAATCCAGGCAAATTCTATTTGAGGCATTTAAATGATTTGGATTCTTTTCAAAATTAAATTTCTGTTGTATTTTACCTTGAGAATTTGGAGAATTCATTTAAGATAAGATCACTTTCTTTCTTTCATTATAGGGCATAAAGAAAACCATATTAATGTGATTTTATAGTACTATTTCAAAGCCGACCAATGCAAATTCTAAATGCAATTCAGTTTTCTGTTTAAAGAAGTTTGACCTTACTGCTAATTGGGTACCTAATATAATATTATATTGCACTGTTTAAAGCATTGTAAAACTCATATATTTTGTTTGAATTTAATTTTTAAACCCACTTTGGGCAGAATCTTCTTTATTTTGGTTCACCTTTGATTGTTATCATCTGCTGATATTTGGTGATATTTGTATTAGGTATATGTTACTATATAGGTAAATGTCATATATTCTTTTATACATTTTAATTGTGACTGTTGTCAACTGTTTATATATATATAACACAAATTTAAAATTGAATCAGTTCACGATTGGGCCACGTCAACATGTAGATCTTTTAAAACAATCCTGTGGTTTATTTAAATTTAAAACAATTCGCAAGCTGTTGCCAATTGTATATTTTTATTATAAGGGATTATTAAAAGTGATATGATATTGTATTGTGTCAACCCTGTCAGTTTCGCGTTTTGGAGACTATGTTGTGGAATTTATTGTGTTTATTTTTTTGCCAACCTTGATTGCATTTCAACCCTAACGATGTATCCATAACACTTGTATTGCCATTGAACCCGAGTACCAAGAGTAACGATTTTTTATGGGCCGCTTGTTTTTCTGCATCTTATCAATTTTCGATTGGACCCGGGTCGTGTTTATGGGTAGATAACAAGTTTACTAACAACGATCGAGAATCCCGAGTACAAAAACATTATGACCAGCATGTGTTTTCCGGCCTTTGCGGCTCTCGTTTATTTATTTATTCAATTACTATTTTTGTTTGGGAATCTCTCCACGTGCGTTGCTCGCTGCTTAATTTATAGGCCATGTTTTCTTTATGTTTTCTTTCTTTTTTGCATTTATGTTTTTATTTTGGTTGTCAGAGGAACTGAATTTTATCTGACGGGCGGTGGTCAAAGTCGAATTAATAACGAAAATCACATGATCAGCTGCCATATTAAAAGTTGTTTTCATTTATAATCTTTTTTATGGCGAACCAAGCCCCCGAATTTGGAGAGGTTTTCAACGCAGAACAGCTGATTTTTCGTAAGATTTTCGGTTTTTGTAGTTTGCTTGAGTTGCTGGGTGACCCGAAACCTTTTTTGCACCAAACATCGCGTGATAATTCACTAATCCCCGGCGTCTGACACATTATCTCTCGACTATAGCGTGTTTTTTGTTCTACTACACTAGTAGCCGCTTGTTTGCCTTGCAAATTGAATAATAAACTGACAGTGCACTTTCAGCGCTAAATGTGCAACTGAACAATTGCAAATCCCCGAGAGGCAGCGAGAGCAGCCACAGCTGATGGCATATTTACCTTGAACGCGAAAATGCCGCCGCTGTTTTTCCTGATGTTTTCAGTTGTCTGCCGGCCGCGCAGAAAACTATTTAATAAGTTTATAATTTCTTTTCGTATTTGGCACGAGAGAGGGCACGAGAGAGAGCGTCGAAAACTGGTCTGGCCTTTGGGGAACTGGGGGACTGGTGGTGGTCAGGGATTCTCCACTCCAATGTTTTGCTTCTGCTGGAGCCACACGAGACGCAACGCCTGAGCACCGAAAGCGGACTGATCGCCCGCCAGATCCCACACAAGCCCCACGGCCCCAACAGTCGTCGAACTCTGCACTGCAAGAAACCCGGGGAAATGTGGGATTAATAAATATATAGAGGGAAATATGTCAACAATTTTCCAGAAGTTTCAAAGCCGTTTAGCAATTTAATCGATTTAGTTTGTGGTAGTAACTGTATATATTAATTTACAATTTACAAAATCAGGGATGTAGTTACTATTGAAGCAATTGCTGATATAATACAGAAGCTATTCTAAATACCTTTATTTAAAAAAGATTACTTTACACATTTACTTTACTTTACTTTATCAAAAATAATATTCTTTTAATTTTCACTTCGATAAACAAATCTTTTAATTTATAATCTGTATATATATTTTGAAGATAGTTTTGGAAAATATGAATTATTGTGTATATTTTATAGATGACTAGTAAGCGAATTAATCAATTTAGCGGATCAAATAAATTCAACTCGTCTAGACAAATAACTATACTATATGCATCTCTAAAAAATCAATCAGATTTTAATTGGCCTGTAATCTATATTACATTTATATATATTTCTACGAGTTGTAGAAGCCAAAGGTTAACCCGCAAGTATTTAGGTGTAATCGCTATGATGGGGAATTAACTGATAGCATATATCATTGCAACGTCTGATTTTTCTTCGAGTGCACACATGCGCTCGGGTCTCGACTCCGTCACTCTTTTTATCGCGTGGTCAAGGCGGCGGGCACGCTGTCGGAAGTGTTACGGAACGGACCTGGGCACTGGGATGGGATGGAACTTGGAGCGGGATCGGGATCGGGAACGGTGGTCGTGTGTCCGGGGATCGGGATCGGATTATTTAGTTACTTTTTGGCGGCCAGAGAGGGAGGGAGCGATCGACCGGCGGGCGAGAGAAAGCGAGCCAAGAAACAAAAAACTGGTGAGAGCTGTTTTTTTTTACTGACGAAGCTCTCCGAGCTTCGGGCCTACAAGAACCAACCACATAATGCCCGGACCGCTGGAGGGTTACGCTGCAATTGAAACGTTTTCCCGCCATTTGGTTACTCATTCACAATGAGGAGTATATGCGGTCATTAGTCTCGTAGTTTGCGTCATTTTCATGTCCAAAGTTTTCCACACCTCGGATCCATTTATGTAATTTGAAGAAGACCCGGACATGTGCCTGCCTTCCCAAAATAATTTCAAGGCAAAGGGTGCTAATTTCTATCCACTTTGATTACAAAACACTGCATATTCGAGTCAAGGTTCAATTAGAATGTTTGTGTTTGCCTGCATTGCAAATATTTATGGCTCTCAGGCGTTAAATCTGTTGCTAGGCCTTCGTAAAATTATTGCCAAGATATGAAAAGATAATACGAGTAAGAGCCAGGTGATAAGATGTTTAGTTCCCGAGAGAACAAATAGGCAAATATTTTTAGCAACCATTATAACCAAACTGCTTAATGTTAGATTAAATATTGTCAGCACGTTTTCAGCCCATGTCCCCCCATTAACACTTTTCGTGTTTTCCCGGCAAAATAGCCCCACATTCGCAAAGAAGAGTGTTAACTTTTGATTAAATAGGAACCAAGCAGAAAACAACAATCGAAAGCTTTCGAAAAGCTTACATCGTAGGGAATTGCCAGGAGCTTTGGGACTCAAGTAAGCGTTTGTCGGCACCTTGTTCATCGGCCCATTAGCTCAGCTGGTTAGAGCGTCGTGCTAATAACGCGAAGGTCGCGGGTTCGATCCCCTCATGGGCCAGTAACAATTTTTTTTATTTTTTACTCTCGATTTAATATGTACACTCTGTAAATTATATCAAATTGAATTTATTATTATTTTTACGAATAAATAAATTATATGTAAATATAATTAAGAAAAAGTTAAGTCTGTCTACACTGCGTATACGTAATATTCATGGAAACTTAGTTTAAATTTAAATATCTTTTGAATATTGTTAGCCATTCAGATCAGCCTTAGAATATTTATAAGGGATTTTTGTCGGGTATATTTATTGTAGTGTTACAATTCGTTATTACCTGACACCTAAAAAACAAACTATATTTAAGGAAATGAAAATGGGTCTTGGGATACTTAACCTTAATTGTGTTGTATTCTTCACTTGCCCTTTTTAAACTCACAAAACATGTTTTTTAGGGTATTCTTAAATTGTATTGTATACTTGCCTTGCTCCTTTTTATTAACTAAACACGATTGGTGCATTTACCCCTGCAATTGCTTGAATGGTTTGCGTGGCCACGTGTGCCGCTGACAGCCATGATGAAGTGACAAGATGGAAATCCTTATTCATTCCACCGACCCGCGTATTTGGCCAATAAATTAAATGTTAATGGCCCCGCTCAAGTCGAGTGTTTTTAACCTCTTCGACTTGGCTGGCCACGTGACCCGTCGCCAAAAAAAAGCGCAAAAAAAAATAGCGGGAGACGAAGTACGCACTTTATTAATTGAACTACGCAGATGACATTTACAAATTGACTAATGGCCCAACCCCGGCCCAACCTTTCCATCTTATTTTCCAGATCCGCACGCGCAAGTGAAAAGAAAAGTAGAAAATGGCAACCTCTGTGCTGCTGGCCTGCGGCCTCAATGAGCAGAAATTGCCGGGATTCGTGCACATCAGCGAGGAGTCGAATGTGGACGGCAGCTTTCTGATCAGCTGCATCCTGGGTCAAAGGCTACGCATCTCGAATGCCGGCACCCTGCTCGTCTGCCTGCAGCACCATTACCAGCACTACTTCAAAGCCGGCATGCGCTTGGGGTACAACACGAATATTTTCCAGGGGAAAACCCTCGGAGTCATTGATGTTTTGAGCGACGTGGGCAACGGAGGCCCGGAAACTTTCAAGTGGATGAGGCGGCCGGATGGCCAGAACCTGACCGTGCCATTGATAGAGGAGATCCGGTCGCAGGTGGAGAGCAACTATGCCAGCAGGAACAGCTACACGGTGCTGATCGACGACCTCTCGATCCTGATGAACCTGGGCGTCACCAAGATGGAGGTGCAGCAGTTCTGCCAGGACCTGGCCGCGCTGGCCAGGGAGCGGGAGAACCTGACGGTGATCACCAAGCTGAGCAACAGCGACATCTACCAGCTGACGGACAACAATGTCGCCAAGCTGGGCCAGGTGCGCATCCAGGTGTTGCGGCTGAAGAGCGGCGTGTTCCGCGAGGTCGACGGCAAGCTGCTCATCGAGCGGGTCCTGGACGAGGGCAACTACGCCTGCGAGGAGTCCCGCAAAGAGGTCCTCTACAAGGTCAACCATCGCAATGTCAAGGTCTTTTCGCCCGGCGAGATCGGGGTCAAGGTCTAGGAGGAGAAAAATCGCAGAATTGGTATTGCTACTGCGCTGATTTGTATGAATTTTAATAAAGCCATTTTTTGTATATTCTAAATGTATGGTTGTTTCTGTTAATGGGTGATTACTCGTTCATAATTAAGATCAAATATTTTGCTACATTTATTGGAACTCTTGTTTGCTAAGTTCAATTATTCGGGTCGAAACATTTTGCGTGATTTATAGTTGAAAAAGAACGCCTAAAGTTCCTTGAGAGAAGAGAATTAATAAAGGATACGTTTTATTTAACATCTATGCTTAAAGATTGAAGAATTCTGCCTGATCTATAGCATTCAATTAAGTTATAAAAGTTATATATAAAAGTGTTTTTACATTGCTTGATATTTAAAGTACGTATGTAGGTGTCAAAGGTGTTAAAAAGTGTTAACATGTTTCTTAAGAGTAATCCCATTTGTTATGAGTGTTGTGAAGTCGCTTTAATGCGATTGCTGTTCAATTTTTGGGAAATATTTTTACAGCAAACATGCACAACATCTTCTTTCTAAACAAAATAAGAACAATCAATACTTTTTTATTGCAAATGCCTAGAAAGTATTTCTTTTCGGGTTATTGAGCGATTAAAACGACTCAAGGTTGACCCAATCAAACAACCAGAATTTCATGTTTCCATGCAACTAAAATTCCCGACTGGGCCGCTTTATATTTTGAAAATTTATGGCCTCGTTGAGAAGGCAGAGTGAGTGGCAAGTGGGCCACAAAGTCAGTCATCTTCCCTCGATGGCCATTGCGCCGCTCAATCTAATTGCTTTTGTTCGCCTTTTATCCGGCGGCATCTGTTGACGTCACCGTCGATGGCCAAATAATGATGAATTTATGTCTGGTCACGATCAATAAGGAGCCCCCGGTATAAATGACTCAAAGGAAAAGTTTTCTTCTCAACTGGAAGGATGCTGGGCTCGCACATATAAACGCCAAACGACTTGGCCAAACAACAGAGACGGGCAATTGAATTTTTTCCACCCACGCGGCAGAAAAAAGTTGATTAACTTGGCCGGCACCCACAAAGAGTCTTATCTTCGGGAAAGATTTATTTATATCGAGTCCAAGAAAATGGGTTTTCCAGTTGTTAATTACACGAAAATTTTCCTACGACTGCGGTTTGCTGGTCACTTTCCAGCAGGAAATGTGATACTTTATGGGCTCCCAGATGATGAGTTAATGGCCTGGCCGTGATTAATGTTGATTGTACGAGTATTTTAAATTTCAGATCGTTTATTTTTGCGGTTTATATTCGCACCGGAATGGGCGCCACACACAAATTTGTTTTCACACTCATTTGGCATTCGGCTCGCAAACTTGGCTAAAACAACTAAGCCAGGCGTAAATCGGGGGAATTGCATTTGACGGCGCCGGCACCCAGGCAAGATATTGCCACCCAAACAAACCCAGCAGATGACTTAATTAATTACGCAAATGCTTTTTGTGCACCCGAGCGCTAAATGTCACTTATTGAAAGTTATCGCACAGCGGAATGCCGGGCCATCGGAGCCAATCGCGGGCATGTGCTTTAAGATTCAAGGATTCCAGATTTTGCGAGACCAGAAGGCGAATCGCCTGCCTGTCGAAGAGGAAGCTAAGGGAATTATTGCAGAGAGAGAAAATAAAACCATGAAATATATACAAAGACTACAAATACTACTCATATTTGGCAGAAAATATCAAAGAGTTCAACAAAAATCAAACACCTTTGGGATTCAAATAAATGAGTACAAACAGATCAACAACTTTTGGGCTATTATTTTGTATAAAATGAATTGATTGAGTTGATGTATTTGCTTGCGAATCACCAGATTTTTGCAGTGTCCTGTCAAGAAGGAAACAGGACAACCAGGAAATCCAATTGCCTGTTTGTCCTTCGACGCATCGGAGACGCAACAAGCGCAAGGAGTAGGCGGAACTCGGTGTAATGATGGGGTAAAAGGACCTTATTTACCCATGAAGTACGAAAGTATGTTACATCGTGAGTGCTTAGGACACGCCCCTTTTACGAACTTTTCGCCTGTTAATGACAGCATGCCGTAAACCGAATATATCTTGATTTTTGTTGCATACCCGTGCGCCGGAAATGAGTGTTTGACCGAAAAAATACCCATTTTGTGTCTGCCAAAGGATTTACACTGGTGGCGAGTTTTTGTTGTTATGAAAAAAAAACGAAAATGTGCTGGAGCCATAATTTATTCACATAGGAGCGTCGTAAACATAAATTCGGCTCGCCGGTCGGCGTTGTCCTTTCATCAGCGATAATAACGTCGCATTTGAGCGATCCAGGCTGCAAAATTGGCCAGCCGACGGATTCGAGTACAATGACCAACCAAACGAACACAGACATCTACGTCATATTTTAGGGGGTTTCGTTCCTCCCCCGCCAACACAAAAAAAAACAGACTCTTCTGCAAAAATCCCAAGGTTTGCTTTCACCCTTCTCAAAACTTGCTGGGGCGCATCAATTTTTTGTTGAGGCCTGGAATTGGCGGCTGATATGAGGCCATATCTTTCGATTTTCATAGCCATTGAAACGCGCTCTAAATTATCGGCAGCCCACACGGCGTATGTGCGATATTTACTCTACTACCGCACACACTTTGCAGCTGCTTTAAAATTGTCACAAAAAAAAAAAGAGAAATGCGTGCTATCAGCTTTTGTCAACGTTTCTATGCGGATTACGGAAAACTCCAAGAAAGAGTTGCCTAAGACAACAAAGAGATAAGCTATGAGGATATAAATAAAATATCAAAGAGCTCGCACAAACTGGATAAAAGTCGAGCTGCGGGCTACGCGAGTTTAAAGGTATTTTTGTCCAATTTAAAGCGAGATTTAAAATTTATTGAAGTTGCCATATTTGAGATATTTTATCAAATAACTCTAATTGCATAAAACCCCAAGAGTAATGGAGTAGGAAATATATAATGTATATTTGTATATATTAATTTAGAAGTGCCTGCTGACTTCAAACTTATTTTGGGGATCACAAATCTTTATCAAGTTAACTCTGCGTATTCAAAATGTTTCTCCACCTTCAATTACTCAAGAGAATTTAAAACGCAACAATACAAACTTTGAAATGCAAAAGAGCTTGTCACAAGCTGACTTAAAGCGGGGTCTGCTGAAGTTTTATTAATATTTCAAATCAAAAATGTTGAGAATTTGTTCAACAAACTTAGTCACACATCAAATATGCTTGCCAAAAGAAACTTGATGAAATCCCCGAACAAAACTGAAACTCGAAACTTTTGACCAACATTTAATTTTGCACATTTTGGTTGGCACATTTAACCGAATTTAATTTCGTTCGACAAAGCGCAGCAGCGGTAAAAACACGAGCCAAATGCTTGCAATTTCACTAATTCAATACGAACATTTGAGTCGGAATTGTCAACTGTTTAGTGTCCTTTTGTGCAGTGTCCTCGCTCCCTCTGGTGACAAACTTTTCTCCGCTTCATGGCTTTTCCCGCTTCTTTTGCTTCCTTTTCCCATTGGCCACAATTCCGCTTCCGCGAAAGCAATTAAAGATACATTTTCCCGCAAATGAGCGCTAACGAATTTAATAATTTCCATTCAAATGCCGCTGCGGAAGAGCAAATTCAGGCAGTGGTGCGAAAAAATTCGCAAAATTCGCAGCGGTTTAGATTAAATAACTTTCGTGGCGCTTTCATTAGGCCGCATAATTTATAGATGCAGTAATCGCATTTCACCGCTGTTGCCGCAAAAGTGGCTGCCAAAAGGGGGGTTGGCCCCCTCTCGAAAACCCTCCAAAAACATTCAAATTGATTACGCTGCGTATACGCAACATTTGGCACCCAAACGCGCACCCTGCCGTAGGCTTTTAGCCACTCAAATATTGTCGTTTGGCGCTCTTTTTTCGGCTTTTTTGTTGGTATTTTGGTTTTTTCGGTTATTCGAGCCCTTGCCATCTAATGTGGGCGCTGTGTCATGATTATGCGGTTGGCTGGCTTTGGGGGAGGTTGCCTACCTTTAAGCCAGGTTAAGTGCTTGCGCACCTACGCAAACGCGTGAAAATTGAAAATCCAATCGGCATGGAATGGTGTGACAATCGGGCGACGAGGCCGAAACAATTACCAATTTCGATATGCACAGTCAGACATGAACGGATATATACGTAAATATATATGTAGCTGGCTGGTTGGTCAGACAGACGGACAGTTTCCGTGCCATAAAAGTGTCCGAGGATAACATAGAAAACGACACAATATTGATGGCTCGTTACCAGCAAATTGTATAAAAATCTCATTCCTTCCTCCGTTGTTGTCCCTATCGTTTTGCTTTATTTGCTGAAACACTTTTTATGGCTTGCCCGGCTGTCATAAAGATGCCCTCGACATTGTCCCTGTCCATGGATGGACCTTCGGACCCGCCAAAGGGCAGAAAAGGGCTCCCCGGGTCAAGTGCTCGATACCCGATTGATAATTGGCCATTGGCCACGGGGCAGTTCGTTGCTTGCAAGGGCTCATGGCAATTGCTGCGAAATCCAAAACAATTGTTTAACGGCCTAAAAGTAGGTATCATAGGATTGATGTGGGCTTTAAGTTTCCAACCATAAATTGCAGAAGAAACTTTTCAGTTGTTACAAGGAAGTCCCATTATTTATTTGGGTAACGCAACATATAAACTTATTCTATAAACATAATTCTTGTTAAATAGATAAAGTTCAAATCTATGTATTGGCTATTCTTGGATGTTTCAATGGTTATCCCAGCCAACAGGGCGTATGGGTAAAATAACATGCAAGGTATGTGCTAACAGGGCGTATACGTAACACAACATATTACGCATACGCCATGTTATCTCAAAATACATTGTGGAATTTGAGTTTTCTAACCGTGAGCTGCTTCTACTAAGCCTTCTATGCATTTTTTTATTCTATTAACAAAATTCTTGGTATATAGTTAACGTTCAAATCTATGGATTGATGGTTTCTTGGATGTTTTCAATGGTTTTCTCAGTCAATTGGGCGTATGNCCATGTTATCTCAAAATACATTGTGGAATTTGAGTTTTCTAACCGTGAGCTGCTTCTACTAAACCTTCTATGCATTTTTTTATTCTATTAAAAAAATTCTTGGTATATAGTTAACGTTCAAATCTATGGATTGATGGTTTCTTGGATGTTTTCAATGGTTTTCTCAGTCAATTGGGCGTATGGGTAAAATAACATGCAAGGTATGTGCTAACAGGGCGTATACGTAACACAACATATTACGCATACGCCATGTTATCTCAAAATACATTGTGGAATTTGAGTTTTCTAACCGTGAGCTGCTTCTACTAAACCTTCTATGCATTTTTTTATTCTATTAACAAAATTCTTGGTATATAGTTAACGTTCAAATCTATGGATTGATGGTTTCTTGGATGTTTTCAATGGTTTTCTCAGCCAATTGGGCGTATGGGTAAAATAACATGCAAGGTATGTGCTAACAGGGCGTATACGTAACGCATACGGCATGCTATCCCAAATACGTTGTGGAATTTGAGTTCTAGACCGAAATTTAATTTAAATGTATCCTCAATTTACCTAGGAATCCTTTGGAAATTAAAGTTCCTGTAACCAAGAAAATCAATGCCTGCATCTACTAAACTTTCTATGTAGTTTTCAATTAACAAACAAAGCTTGCCTAGAAGGATGTATTTTCCAGTGAAGAATTTGATTTTCGTTTTATTTCGAGGAGAAATCCCTACCGAGAAGTAACTCAGTAGCCCACTCGGCCAATTCGTTGGCATTGTGTCTCTATGACAGCAACACGTGGCGACCAATGCCCTGCTAATGTTGTTAGCATGCCAGTGCACTGGGTTTTATTCACAGCCGAACAAGAGGAATATTCAACGGAATTTGCATACAATTTGAGACGAGATTAGCCAGAGTTCACAGCAGCAGAGCAGCATTCCAAGAAGGCAAAATACCAAGCAGCACGTAGGCTCTGAATGTGATCTTTTGGTGTTTTTGTTTTGCCTCTGACAAATGCCGGTCGGCCGTGTTAGCTGACCTTTCCTGCCGGGAATGCCTAAGCAGTTTCGCGCATAAAATATATACTTGTATAATATTTTACAGAGTGAGCGGTCCGCCTCCGATAAGAATGTTCTCGGAATAATGCCCTGTTGGATACCTTTAATTACAGCTCCCTGTTGCCGCCACTGACTGCTACTTTATGGCCGGTAATTTTGCTGAAAAACTTCAGAGTTGCAGTAAATTTCGCCCCAAGCACACTTGCATAATGGGCGTCGACAGCAAAAGATAAAAAGACAGCAAAATGCTAGCATTCCCCTCTACACGAAGGGAAAAGTTTTGTTATAAAATTAAACAACCTAACGAAAACAAAATAAACAGAAACCGATTTACAATGTGTCTTAGTTTTGGTTTAACTTAAGAGCAAATAATCAAGGAAGGATTACTTCCATAACATGCCAGGCTTTGAAGTAATCCCTACACTTTTCTGGCTCGTTTTGATACTAATAGATTTTGACACCTTGTTAGTGGGGATTTTGTTTTAGTGTAGGGCGCACCCACACACAAGAAAACCGCAAAGTGTTTCGCTCCCGCGGGGAAAACTCACACAGGTGGGCGAAAAACTGTAGCGAACTTTGCTGGCAAGTCGCGCTTTGTAATTTTCATGTGTTTGGCCAAAACGGAAATGGCAAAACAAACGAAAAGGCCAAATACACGAAGTGAAATTCCCCAGCTCGAACATCGAAAAACTGGGGGACAAACTTGGGGGGTACAATAATGGGAGACATTAAAGCAGATTACTTGCCAAGCCAAAATGCCAGCCGGCTGAAGGGCTGGAAATTAGAAGGACACGAGACTGGGACTACTCCGGTTTTGTATGCGCGAAGAGGCTCGGGATTGATGAAGATGAAGGTCATTCGGCCTCAACTGCAATCAGTTCTTCCTCCGCCAGAAGGTCTGACATTTGCTGAGGCTAATTTTAATTATTTCCCTCATTTGGGCCTAGCCGAGTGTTGGTTTTCTTGGCCATTTTGTAGCTAGGCCTTGGAAGAGTAAATTAAAATGAAAGTGGCTGTATAATTTAAATACATTTTATGCAGTTTTAACGGAATTTATACAGTAAAATATAAACAATATTTCATAGAAGCCTTGCATTTGAAAGATAATGTTAATAATTTGTTAAAAACATAGATAAAGGACACCATATGAGCTTTATAGCTTAAAGCCAACACACTTGTTCCTAGTAGACTCCTTTAAGTAATATTAATTCTGGTTTTATGGACTCAAATTACGGCAACTCTAGGCCGGAAAATTGTTATAACCCCCACATTGGCACGCCCCCACAAGCATATAAACACAACGCCCAACCCGAGGTACTCGGGTTAAAATTAAGAGGAAGAAAAAGAAGTTGTCGCCGGGCAATTTGTTTAATGAAATCATCAAATTAAATAAAATGTGCGGCCCGAAAAGTGTAAGTGTAAGCAATTTGGCAGCGCCTTTGTGGCTGTTGTTGTTGTTCCCGCTGCTGTCTTTGCTGCTTGTGTCATGAAATATAAAACCACACTGTGACATGGCCTAAAACCACCGGCCCGCCCACTCCGCCGCCCATTCCATGTGCCCACCCGCTCACCGCCAAAGTCAGACAGTCTTGGAAGCACATAAACGCATAGAGACGGTGAGTACACTGAGGAAATCAGTATCAATATAGGGATTGCTTTTTTACTTTCTTATACTAACATGTTTATAAAATATATACTGAATACAATAAAGATAAATGCTGGCAAAGTTGTATGGATCTAGGTGTTGCAATAAATAAGAATTCTTGAAATTGTATTATGTTTTCTTGGGATAAAACAGACTGCAGTATTGATTTTATGAAGATCCTTTTTACATTTTATACTGTATCTCTGCTATAGGCAATAAAACCACACCAAATGTTTTTCAATTTTACAAATATTTAAATTTAAGCTCACACGAAACCCAATGCTCTATTCCAACGCGTTTTAATACCTTCAAATAGAACAAAGAAAGCCCTGGTTACGAGCTGCAAGTACTTTTTGCAGTGCCTGGTAACGTAACCAAAGTCGGACCTATAACTTTGATGACTCGGTTGCTCGGCGCGTGTTGGTCGAATGCTCGCACGTCGCCTAGGCATCCGTGTTTGTGGCCGTGTCTTTAGTGCAAATAGTCCATTGGCCCCATCCCCCCCAGATTTTGACACTTGAATTCCCCCGCGAGCTAGAGAGTCTCAATTACATTATTAATCACATCACTCGCAGGTCGTACTTGTTTTAAGCAGCTTGCTGCCCGGAGGCCGCGTCTTTTGGGTAATAAATTCGCTGGCCGGCGGAAACTTTTTCAATTAACACGAAATTATGCAAATTGAGTGGCTGCCAAAGTGCGGAGCCATAGGAGTTGCTTAGATAGCGATAAGACAAATGGTCCTGGCATAGATTTTTGGCATTAAGGCCAAGGCTGCCACTGCCTCCTCGTCCTCCTCCGCTTTGGGGGGCATATGGTTTGCTGCTCCCAAAAATTATGACCTACCCCAATTCGAGGGCAGAGACCACAACGAGGTCCTCCATTGGCAGGCGAAATTTATTGATTTGGAAAATTTATAATTGCCACTTATAAATTATGGCCTTGGTTTGGCGGCAAACAAATAAACAACTTGTTTCGAGTGTTTTAAAAGCGCGTTTTTCCCCTTGACAGGGAATTTTTAATTACAGACATAAGGGTTTTTTAATATGCTTCCTGGACCTTTTATTTTTAGGGTAAGTACTTTGTTTTAAGTGATTGTGCTAATGACTGCTAATGCTTTTGTCCCTGCTGTTGCCTGCCCATTAAGACAATGCCTTTGGGGAGCTATAAATTAACGAAAATTCACACGACACCTAGGATACACCTGATTCTCTGGCAGCATGTATTATCTAAACACTGCAAAAAAATAAGCATTCAAGGATATAGGACTTGGTTTTCTATTTCTGTAAACCAAACAGTCAAGAAGCAGCAACCGGAAATTGACTTTTGAAAGTTTAAATTTAGAGAATAACCTTAGGGCATTAAACTGTTTTGGTGATCTAGATTTAAAGAGGAAATCCCGCCTTCTTTGGCACTCTTAAATGCAAATTTTTAAAGCTCTCAATCCAGTTGATTAACTTTAATACATTTTCTTTCTGTGCTGCATTATTTCACATTCCCGGTGCATTCGTGATGCGTTGAGAGGAGCCAACTTGCGACATTCATCAGGACGAGTTCGCGCGTTTGCATTGTCTGCTGGCGAGGATGCCTTGCCAAGGATGAGGTTGTGGCTGGCAGTTTGGGGGAAAACCGGGGAAAACAGAAGGGGAGCTGCGTGCGGAGCTGTCTCGTTACGCTTACTTAGCTGCTTAATTTATGCATTGTGCAGGGCACAAATGATGCATTGTTTGCCAGGCGTTGCAGGGAGGTTACAAGGTTCAACCCGCAGTTGGTGGCAATCCAGATTCAGACTGGGAAACTGAAACGAGTTACACTAATGAATTACACTTTTCTCGGTCTAGTTGGAAATTTTGGGAAATATGTAAGGGGGGGAGTACAAATTCTCCTAATGCATTTTAAATGCCTAATGTACTGCAATCCAACAAACTTTGAAGACATTTAGCAAGGTGGCTTGTGAAATATCAAGGCTATTTTTGCTCTTCTTGGCCACCGCATTAGGGTGTTAACTTGTGCGCCCTTCTGTGCTTCGCCGTTGTCCGATTAAATGGGAATACGAGCAGAACAACCTTATGCCACTTCGCCTGCCACTAAATTGCGCAAAGTTGTATCCCAAAGATGGGGCAAGCAAAGTTGTGGCCTCCAACCCTCGCGGGGCAAGCGGGAAGCTCGCAATTAAGTTAGTGGCTTTCTTTCATGCCACCTGCAGCAGCAGCAGGGGAAGCAACAGCTCATTGAATGTGCAACGCGGCATTTGGAGGGCACCCGAAGACGAGGGCCGCAGCTTAAGAAGAAGATCCCTAATTAAGAAAGTGGAAGCTTTCAACCCACATTTTACTGGATGTTTTAAAGCAGCCAACCCCATTAAAGGGTTAACTAAAGTACCTCAATCGCGGTCCATCAATCAAGGATGAAGACACTCTCAGCCAGAGCAAATAGGTATTAAAACCGAGGTGACCATCCGGGCGGAAGTGGACAGACAAATCGATTCGTCTGCTGACGCCCGTTGCGAGGATGTTTGAACACCTCTGTGACGACCAGCCATCGAATGGCAATTATCTTCAATATGCATTCTGTTTGAATTAAATGTGCACCGGCTGCTCCGGAGTGAAGGACTCTCTCATTTTCTTTCATTTTCTGCGCATAAATCAAGCGTCGGGCATTGCGTTAAAATGTTTCTTCAATTGATTTACTGTTGACTTATTGCTGTTTTCATTTCATTTTCGGTTGGCTTCGGTTCGTTTCAGTTGCTGGTGGAAAATTTATATTTTCCGACGTGCACGCTGAGGGTATTTTTCATTTATTTCTTTGGGTAAATATTACATAATGATAAGCGAGACAAAAAGTGTGGCATGCTTCAGGGGGCGCCCAAAATGGAGCTGTTTATTTAGCTTTTTTGTTCCAGCTATTGCCTTGGTTAGAATAATTATGTTTGCTTTGAATATTGAGTTGTTTTTAAAATATTTTTTGGGGGGATATCAGGTATAATTTGGTATTATTCTTGTTTTTATATGTACTATTTTGGGAAGACTTTTTTGGCTGCAAAGGGACTAAATTTATACATTTCAAAGAATAAGATATAATACTATAAAATAAGAGACTCTGCCATGTTTCCATTTTCTGAGCTAAAGTTAATTTTTTGCCCACCTGACATCACTGCGAGTGGCACGGCCCGCCTCTTTGTTTATTTAGCATTGATTTATGCATTGAGTGTTTTAAATGTGGGCGTGCTATTTATGGGCCTTGACCGATGTTCGTTCGTCTGCTGTTTTTTTCGCTGCTTGCACTTGATTTGTGGCTTGTCCTGGTCTCAGGACTCAAACGCAAACGCAAACACAGGACCCGGGTCAGGACTCTGGGCAAGACGTGTACGGGGCCAAAAGGTCACTTGATGTATGGGAACCTTAGCTTCTTGGAGCTTGGCTCGGCTCTAGTTTGCATATTTGGCTACTGCTGTGTCAGCAATGCAAAATCACTTCAAATATTATGGCGCTCGTCTGCCAGCCATCGAGATTTGTGTCCAAAAAGTTCGTGACAAATTTGATAAGACTTTGCAGCTCATTTGTACGCCTGCTGCTTTGTCTCTGCTCTTGCTTTCTGCTGCATTGCATTTGGCTGCTGATTTTCTCATCAACATAACAAATGAGCTGTCGTCGGAGTCATTTGGGGGTGTTTCTCCTTGGTCTTGGCCTAAATCGATCCAAAGCCGGGCTATGCATTTGCTCGACTACATTTTCTGTATACGACTACAGTTTCTTAATAGTTTACTCAACTTAATTTGGTGTTAATTAAATAAAATGGAACAGCTTTTTCTACTGCAAGAGGGGGACTAATTTGCCCATTATTGAAGGAATCCATTCTCTTAGAAAGCTGAGTACTTGAATATTTGTTTAGATCATATTAAACTTTAATTTCAACTTTGCAAGTTCATATAGAGTGTATTCCATTATGTAGCCAATAGAAACAAGATACACGAGGAATAAATATGCAATAAATACCAGGAATTATGCTAATTAATCCAGGCACGAACATAATTAGTTCCCCACCCGATTCCCAGTCAATAATTAAATGTAGAGCCAATGTCTAGCCGAGGATACTTCAATGGCTCATGTGGCATTTAAAATTAAAGCCATATTCTCAGCATTTTCCCTGAATTTTAAGGCCACAAACTCCGTTGGCAGGCACCCCGAATCCAATGACATCAATTTGTCAGCAGACCATTTCAATTAGGAACGAAAGCAAATGCAATGCAAATGCCGAGTGTCGTGGAGCATTTGGCCACATGCCGTGCTGCCAAGAATCGGCAATTTAATGTTCGGTTAAAGCCGCAGACATCGCATCAACGGCTACATCCACATCAACATCAAGCAGCTGGGGGCCATCGCAATCTATGGGCACAAGTAACGATTGCCGGTGCCATGTGTACGCGTGTTGCTCCATCAGACCGTAAGCTACGTGCCAGACGTGGCAGGACCCTCTCCCAGGATATCCTTCGAGCTCCCGCCAACAGCTGGACGGCTCCGGCGATTCGATTCCTTTGTGTGATTTGCAGCGAGGGGCCGGGCCAGCGGATGTTGGCAACATGTCGCCCGAATTGCAGACCCGGTCTAATTTTAACGATTTCAGCCGCTTCCGAAATAGTTGGAATGGCTGCCATTTAATTCGCATGTAATTGAATTCATTCCCCCGACCGCAGTCGGTTGAATTTTAAGTACCAGGGTGTTTGCCGGCCAAGTTTCGTATCAAAATGGAAACATTTTAGGTTAATGCGTTCCCTATACGAAAAAACAGTAATGTAATTTATTCATACTCGAATCCTCGACACGGACGTGACTGGAACATATCATTTGGGTCGGAAAAAGTCACTTCGACAAAACAGTCAAGTCCCACACGACATAGATAATGCAACTTTAAGCCGTTTATGATTTTGTTGCAGACAATTTCCACTTTAATGTGCCACAAAATAAAGTTAAGCCCAAAAAAAGTCTGGTAACCACTTTCAGTTTATTATGTTAGATGATGAAATGTTGCCAGCGGACATGGGAAAACTTTTACTCTACCTTACTCGTTTTAAACATTTTAAAACGAAATATTCTGGTGTTTTATTCATGTTACTTTTGCCTGCAGCAATTAAAGTTTTCAGGCATTCAATTGAAATGCCACATACATTGATTTTTCTCGAAATTACCTTTGTTTTGTGTGCCTTATATGAACACAAATTGTACAAATTCCTTTTTGTACCATTTCAAGGGAATACTGTGCGGTAATGACATGTTCGTATTCCGATTTTATTTCTTGGAATTGCGGCGGCTTATTTTCTTCATGATGTTGTTTAGTGAAGTGCACGTATTCACAAGCAACTTCTCCATATTTACTACTTGAAATTTATAAATAATCTTTAAAATATACACCATAAGTTTCGCTCAGAAAAGGAGAAACAAAGTGAATTGAAAGAAAAGATAATTTAGTTGACGTTGGCATTGCTTTTTCATCCTTTATTTTGCACAGAAATATGAGGAATATTTTTCATTATACTGCTTGCAATTTGTATGCATTGTATATACATTTTGTTATGCGATTCCGAGAAAAATCAAGAGTGGATATTAAAAATGTTTGTTGGACTAAATGTATTTAAGTGACTATTTGATTGTTGAGTATATGACTGATACTTGATGTTTGGAAAAATAAATTAATTCCATTCATTGATGCAGAATATAATAGATTTTATGCCACAACTACTCGATAATCAAGCCGCATTACGGCATATTTAAAAGGTTCTTTTGGTCCAGAGATAATTGAAATGGTAATTGAATAAATTAATTTATTCGCTGCACATTGGAGGTATCGCTTAATTAGTAACTGCGCATAAATCGGGGATTTACATTGTACTAAAGCTTTGCCTAAAAAAGTAGATTCAATTGAAAGTGCAATCGTTAATGACCAAAAAGTGTCAGATGCCAGACAATGGCCAGCATCCCAGGCAGCTGCTGTGTCTTTAGCTTTTTCGCTTGTCAAATGCAAACCCAAGGACTCAAGTCCTCATTGTCCTGGGGCTCCGGGAAAATGCTAATTAATAAACTTTACGCCGAAGCAGTTGAAACTGTTCGTTCGAACTGAAAGTGGTGCTGTCGTTGCCTTGCACGAGTGGCCTCAATTAATGGCATCTATGCAAATTGGCTTAATTTCAATTGACCAACTCTCGACTGTACAAGTACAGCATGGCAGTGTACGAGTATATAGTTACAGCTCCCCCGACGTCAACATCGGGACAGCGTTACCCTCCAGCGGGAGGAAGTTTTCATCAGGGAACTGGTGGCGCTAAATCCCAGGCAAATTATCGCAGACACGTTTCGGAATGCAAACAAGATGATGCCCACACACTCGCACCCATCCCCCAGGATTTGGCGATTTAATTTTGATTCTGATTCCGATTCTTGGGAAAATTTCAAGTAAATCCACTAATGCTTAGTGCCGCTTTAAGAACAATTACCCGAGGGAATCGTTGGGGCACCCACTGGAAAAACACAAACAGCAAAACAGGCACACTGCCGAAAATGTTGTAGTGGGTGTTGCAGGCAATAAATAATTCAGTAGTGTTTACTGCCATTGACATTAGCAAAGCCCAAGGCATTTGTCCTTTAATCTATTCTTGTCTCTAATTGAAAAAGCATACTAAAAATTACTTTTCAGTTTAAATATTCCAGTTACTAAAAGGGCTTTGTTTGGCTGCAAATGAAACCATAAATGTTGTGCTATGTTTAAAATAAATGTAAGGAATCTTTGTTGGAAAGGTTTCATAAAATTCAAAAATAATAAAGAAAATATTTAGGTATCATATCATAAAGCCATCATATTGGTGGATATTAGACGCTACTTTTCTATCTATTTGATCTTATTTGGAGTGCAGGTATTTGTCCCCAGTGCATTGTCGTCTCGGGATGTGCACAACAAGCCGGGACTGAGATTCCGGCCAAGATGGTGATGGGTTCAAGCTCAATGCTCCATGTCCATGGTCAAGGCTAACACGGTTTATTGTTTTGCCAACTGCAATTGGGCGAAATACAAGTATTTCGAGTTATTTTTGGCTCTCAACTTGCGGGCCAGCTAATCTTGAGTTGTCTGCTTTCGAGGATTGCGACTTTTGTTTAGTTTGCTCGCTCTCGAGGAGCCAAGGGAAAAAACCAACAGAAAGTGAAAAAATAATGGAAGGGCCACGGAGGGGCTCGGATTCGGGATTGGCTTCAAGTACATCCAGTACATCGAGGGCATAAAGCAAACACTTTTAGTTTGTTGAACTGTGACCGACGGAGGTCGGGGCATCTGCTCTAATTCGCTGTCAAAAATGTTTGGGTTTTAGACTGCCAGTGCCAGCTGTTGGGTTTTAAACTGCCCTTGGTGCTCTAGGGCCACTTGATATTTTAATTTGCTCAATTGTTTTGAGGCCAAGGACGGCAGCAGATATTACAGCAACAGTTGAGCGTTATGCTCCGCAAGGATAACAAGTTTTCCACCACACGTTTTGACTTGCGGCCACCCCGATTCGTATTTAATTAAATTTTCAGCCTCGAATGGACAGCGTACATTGTGTGCATGCCATATATTCCGAAATCGGTTATGCACCACGAAAATCTGACACAAAATAATATTTATTTGTCGGCCCGAGTTGATCTGACAACAAAAGAATCAATTGGGTTCATCGGAACAGCAATGTCCAAGAATGGGAACCATAAATAAACGCATAAGTCGCCCATGAAGCTTGGTCCTTTGGTCCAAGAACTTTAATTAAAGGCCCACACATTCGAGGATACTTGAATTGTTGAAGCGAATTTTCCATGCATTTTCCATAGATTTTTAATTGAATCCGGCGCAGTCAGGCGATTTCGCACGGTCTAATTTGTTTTGTGTAAATGCAACTCATAGAACAAGGCATTCAAACAAAAGGAAGCCCCGGGATTAGCAAACACTACAGTTTTGCCAATGTTTTGGGGGAAATTTAAAGTTTAGGGAGCTTCAAAATTAAACTCATGCTTGGCAAGGTTTTGTTTAAAAAGGTTAGGGCATTAAAATTTAACAGCAGGAACCAGAATTCGGGTTTCCGTTTTCTCTACATTAAATATGCATTATTTTGTTACCATTTACAGCATTTGAAAGCAGCCATTCCGAATTATATTTGTGGATATTTTGGACCCAAAATAAATCTAAAATTTTGGTAACTTGGACTGGATTCAATAGTGAACCGGGGCATGTTTCCGTTTAAATTTCCTGCATTTTTAAGTAGTTTTCTTGCAGTGCTTTTGTTTGATCCTTGGCTGAACCCGGTGATGAGTTCAAAGCGAGTGGCCACCGCTTTTGTCCTGCGCTTTGCTGGCTCGTTAGGTGCAGACAAGGACCCCAGAGAGTCCAGAGAATGACCAGGCAGCATGCGTGTGCTCGGCTTTAAAATCTGGACATGGACATGGACATGGACATGAACATGGACATGGGTGTGCATGGAGGTACCACTCCTAAACATTTGCCTTCGTTACATTTTTTTGCAGCTTTGAAAAGTGAAAGTTTGTCGCTCATAAAGTGGAAGAATAATCTGAAATGTCTGCGCGTAATGACCGGGACAATATGCGAGCCCCTCCGAGGAATTTATTTAGTATTTAACTCAGTGGCAGGGATGCGACGAGAAAGGAATCCGGAGAACTCTTCATCTTCGTCTTGGTTGGCCGTTAAACTGGTTGTCTAGACCGTAAGTAAATTTATGGCCCTGATTAATATCTTTATTGTGTCAGATTATGATTGACTAGGCGGCAGGCCGCACGATTTATTGATGGCGGCAGGACAGCTCTTCCGACGAGAGAAATCCTTAAACACAAAGGACTCTCCTGTGATGAATGAGGGGGCGGTCCTTTGTGTATGGAATTACATGACCCACGGGCTAAGCACTGTTGTTCAATGGGTAAATATTATACTCGTATATGCATTTGATATCCGAGAGCCTAGCTTTAGGATTGTGCGCGCAAAAAGTTTCACATGGCAACTTTGGCTTTAACCTCATCAGTCAGGTGGAGTGCGGCTGTGAATTTTTCAACACAAAACTCAAGAGTTCCACTCGAATTTATGCGCCTGCTTTCAAATAACCATTAATAATACCTGTTTCTAGCCGGAAAATGGGATGGCAGTGGGCAGCCATAATTCCCGAACTCTTGTGCCAGTTTGTGTTGATTTATTTGGTGATAGTGCTAATCCCACTCTCGATTCCCTCCACGTGCCAATGTGCCGCAGGATAAGCCCCATCGAGCAACTCTTTGGCTATTCATTTCAATGCGGACTTCCTTTCCAGCTCCTCGGGCCGCCTTGTAAAGCCTCCTTGACTAATGGACCTCCGGTAGTTGGCCAGGTGCAAACTGAAACGGCTTTGTCGGCAGCTGCAAATGCAGGGCAGGGAATTGCTTTGCACGGCGGGAAATTTACATCGAATTTTAAAGAAATCTAGCAGGAAAATTAAAAAATCTTTGCAGTTTTGGGGAGTGATACAGCATATCATATGAATATCATATCTTTCTAGTGAATGTTAGGTGGTTATAACAACTGCAAGCATATGAACCCATTGTAACTTTGTATTTATTTCACTTTGAGTTTATTTTTCTGAGTGCAAGAGCTCCTGAAAGCCGCCTGCCAATCGCCCAAGAACAATGTTGCAAAATGTATCTGGGAAATGCTTTGTCTGCGAAAGCCAAGATGCTACCTTGTTTTCCCACCGACTTCCTTTTTTTCCGTCAGAAGGAGAAAACCTTGGAATGCAGATGTGAACATCAGAATGTGCTGCTGGCATGCATTGTGAGCTCGAAATAACGAAAGACCATTGAGATTTTCAGCTGTAAAGTTGGCAACACTTTTTATTCGTACACATTATTTACTATTTACTGTGGGACTGAACACTTAACACTTAATTTATGGTCGAAGACAAAGCAAAAACTGAAGGGCTGCTGGCATTTCGTCAGGACACTTTGTTGCCTCATTAGCCCAAAGCTTTATGCCTCCCATAAATCGTCTGGGCTTCTATTTATTCCTTTTTATGGCTCGATTGTCCGGTCGAAATTTGCATGCAAATCGCAAACCAGAGTTTCCAAGCTTCTCCCCCTTCTCTCCTCGCTTTATTTACAGATCAGAAAGTTTATTGCGCTAACTAAACATTAAATCTCCAAGCGCAGCAACTTGTCCGGCTATCACTGGGATTTGGGTGAGCCGTAGGCCAATCCCTCGCCAGCGCCGTCCTCCTCCGGCTTCTGTCTCCGCTTGCGCCACGGAAACTTGCGACTCCGGTTCGGGGCGCCCACGCCCCCACCACCGCCGGTGGGCAGTGTTTCCGGGTCCGGCAAACTGTGACTGCTCGCCTCGTCCCGGCGGCTAATCACCCGGGACAGTTTCAAGCGGGCCGGCTGGCTGATTGCGTCCGGAGACTCGGGATTCGGCGCGACAGGCGCCACTAGCAGCGCTCCGCTTTTGGTGGCCAAAAGCGCTCGCTTGGCCCGCCCCGATGCGGAGTAGTCCACGGACTCCAGCAGCGAGTTGGCGTCCCCCAGCGACGAGAGCTGCGACACCTGGGCCTGCAGCATGCGGTGGGGCACAGCACTGCCCGGTATCGAGCCCGGGGCCGGACCCGTGCCCGTGTAAAACTCCTGTTTCCGCAGCCGTCGGCCGCCGTTGCTGCTGCTATTGATCGTCGTGGTGGTGGTGGTGGTGCGAATGCTGTCCTGCAGGGACAACTGGTGGTTGGCATCGCGGCAGCGGAACTGCACCACCCGATAGGAGCCGTAGGGCTCCAGGGCATTGTTGTTGACGCTGCAACTGGCCGGCTGCAATCTCATGGAGCCATTCTGCCGGAGCAGGGCACTGTAGTTGTGCTGGTGGTGCTGGCTCTGCTGGTGATGGTGGGTGCGGGCCAAGCCAAACTGGCGGGTCAGAGTGATCTGTAAAATCAGGAGATTTACTTCAAATTGTTGTATTTGGTGTGTTGCATTTGCAGTTTGCTAATATCTCTTAGGAAACCTAAATCTATACAATTTCGTAAGAGTTTAAATACTCTCAAACGATAACGTTACGATATCTCGAGGCAACAACTTTTTCTATAAAACCTCAAAGACAACAATATTTGGAGGATTATGTTTGAGTACTTATATTTGAGTTTCCTGAATTTTAAGTACACAAAAGCAATATTTAAAATTTGGTAGAAAAAACGCATCAATATCTTTAAAAGTCTATCCAGTAAGCTTATTTTTATTGGAAAAATGTATAACACTTTTTGTGATAGAGAGTTTCTGACATTTGCCATTGTTATGTTTTTACATTTTCTATAAAATAAAATATTTAATATTTGTGATTAAAAAAGTTGTATTTAACAAACTAAACCTAAAATACCTAGTAATTTCTGATATTTTGGGACTTAAATTGCAAAGAGTGAAACTGCTTTCCAACCAAACCAACCCTTTGAATCTTTTATTGGTTACTGCCCAATTGGCTATAAAATATTTAAACCTGTGGTATAAACTTTTAATTGCCAACCTTTGAGAGAACCTGCGGGAGTTGCGATTACAAGAGTTTGTGTGATGTGTGGCTCACCTTGAAGGCCTCGCGGAACTTGTGGCTCATGATGTTGTAGAGCAGCGGATTGATGCATGTGGAGAGGAAGTACAAAACGCCGGACGTGTAATCAAGTATCCGGAAGTAATCGTTGAAGGCGTCCCGGCTGATGCCTATATTAATCAGGGATAACCCATACACGGCCATTAGGCGCTGCGCGTGAAAGGGAGCCCAGCACAGGAAGAAGGCGACGGCTACAGCTACTGCAAAATACGGGCGAGGATAAAGAGCGTATTAAATACCTCTGAGGGAGTTGTACTCCTATAAAATGGTGTTCAAAGGGTAAGGCGAAACCATCGTCATTGGTTTTATATCCCGGGTAATCCAATCGTTTCAGCAATCACTCCCACAAGTGCCAAATGCCTGCCTTGACCTGGGGCGTTGTAACTTTGTTGGAACTTTGAGCCTCGGTGGGAGATTTTATTTGAAATTAAAGTTAATTGAATGCTTTTAGCTGTTGTCCTCGTAAATTTCCATTTAACAAAATGAAATTCATAAAAAAAAAATATTTTATAAGCTTGCGGAAACTTGCAAGTGGTTTTCTGGGAAGCACTCGCCGGAAAGTATGGGTGTCTCTGAAAATGTAAAATCATTTCTAGGAAATATTTTTGAGAAAAGTTCCGACTAAAAAATTTTGAATATTTTGCGAAGAAACATCTACTACCTACACCTGAAAATCCCTTTAAATGAAAATCTGGAAAGTTAGCTTGCACTTGGCTTTCTTAAAATAAAACTGATATCAAAAGCCTTAACCTTTAACCTCTTCCTACCGTTTGCTCTAGGCGCCATTCAACATTTGAAGTCTCTCGGAACTTGCAATTAAAATATTCAATTGAAAAACCCACGGAGTTCTTGTCTGTTTCAGCTTGATTACTCGCCCAGGTGGCGGAATTCAGGTGCTGCCGCTCACCTTTGACACATTTGCTGGGTGGCCATTTAAGGATCTCCCCCAGATACCCCAAAGCTTGCGAAAATTAACGACACCGCAGGAAAAACACACGTGACACGGTCGGGGGAGGAAAAGTGAAAGTGCTACCGGGACAATGTGGGTGTGGAGATGACGAATCTGCCGCTTTGATGGCGCCAACGCAAATACGTTGACAGTAATTTTCAATTTAAGACTTTCGGCGTAAAAAAACTTTTGACACTCGCCGAATGGAGGGGGAATGGAGGGGGCTGCGTTCGCTGTCTTTAATCAATCAAGCTTCAACATAACTCAACCGAACTCTCCGGTTCCACTCACCTACCCAACATTCTGATGACTCGCCCCTGGGCGTTGAGGCCGCGGTTGGCATCGTAGGCTCTGCGCGGCAGCGATTGCAGCAAACGGCTCCTCTTCAGCTTCACTCCAATGAGGACGTACAGGACACAAATTGCCGTCATGGGTCCGCCAAAGAAAATAAATCCCGAGACGGCGAACACATGGGCATAAAAGTCGTTCTCCATCTGCGCGAGATATTACGGATATATGGAAAGTGTGCGTCAGTTGGTTTTGGATTTTTGTTTCCTGCTTTTATATTTATTTATATTTCATTCTGTTGGTACATAAACTCACCGTGCAGGAGTAGCCGCCGTTCTGGTAGACCACTGAAAATTGCATGGCCTGGGGCAGGGCCAGGAGGAAGGCCGCCAGCCAAATGGCAAATATAAATTTAATGGCCCGCGACAATTTTGACATCGTGTGCTGCCTAAAAAATGACATAAAGATTAGCCCACATTAAATGCTAAATATTACATCGAGTTTTATGTAAAGTGCTGACGGTGAAGTGATATATATTGCTTTCTCTGGCTTGCATTAAAGTGGAAAAGCCTGTAAAATGTTTTCAATTTGCAGCAAGTTTTTACTTCAACCGAAAGGCCAAAGCCGTCAGCAAATATTGATACTCTATGTTGCCTGCAACTTAAACATATTACAGTCATAGTTCAAATACTGTATAGACAGAAAAACGGGGTGAAATTTACGATTGATTTATTTATATTGACATTGACGCTTGAAATATAAACAGTTCTTATTTAATTACATCCGTTTAAATGCCACACTTTTGGTAAAAAAAGGCTCTGCTGCTGTTTAATAAAATATATACATAAGTTTCGAATTTCGGGCCTATCCTTTTATTCACTTCAAAGGCATAAAAAGTAAGCAATCTAGGGAAACTTTGCATTTAAAGCAACAATTATGTTTCAACCCGAATACAAGTACAGAAATAACTTTTTGCCTTAACTTTACAATTAGATTAGGAATGTCTTGTGGACCCTTCTATGTCTGGTTCGTTTTAAGGGCATTTCCCCAACAATAAAACATATATTTGCTTTCTAGAGAACGCCCGACTAACTTAAAATATTTTACATATATATGAGGTGTTTGCTTTTTTTCCAAGAGTTTAAGTCGCACAGCAGCGTTTTATGTGGTAAAGTGAAATTCAATACCCGAGAGCTTTTCAGCGAAACTGAGAAGTGAAGTTATTAGGAAAAATGTATATTTTTAAACCAAGGACAAGGGAAAATATTTACGGATTTGTGAGACAAAATTTTCATGGGCTCCAGCTTAAATTTATCATGCCCATTTATTGCCTAATTTAGGTTATTAATTATTGTCGGAACCGTCCAACATAGTTTTTGTTATCACTCCTACACCTGCCAATTCATTTATGAATAATTATGCTTATCACTTATGCAATATCATATTTATTTATTGTTTGCGGCCGACTTTTGTCTGTTAGTTATTATCGATTTATGTTGGGCTTTAATTAACTTGGAACATTTTGCTAATTAACATAATGTGAGCATGATTATGGTGGTTTTTGTATACACTTTATGGGGTTTTTGGTTAATTTACTCACCGGAACGGATGGCAGATGGCAATGTATCGTTCCACCGTGAACGCTGTGATGGTGAGAACTGTTGCATTCGCTGCCATTTCCGACAGGACACTGCCCATGATGCACATGGCGTCGGTGAAGGGATACATATCCGGATACCAAAGGTTGTACAGCTCCTGCGGAATGCCTGGAGGAAAACCCGAACAATCTGATTACTCATACGCAGCGTTGGCTTAGAGTCTAGTCTCACCTGAGAGGAGCAGTATCAAGTCGGAAACCGCCAGGTTGAAGAGATAGAAATTGGTGGCCGTGTGCATGAAGTTGTTCCGCGAGATCACAATGCAGGTGATCAGGTTGCCGAGTACACCGGCCACAAAAATCAGGGCATAGCAAATGGTGAAGCCCGTGCGAAGGGTCAAGGACTCGTCGCCGGGGGAATCCTGGGCCGGCATGCTGCTAACATTTGTGCTGGCATTCGCGGAGCCCAAGAGATTCGAGAGATTCTCGGTCGTTATGTTCAGCAGATGGGCGACATGTGTTAGGAATTTATCATTCTTCAGGAGCAACAGACTATCGGGATGATGGGCCGTGGCGGAGGAGTGGGAGGGCATGGGGCTGGGTGGCACATGAGCCATGAATGATTGATTGAGGCCATCATCGTTGCTGTCGTTGGCGACGCCCTGCAACATGCTAGCTGTTGGCTGCTGTTGTCTCGATTAATTGCGGCCAAACCAAACCAAACACAAGCCCGGGCCCAATCCAGAGGCAGCGCCGGAGCCAGCGCCTGCTAACCAAACGAAAATCAGACGCCTACTCCTCTATCAATGCGTTATTAATACTGTCTGGTTGGCTATGGTGGCACATGGCCGATAAGCAGCCCTTCTTCCTGCGAGGACGACGCCAGCGACAGGCCCAAAAATTGCGCACTCGCCTGTGAAGCAAACAACATTAAAAGTCATTAGACTCAAGGATGAATTTAAATTGAAACGCCCCCCGAAAAGCCAGCTCCCCAACTGACACAATGGCGTCAGGTGGCCAGCACTAGAGTCGCGGAACTGCGTTCTATTTCCGAATCAACAAAAAGGTACAAGGAGCACTTCACAAACTGCCACTCGTCAATGGACTCTTGTCTCTATTAATGGCAAACATCTCAAGCTGCATTCTGCAGGAATATAAAAAATGACGGTAATCAGTTGAAAATAAGCTTCAGCTTAGTCTGTCAGTGAAAAATTGTGCAGAAATTTGCCAAAATAGGGCGGTAATTGTAGGCATTATAGCTTGGAATATAAGATAAGATAGCTTGGAATATAAGAGCTATCGAGGGCTATTATTGAAATTTGTTAACATTTTTGGCTTCTTGTTTGCTTGAGTTTATAGTAACCCTATTCAATTTTCTTGTTGATGGTTGCATTCATTTACCAAAAGGAAAAACGCAAGTCTAAATCTGGACTTTGGTAAGATATTTCTATTGCCGTCAAGTTATTTGTCGATTGATCAGTTGAGCCTTAAAGAATATGCTTTGGGCACCTTAAATGCTTCGAGATAAGTATGTAACAATGATGAATTTTCTTTCTCTGCAGCACTTGTCGCTTGGCTCTATTAATAGTAAACATCCGTGGCTCTGGCACAACAAATGGCTCGCAATCAATACAAATAGAGTAGTGCCTGCAAAAGTTTTCCCATTTTCCCGGGGTATAAGCCGGGATGAGTGACACGATGCCTGATTGCAAGTGCGTGGGAACTTTCCCAAAGGGAAACTGTCCAGGGCCCTGCCCTGTGCTCAAGTCCCATTAGAGAACAACTTTAAAGGCTCCTGACAATTTATGAGCCTTTTGGCAATATTTCACTCATTATGCGAGCGACATGTTCCCCATTTCCGGGGTCGCAAGTCAAAGTTGAAGTCGCGGGGGAAACATCACATCCCCGCTGCTGCCAAGTTGGATTATTGGCTTCCAGCCAGATTGCTGGCTGATGCGTCTAATTAATTATGTTTCCTGTTCGTTAAGCGGGGAGCGTTTAAAGGAAAACACTCCTCCCGAAGGGAATCCCCAGCTTTTGCGTGATGACTCGCGATTGTATTGACGCCAACTAATTGGAAAAATAATTGAATTGCCTGGTGAGGTGTGAAAGTTGATTTAGGTCTGCAGGCAAGGCGGGAAGCTACCGAAACGAATTCATTTTGGAGCTGACGAAAAAGTTAACCACCGCAAGCCAGGTGCATTTGCCCAGGTGCACACATACATTTTTTAATTAAGCTCTGCGGTTGCGGTGACTAAAGTAAGCAATTAAGCGAAACCCCTGCTTCTGGGAACTCCCAGATTCCCAGATTCCCAGACTCCCGGGTCCTGTGTAAATGTCAATCCAAGGAGCAGCTCTCATATTCTTACCAAGGTTAGATTAAATAACAATGGCAGCGCGTTGCTGTGCTGTCTCCTATTGACTTTTGTGCAGACAGGCTATTGTGTCTTTGTTGAATTCGTATCCGTATCGGTGTCACAAAGGTGAAAAAAAGGTGGGTGCAACCCTTTTTCGTCGTCTTTAAAGCGGAATCACTCAACGGAAAATTGGCTTAGATTTTCCTTAATTTAAGGTGAATGTATTTAGGGGAAAAAATCGTTTTAAAATCACTTTAAAAGCGAATATTAAAATACAGGTTTTGACGAACATTTACACTTTATTTTTCGGACATTTTTGTTCAATTTTGAAGCTTCACTTTACGAACATTCCGCGATCCTTTGGTTGGTAATTTCTGGGACTCTTGGAGCTCGCGCACGTCCGGATTTGAGCAAAGTCGGCGACGGACTGAACTGCCTGGCGGCCATCGGGCCAACGTTTTGGGTTGCCTGCTGTTAGCGACCTGTTAGCCAACAGCACTTCTTGGCCAACTGGCGCTCTCTCTTTGTCCGTCGCTGTGTGTGCGTGCGAGTGTAAACATTTGGTCTTAATTTCATTCATAAATTCATGCACTTCACCTTGACTTTGTCTGGGTAGTCGGTCTTCCCGTGGCCCCCCCCTCGCTCCTTGCGCGAAGTTATGTCCTACTTGGCGGATGAGTAATGTCGCCAAGGCAGCTGGTTATGGAGCGTGTGCCCCGTAAACGGCAGTCGATGCCATTCAATTGGCCCGGTTAATTGAAATTGCAAATGGCCCGAAAGCACTTGCACTTACTTTTAATATTTATGGCCACTCCGCTCAACACTAACTAACAATCGCGGTAAATGAGAAATCAAAGTCGTCGTGTTTTGTCATCGTAAAGTGGGACAATAAATGTGTTTGTTTTGCAGGACTTGTTTGGTCTTTCTCCGCCTCCTCGCCCACTTGAAGGCTTTGCAAACCGCATATTAATGTCGGGCCTGTGTCCGCAGATTTGTGGATTTGTTTTCCCTGCGCCTTCGCCTCACGGAATCAGTTGAAACGGATCCTTGGGCGTGTCTTTGCGGACTCGGACCGGAGAGTTTTGAGTCGAATTTGGCACGGTTGTCTGGTTGCAGGAAATATGCAAGAGGTAGCTGGAGCGTGACCACAATCCGGCTCAAGTGCCGCGGGCTATTTCGGAAGTGTTTCACCAAGAGATTTCTGTAGCCAAAAAACTCGGCTTATGCGAGCATACGCCAAGCAAATTAAGCCTCTCGAATCGTGTTTGCTTTGGGTAACTCGTACACGGTGAGATACATTCAGCCACGTTATTTAATTTCAAAGTTAATTGAGTGTAAATGCTTGGCAAGGAATACGAAGTGATTCCACTTGTGAGCTAATAAAATCAATTACGGTTTAGGAACGTAAGGAACGTAATTTTAGTCATCAAAGCGAAGGTTTTATAATTATTTAAAGCTTTTTAATTTATTTGAAAGAAACGGTTTATTTAAAGGGGAGCTTTCCTTTTTAATCAAAGTAAAGTTTTTGTGTATAATTATTTAAAGCCGAATCTTTTTAATTTATTTGGAACAAATTGCCTGCGAAAAGTCAAGGCATTACTTTTATGAAATAGATTAAAAATGCTAATAATAAGGTAATTTCAATTATATTTTTAGTAACAGTAAGAGTATTTAACAAGCTATATTCCGTAAATATTCCAACACTCCCCCTCAATATTTGTAAATTTAAATATCTCCAATTATTGAAAACAAAATTAGTATGATTATTATGATTTTAATGGAATCAAATCGCTATTCATTAAAAGCTAATAAAATCCGATGGGTTGGTTTGCATTTTACTAATTCATGTGTTTTTCCCTGGTGCATCAATCTGCTACCCTTCAAACTGATTTCAGATTTCCACACACTTTGATCTGAGCGTAAATGCGATTAAGTGCGCGTTAAATTAATGTGGCTCCGAGTAATCACTGCCCCGCAATCTGCGTGTAAGTCGATTCCAGTGGATTATTCATGAAAGCCCCTCCGACGGGGCCAAATAATAATGAAAGCATCAGAGTCCAATCAATACAATTCATTGACGGACTGTGTGACCTTTGCACGTTGCGTATACGCAGCGTTGGCCCACTAATTCCGGAACGATTCAATTGCCAGGAGGCCGGTGCTTGCTGATTAGCATAACGGCCCTCACATGTGCGAGGAGCGCCCACTGGGGGCCTAAAGATGCCCGACATCCTAATCGAAAAGGGTCTAGCCACAGATTTGTGGGCACAGCAGTTGGCCTGTGGATTTGGTTTTAATTTACGACTCCGCAACGCAACCAGATAGCTCCTGATTAGTTGGCCCGCCTGATGAACGACTGCAAATGCGGTTTAAAGCACTCTCGGGCTCTGCGTCATGAGATTTGAGATGCGGCTAATTAAGTGCAATTAAACTAAATGCGAATGTCCTTGGCCTTTGACCGAGCGTTGAACTCTGGCCCAGGACGAGAGCGCCACTTTGCATACTTTATAGTATCTGAACTATAAAAACTTATTTGTAGTTGAAACTATCGGACCCACGCACTCAACTCGACTCGATTTCGAGTGGCATTACTCATACAACCCGTTGGCCGAAGTTTATGGGAAATGCCATGTTTCATGGTCCAATTCGGGCATCTCGGGCATGTCAATGACGGCAATTGCCGGGCTTTTAACCAAATGAAGTTGCCGCTCAAAACACGCACTCGCCTATCTATTTTCACTAGGTTTCTTTCGGGAATTCAATTATTTGAAAGGCTCTGCAGTGTGCATGTGAACCTTTGGCTTCGTTGCCAATCGAAGAACGCAATTAGCCACGAGCCAGGAAATTTTTGACAACGACTTGTTGAGCGCGTGCCAGAGTTCAATAAATTGCGACCGCAAGCTCACGATTTTACAGGTGAAATTGTAATACACTGACCGGGGTTCGTAGGGTCACTCGGTCAAGCTTAACGTGTGAGTTCTATAAAGACAAATTCGAAAGTAAATAACTGATTTTCACTCAAAATAAAGGACAAAAAAATGAACTGAAATAAAAGCCATACTTATAGGAGTTAAATGCCAACAAACTGAAGTATTTTTATATCAAAATACTCCTTTCCTCAAACGTTTGTTTAGACTTACAGACAAATGAAAACATTTTCCATAGGACATCTCAATTGGTGTCTCAAAAGTCGGAAAGACTCTTCAAACAAATGCCAGAACACTATCTGCTTTCTTCCAGACAAGTTTCATGCTTAATTTTTTTCCAACTCCCGCAACTCGGGTAACATATTCGCCAGGGGGAGGTTAGTTAAACTAAATTTCCAATGAAAAGCCAGGGAAAGCTGGAGCGGCGGTGGGCTCCAAACGGGTTGGTCGAACTGCAAATGACTTTCGGCTTTCGACCCGGCCCCGCGCCCTTGCCGTGCAATAAAACTAAATGAATTGGAAACTTGCACAAAAATTCAAGTAAACTGCTGACGAGGATGCCGACGAAGGCGATGGAAGAACTTCAAAATGCCAAACAAGAGTTTCGCCCCCTGAATCTGATGTCATGCTCACTGTTCATAAAGGCCAAAGCAAACGAAATTCTTGCCCAAGCTCCCTTCTTTTCCCTTTTCCATTTCCCAATTTTCCCGTTCCGCTGCTCTTATTATTTTTTTCTCTGCTCGGCTTTCGTCAACAATTGGCAGCCAAAGTTTTGACTGTGAATGCCTTGGCAGCACGTGCTTTGGTATTTGCTCTGTCTTTGAGAAAATACATGAGATGCTCGGCAGAAAAAGAGATTAACATGGAAATGGAGAAGAAGGTCCTTTTGCTTCACAAAGAAAAGCCACCCCATCCCCTCGCTGCTGTTGTTGTTTGTTTAGGACCTTGTTTTGATTAAGTGCCAAAAAATTGTGTTTTGTGTTGTATTTGCATAAAAATTGAGAAATTGAATGCATGCAATGCCTTTGATTTGTTTGCCACCCCCCTCCCCAGCCATCCTGTTTGATGTACTTTTTTCTCTGATGCATAAATAGATATTGCTACATTTGTTTGTCCTTAATACCGCTGCTAGCGAGCGAAACACACAACTTTTATGAGCCGCAAAGCTCTGATAGATTTGCCCCGCACACGGCCATAAAACTAAGGCCCCCGGGGGACTAATAAAATCCAGCCTTTGACTGATCATAAAACCACAGAGTCATGTCCAATTTCGTGGCTGCATGGCAGCAGCTCAATGGCGTACAAAGTATTTTTCCCGAATTAATTTTCAGCAGTTTAATTGCTGTTGGCCAGGATGCCAATAAACGGGCGAATATTTCGACAAATTTTCATAAGGACCTTGCCTTATTGCTAAGCTATCTTACACCAAATTCTTACGTTAATTGTTTCACTTTTAGCTTATTTATAAAGCAACATTAAATAAGTATCATATATGTTACTTTTAGAGTTAGGATTGCAGCAATTTCTCTTTAAAATAGGCTTATATCTAAAGTAATTTCGGGACTATTCAGTTTCCTTCTTATTATCTTACGCTTTTTTCCTAATCTTCCAGAATCCATTTTAATAAATGTCACTGTTCTCCATAAGCCCATCCACTTTACCTTTTTCCAGCTGCCTTGGCTCAAACAAACTGTTAGTGGCTGCCGGGGCCGGGTAAATTTGTATTAAGTGGGCGGGAAGGTCGCCATTTGCATTGTCCTTTGCTGTGTTAACATTATAATCAAACAATTTGCCGCCCGGCCAAATTAATATGCCACTAAATAAGATAAAGTGCATGGGCACTCCGATATTATTTGCATTTTTATTACCCTTGCCCTGGGACCCTCGAAATGAAAGCGAAGCCCCAACCGAAACCCTTGCAATGAAAAGTTCAAGAAGAGCGCAACCGCGGAGAGCCGAAAAGCAACCGGTAGTTGCGTTCTGCCGACGTTGGCAGCAGCGCCGGCTGCCCTCTGTTGCGTCGCTGTTAGCCATGGCCCGAACGAGTGGGCTTCGCCAAGATTTTCGTTGGCCAAAACTCAGTCACTCGGATGCTGTGGCCAAATGCTGTAGCCGCCTTCGTCGTCGTCGTTGTCGTTTTTGGTGAAAACATCTTCAAAAACACAGCCCGAGGGTACGCGTGTTTCGCAGTCATAATTTGTGGATTCCCAGAATCAGTCTGCCGAACATAGTATACGCGCGTATCGGTGCTAAAGTTATTAATTAAAAGTGTGCGCCAAATACACGACGCCATTAGTGCGGGCAGCGGGATCATTAGCCAACATTTAGCACATGGTAAAAGCTGATTAACCAAATTGCAATTAAATAAGCCAATACAATAATATCCCGAAGGGGAGAAAGTGCAAAGTGCAATGCACTTGTGACTAAATCAAAACAGTTCAAAGCAATAAAAAATAAATGCATTCAAACGAATGTGGCAGGCATCGTTTGATAAATTTAAATTAAACGTGTTTTAAATGCACAAAACGATAGCCGGCCCCGCCAGCGATGCGATGTGATATAAATATAATTAATTGTCATTAGGTTGAAACGGAATGGAATGAAATGAAATGAAATGAAATGAAAAACCCCGCAACAGGAGCGCTAAATAAATAAAGAATTATCTTCGGCGAAGAATCTGCAAAAGAGTGTTGGTCTGGTCTGGTCTGGTCTGGTCTGGTCTGGTCATTAGCAATCATTGACCTGCGGCCGAAGAAAAAACCAGTGCGAAATCCATAATATTAAATGGTGTTTGCAAAATGGCTACCCAAAAAAGAGATACAACAAATAATGAACAAACCCAAGTTTATGGGCCGGGGCGGTGCATAATTTGTGTTTTAGGGTGGGATGGTGCTACACAGCCGATTTTTGATCGCCAGCCAGAGAGACATCCGACACCAAAACGAAAACAGAAAAATGAAAACCAGTTTGATTGAATATACAAAATAATAAAACCAAATTCGACAGCATTCTTTAGCCGTGCATATATTGTAGAAACTTTTTTATGATAATGATAATGAAAACGTCCAAAAACGGTCAACAGCGGTCAGCTATAAAAACCAATAACAATAACAGCAGCGGCTGCCTAGCAGTCGGCTAACAACAAAATTAATAAAACACCCATCATGAATGGAATAAAACTATGCTAATGTGTTATCCAGTGACCTTGGGTCTGAGGTGTTTAATTTGTTTACCCTGCCCGGTCCTTTGGGCCCCGGGCTGGTAGCAACATCCTTACATTCATCTCGTGTACACAAATATTTTGACTAAATGCCACTTAGCAATTCAAATTAATTTCCAGCATCCACTTGCCCCGTGAGCCGGGTTTTTGTCTTTGCCTAGGACACGCCTCACTGCCAGCCTGCCAGCTTCTCAGGATGCCAGGTAAACAGGACGAAAATGTTGGGACTTTAGGGCTTTGCCGTTAGGGTGGACTTTCGTACTTGCAAGATTGAAGCTTACGAGGCTAATTTCCTCTAAGTACCATTTGGCTTTTATTTGTCTCGTTTTTTTTTTAGTTTATAATGCTTTTGTTTATAAATCCCGTGCTTGTTTACAAAATATATGTGCAAGGTTCATTCTGCGATTTAGAGACAACTTTCAGTGATAAATTTTAAAAATATGCAGCTGCGTATTACTACTGGTAAAGCAAATAATTAATATTTTCCATTTCTTGTTGGTTTCTGTTATAAATTGTGAAAACACAGCACTGTAAAGTAAACATTTGAATGCAAAGTTTTGTTTATAGATCATTTGAGATTAAAATAATTAAAGAGCTGCCTCTGCTTTTGCTTTATTTTTGACCTTAAATTAATCAGTTTTAAGGTCGTACCAATAAGCTTACATCTTGCTTAGCACAAAGGTCCACTCTGGCCTTCACCTTACATAACTAACTGGCCATCGTGAATGCAAACATACATAAACACGACATTATCCCGAACGCATGACAACAGGTTGTGAGGAGTGGAGCGGAGAGGCGCTGGCCTAAGTCGAAATTGATGAGGCACCACCCCCACCAGACATCCCTTGGGGGGCATTATGAAAACACAAATTTTAAGGAAGCGAGCGAGCATTGATTGGCAAGACATAAGAATAAATCGAAAGTTGATGGAGAAATCGACAAAAATTGAAATTTAATAAGGAAAACAAACAGAAACACAGAAGTATTTAGAGTCTGATACACACACTCACACCCCCGATGGCAGTCAAGATGTTGCCAAGTAACAATTCCGGTTTTCTGTCATCATCCGACCTGCAACTGTTTCAAAATGAGAAATTCCTCTTGAATCTGACCCAAGTGCTGAACATCTCGGCGGACAACCTGACCAGCCTGCTGCAGGGCCTGGAGCCGGAGGAGCTGCTGCCCACAATGTCCCCGCTGGCGCCGATGTCCTTGCTGGCCGCCCTCAGCGTGGGCTATGCCTTGATATTTGTGGCCGGCGTTTTGGGCAACCTCATCACCTGCATCGTCATCTCGCGGAACAACTTTATGCACACGGCCACTAACTTTTACCTCTTCAATCTGGCCATTTCCGATATGATTCTGCTCTGTTCAGGTGAGAGGCTTTCGGGCTAACCGGGCGTATACGCAATACGAATTACATGTAATGAATATATGGTTGATATCGCTAGTACCTTAATCTTGTGGGCCAGGAAATATCAAAGCTAGCCATCTTGGTTGCTTAAATTTAAAAGATAATTCAAGAAAAAATTAATTATCTGCGTCCAACTTGAAGAAGCGTTTGCGATTGGTTTTGTTAGCACGGAAAAAACATACTGAAACGAAAAATTAAATTGTGAAAATCCAGAGGAAAGAGGGAAAGAATGTAAAGAATGTTCATGCTTATATAACGCGCTCGATTAATTTAATTAAATTGTTTGTGCTCTTGATTGACTGACCACAAATAGAGAAAGAGAAAGTGTTTTTGTTGGTTAACAGAGCGTATGTTTGTCTTAAATTTTTTTAATTTTAAAGCATTCAAAGATGGTTTTTATGTATTCACTCAAGAGTAATACGACCTGAATTTTTTTGCTTTTGCTGGCCAACGGGACGTATGCGCAACGTGAGCGTTCTTTAAATTTAATTACAAGTGCACAGAAAAAATGTTGCAAGTAGGAGAAATTCAAGAAACTCGACCAAAACAAGTAGAAACGCTGTAGTCGAGATTCCTCGACAACGAGATACCATGTACCTCTCTTGCCGTTGCCGTGGGAAGGGGTGGGTAAAACTTTAATTGGTCATATCTTCTATATTTATTGTCCGATCTGAACGTAATTTTGCATGCNGGTTCTTCTCCTCCTGCTTTAACTTTCTCTCTCAGGCATGCCCCAGGACCTGTACAACCTATGGCACCCGGACAATTATCCTTTTAGCGATGGCATCTGCATCCTGGAGAGTGTCCTCTCGGAGACAGCAGCCAATGCCACTGTGCTGACAATTACCGCTTTCACCGTGGAGCGATACATCGCCATTTGTCATCCTTTCAGGTGAGTGAATGTCGCTTAACCTGTCCCCTCCCCGTGTTCCCCTGTCGTTGCCAATTTCCACATTCTGCGTATGCATGGACTAATTGGTTTTTGGGTCTCCTGAACAGGCAGCACACGATGTCAAAGCTTTCACGGGCCGTAAAGTTCATATTTGCCATCTGGATAGCCGCCCTGTTGTTGGCCCTTCCCCAGGCGATCCAGTTCTCGGTGGTGGTCCAGGGCGTGGGATCCTCCTGCACGGTAAATGTTCAACGATTGATGATTGATGGGAGGCCGGGGAAGCCCTTAATCGCCATCCCAATTATCTGTCTGCCAACATAATTGAGTTATTGAGTCGCCCGGTCGATTAAGGGTCACGGGAGGTGATAATTCAGTTAAGTGCGTTAAGGTATTTTAGGATACTGAAATTATTTTTGGTTGAAAGTAATTTTAATTGGCTTAAAAATATCACAGGAAAGTTGTGGGTCATTCATGTTTTGACCTTAAAGCTGAGTTGTTTACTTGGAGTTCGTTGGCCCACTTTTCATTCGCAAAGGGTTATATTTAGACAGGGCAATCATCAGAGGAAAATTATCCTATTTATAATATGAAAATTGAATTGAATTCTCAGCTGTTTTATATAAATATAGTAGATTATTTTCCCTGGATTTCTTGTGGCAAAAGTTGCAACTTTCACAGAATCTCTTGCAAAAATACCTATCAGTCGTATCTTTAATGCTGGTTGACTCAATTTAGGGTGATCAAATTTATGGCTTTGCCTTCCGCCCTCGGAACGATATCCGCTTCCCACTTTCCATCGCCTGCCTGCGCACATGAACTACATCTACTATATATTTCTAAAACGTTTTGCGCCAGATGAAAAACGACTTTTTCGCACATGTGTTCGCTGTGTCGGGCTTCCTATTCTTCGGGGGACCCATGACGGCCATCTGTGTCCTGTATGTGCTTATTGGAGTGAAGCTGAAGAGGAGCAGGTTGCTCCAGGCGATTCCCCGGCGATGCTACGACGTGAACCGCGGCATCAGCGCCCAAACGCGAGTCATCCGGATGCTGGGTATGCTCCCGCCCCAGATAACTTATGGTTGCATCATCTTTATTGCCTTTTTTACAATTTTTTTTTAGTGGCCGTTGCGGTGGCATTCTTCATCTGCTGGGCTCCCTTCCACGCCCAGCGACTTATGGCCGTCTACGGCTCCACCTCGGGCATCGAGTCTCAGTGGTTCAACGATGCCTTCACCATCCTCAACTACACTTCCGGCGTCCTGTACTTCCTCTCCACGTGCATCAATCCCCTGCTCTACAACATCATGAGCCACAAGTTCCGCGAGGCCTTCAAGGTAAGAGCATCGCGGTGCACCGCAAGAAATTCATTTTCCCAGCCCAAAAGTGTGGTTTTCTGGGGGGTATAGAGAAAACCCGGTGGAGCTTGTACTGAATTCAAGTAACTATGAATCGGTGATTATTTCCTTAGGTCACCCTGGCCCGCCAGTTCGGTTTGAGTGGCAAAAATCAAGGACGTGGCCTGCCCCACACTTACAGCGCTCTTCGGCGAAACCAGACGGGTTCTTTGCGCCTTCACACCACGGTAAGTAAACACAATAAATAGGTTAATATCAGCTTAATAATAAATACATACTGCTGGAAAATTAAGGTAGCAAGTGTTTGTAAATATTGTGGCCTGATTCAGACGATTAATTTTGTTTACCTATTTAAATTTTTATATTGGTTTATTTCGGTCTAAAGGAATTATTATTTATAATGAATATTTCAGAAAGATTTTGTAGAAATATTTGTAGAACATAAAGGTCGAATTGCTGTGCAGATATATTTATCTTTTTGGAAATGTTTATAAATTTATGTAAGCATCCGAATACTTGTATTGTATTTGGGAAAAAAGGGAAATCTTTTTGTTTCATTTTATATCTCTATTAATTCCCTTGCTAATTTTGAAATTTTAAAGTGTAGTGTTTGTTTTTAAATGTTGTATACTCAGTCAATGACGTTCGGTGTGCCAAATTTAAGAAATTATTATCTCGTAAAGTGGAATATCAAAGCATTTGCGCGAAATATACTACTTGGATACGGTGCACTTACCATTTGAGGCATCTCTGTTTAAAAATATATTAAAATCATATTTTAAAACTCACGGTTTTTCCTTTCTATGCAATAATAAGATAATAAATATAGTTTTTACGGAGACTTGTCAAGAGGCTACACCTAACTTGCCAGCTACTTCAATTTGTTGTTCTCTGTTTGAGCACCACCATCTTTGCTGTCCCCAGATTACTTGAGCATCCTTCTTTTCCCTTCCAGGACAGCGTGCGCACCACCATGACCTCCACCACGACCACCACCGTGCTGAATGGCGGCGGGGCAGCGGGCCACCCGCAGCGTCTCAATCGCATATCCCTGGATAGCTCGCAGATGCAGGCCCAGAACCGCAGTCGTCCGGATCTGTTCGCGGACCATCCCCGGCGAACACTTCAGTCGCAAATATCGCAGCTGTCGTCGGTGGGCGATGCCCACTCCCTCCTGGAGGCGGATCTGCAGCTTCCAGAGGAGCATCATCAGCAGCAACCGGCCATGTGCTCCATTGACGAGTTGAGCTGTCAGAGCGACAACTTGGCTGCTTCGAGGTCACGCCTCAAACTGACACGCATCACCCGTCAGGGTGCAGGGGCGGGTCCCGGGGGCGTGGCCGGGGGCGGTGACGTTGAGTCATTGAGTGGCAAAGTGCGAAAGGCGAAGGCGAAAACGCTGAAGAGCTCCAGCGCTCTCAAGGGGCTCAGGGCGAAGTTCAATTGGCGTGCCAGACGCAAAGGCAGCCACAAGCCACCGACGCGGGCCCAGGACTCCGAGGAGCGTTCCGTCTTCTGAGGCAGAGGCAGCCTCGGAGGCGATTCCAGCTCACGCAACTGTGATACCGAAGCGCCAAGCACCTCCCAGCAGCTTGCTAGTGTTTTCTCTCCTTAGTTTTTAGGCAAATATTCCAGCAGCCGGGACAATTAGCTAGTTGCTTGTCCTAGCTTCTATGTTAGTTAATAGTTTAGCTAAAGTATGTGAACTTGTAAACCAATAAACTAGTTTATTCTCATTACCGAAAGCAAGTGGTTTTACTCCAGACAAAAAATAAAATCTGGGGCAGGCATAAGCTATAGATGAATGAAAAGCTAAGCACCTAGGAATATTAAACCATAAACATTCACCTAAGCATATAAAAACAAATTATTTTAATGATCAACACGACCAAGATTAGCCTCTTGCTTCGTGGGATTAGAATTTATGTTTAAATCGTTTGGCCATGGCTATATCCCACAGAATTAACGACAACTTGCGTCCATATTGCTGCCCGCCAAAACAAAATATCATAAAAATGTCTATATGCCCCTGCCGCCGAATCGCAAAACAAATTCGCATTTCCAAGAGAGCACACACAAGAGTTTATCAATTATATTTTATGTTGCCTTTTATTGTTTGTTACGCGGCACACACGCCGCATGATTGGCTCAACGATTGAAACTAAATCCGATGATTGCCTGGTGCTGACCTTGGACACCAAACTTTGTGTTTGTAGTTATTTATTTATGTGTTTATGATCCGACACGAGGGCCACATTTCGCTGCATACTTTCTGGCTGGGAGGCCAATGAAATTGCGGAAACGGAAACGGAAACAACTAACAACGCAAAACACACAGTACGCTAGTGTTAGCTTAATTCCGTTACGCGCAGATTTTATGATCGAAATTTTATGCCCAGTCCGGCCTCAAGCTTATTATGCATCTGAAGAAGGTCTCTGTTATGGGCCTCATCCTGGCGATGGTGACGTAAACAGGACATTCGGCGAAATGGTTTACGAGTGAAATTGATGGCGTCGAATAACCGATTAGGCGACCGCTCGAAAGTCAATCAGAATCACTCAAATGGCCCGAATCCAATACGCAAAATGATGACGACATGCCAGCCATGGTGGCCCAAGGGAATGCACACATTTCCCGACTCGGAAGCGCTGAGTTATCGCCACCATTCGCACAACAAATGACAATATTTTGCAGTGCCAGTTCCAGCTGTGCAACGATTTATTTGATTTGATTTCGGCTCGTAAATTTCCGGCCCACTTTAAAGGCAAATACTGGAATTTAAGGTTACAACGCAACGTTTAGCTGGCACGAGTCAAGGTCGCACAATTGACTTGTCTGGTGCGACCCTACTATAGTCTATATATTTATATACATTAATGCATTCTACGAGCCTCGCAATTGAGACGAGATAATGAACATTGGGCCGAATCAAGTAGACGGCCAACTTCTGGAACTGAAGCTGAAACTGTAAGTGGAACTGTAACAGCTGCAGGCGTTCAAATTGGCCAACCGACAGGAGTCGGCTAACAGGGCCGGCCATACCATTTTGGCCTTTGTCTATGCCCCTGTGAGCCATAAACTGTGCCCCACTTGTCTGCCGTTCTCGCCCGCAAATGTGTGCACTCGCAGAAAGAGTTTGGTTAATATTTAGTGGCAACTTAAGTAGGAAGATGGCTTAAATAATAATATAGGATATTACTGCATGCATCTTAAAAGAAAAGCTTAAAACAGAACTTGCACATGTGATAACAACGTTCAATGTTTTAGTTCTATTAAAATGTAGATTATCGTGATTAATAACAGCTTTATTACACAACAATAATAAGGTTAAAGTTGTATAATGACTGCTAGTCAATTTTCGATTGTTTGGCGGCATTAATAATTTATAGAGAAATTGCTATTTGTTTCTTCAAGTGACGAATTAGTTGGCCCCGGGCCAGGAAAACTTATTTCCCTCGTCTCACAGCCAGCTCCTCGAAGCGCCTCGTTTGTAATCAAAATAAAAGCAACTTAAATTAAACTCTTTAGAATTTAGATCCCATAAAATTTAATTTAATTTTTCTGACACTAAGCACTTGCAGATTTAATATGTCAGCCCACAAGCCCTTTGTGTTGGGAATTTATTAAAGTACGATTATATTAAACTATAGTAAATCTGAATACATTTCTTATTATTGAAGCTAGAACCTAAATTAGAACCTAAAACTAGAACCTAAATTAGCAAGCTACTACAAATCTATGATCCCTGATAAGAAGTAACAAATTCCCAGAAATAAACTAAATTACTATATTAGCAGTTAATTGAAATGGCCACTTTTTGTGTTGCCCCTTTTGGACTTTGATGGAAAGTAAAGACAAAACGAAAGGAGGAAGGACCAAGAAAAATAAGCCAAGGAGCAGCCTTGTTTATTTGATATGAATAAAGTGTTTGTTTCCGGTTGGGCTGCTCCGGATGCCCGGCTATTAATCTCAATTTCGAGGGCCAACATTCAATCAACCCAACCCAAAGGGCGGAGGAGGCTTTCGTAATTAAAGGCACATTAAGCGCTCGTTAAAATTAAAGTGCCACCTCAAGGGGACAGGCAGGAGGACATCGGCCACAGTTGCCATGACTTCCAGAAACGTGTGGCGCTCAATGGTCTATGCAAATCGAGAACTATTTACATTATTGTTGTGGAAAATTGCGAGGGAAAAAAGCGTTAATGGCCCATGGAAAGACTTTATGCGAATACTCATTAAAGTTGAGAGTGAATTTGCATGAATTCTGTTTCCTTTCTAGAGTTTTTAAATTAAATTTCATTCAAAATATAAATTGAACCAAATGGATACACTTCACTTTCCCAAATTCCCATATATTTCTAGTTAGTTTATCTAAAACGCATGCCTTTGCTACTATCTGCACTTTATTTTCTATTTATTTTATGCTGAAATATTTGAAGAGTCCGTTTGTGAATAGCAGAATAACACAAATGTATCTATTGAAAAACAATTAAACTGTATATACAGTTTCGAAGAAAAAGTCCACACATAACAAGCATAACATTTCGCTTTGAAAATGCGCAAATTCCGACCCAAAAGAGTCTATTTAAATTAGATTCATACACATTATTCGGGTAAACTGGGCTGGCATTTAAGCAGCTTTATGGGAAATCACTTGACCATGTCTGGGCATTGATTGTATGCAGATTATGGTCTGTGAGCATCGTCCTGATTCCACTACTTATAGTACACATAGCTTAATCCTTGTTGCTGGCGTTGTCGTTGCGGGAGGAAAGTGCATAAAATTTATTCTGCCTTGTCGCTGGCAGTAAAATTGTTGGTAAAGAAGTGCCGTAAAAAGCCTTTAATGGCGCGACTGTCTGTAATTAAAATCCCACACGCGCCGTCGCCCCCGTCTCCTCAAATATCTTTGGCATACGGCATGCATGGCGTATACTTGATGTGAGTGAACCGTAAGCCGACCGGCCATTGAATGCGACTTTAAAATGCAGTTCAGTTCAAGTGCTTCAATTATATTGTCTGCGATTGTCCCTACTAGCCAGCCATGCCCAGTTTGTTTGCCTCGTTCCGGAATATGACACTTGATTTATGGCCATTTGTTTTTCGCTTACCAAACAGGCTCATAAATATACACAAAAAACCAAAGAGCAAAGCAAATATGCAGTAACAAATGGTCGCTTAAATGGAGCAAAAGTTCAGACCGCTTCAGTCTGCATTTTGATAGAGTTTACGTTATGCAACTTCGGTAAATTAACTGGACAGTTCCGAAAAAAGAATACAATGCAACCAAGAGACACAATCGCGGCGGAAACTTGTCCGTGCGCACGCTGCGTATACTTAATTTTCGAGTTGGTAAATAATGGCAAAACCAATTCGATTTGGATTTTGTCCGTCCTGCGATTTGGGAGCGCAAGCAATATCCGTTAACGCGTTGCCATTGCTTCGAGCTGCGAACATAGTTTGTTTATGCCATGCGCCAGGCATTTGTCTTGGCCCGGCCCGATAAGCTGCATTTATTGGCAAAGTTTCGATTGCTGCGAATGGGGTGCTGCCTCGACACTTATTTGAATTTATATCGCAGAGCAAATTGTGCGGCAGGAACCGATGCGCTTGTTGCATTTTAATTAGGAAACTAACTCCCCAGCGGTGAGTGCCATTTCAAGTTTTCATCCTACACTAAAGGAAATAGAGGACTTGAAAGGGATTTTCGGGTAAACTTTTAATTATTTTATTCCCTATAAGGCTTGGTGTTTTCTAAAATCTATGGTTTCATCCTTTAAGTTATTAAAATAACTTGTGATTGTTTTATTTGTATTATCCTAAGAATAAAAGAATTCTCCGATTGCCTTGCAAAAGTGCATAAATTTTTAATGTTTAAATTTACAGAGATATATTGTTCTGTAAGCTCTTAAGCACTTTTGGACTGCACTTTCCGTGAGTGCATAAATAAGCGCCATAAATCCTAGATCCACGCTTTGGACTGTCCACAATTTGACATTTTGTGGTCACGCCTGTCCAAGAAGCCTGACAATTGCGGTGCCGGCTCCGTTTGCATTTCCATTCACACGCAAGATTCATTAACATTTACAAACGCTTCATTTTTAATGAACTGACAAATCTGTGCGGCTTCCCCGACCTCTCAACCAGGCCATAAATAAATCCCCGCACACAGACTCTCTCAAAATGTTGTCGCGGTCACATAAATCTTTTTTTTCCAAAAAATACAAAAAAAAAGAATAAAAATAATAAAATAACCGAGAAATCTGTCAAGCGTATTTATATGCAAATTAAGATGTTTACAAAATTTCCGCCCAATGGCAATACTTTGATCTGGGCCACATATGCGACGCGATACTCGGATACCAAGACTTTGGCCACAATGCCGGCAGACAATGAATCATAATTTTATTGACGAATGAGGTATTTGACTTTTTAGCAGCGACTGAGTTGAGTTGTCTTCATTCTCGGAAAAGAAAGGAAACATCTGCGTATAAATAGAACTGCATATAACAATACAATTATTTTTGTGTACGCTTGGAGAAGCTGATTACAAATGCGCAGGCCAGAAGTTTGAATGCTCTAACAATGCCTAAAAGGTTTCACTTCCTAATATTCAATTCCATAAAACTTCTAAGCAGATACTCAATAAATACTTCGGCTAAAGATAACGCCGAAATTATTTAAACAAGACAACTTGATCGTGCATTTGCACACAAAGACTGATCGCGTGGGGTTTTTTTTTTACTTATAAATCATCTCATTGAGATGCAGACACATTTGAGTATAATGCCTTTTAATCGCCGCTATTTAAATGCATAAGATCCATAATCAAAATCATATTAATACCTCTCAGACAAATTCATAAAATCCATCAGCACAACCTTCCTATAAACACATTCGCAAGGCACACAAGCCGAGCGTGTTAATGGCGTTCCCCTTCCTGGCGAATAAATGGTTCGCGGATTGACTTGACTTAACAACTTGTTTTCCGTGTCGGCGTAAATCAAATGCCACTTTGTTGTACTGCCAACACGACGCCCATTTCGTCTATATCTTCGCCGCCACCCCCTCTGTTTTCTCGGAGGGAATTCAATCAAAATATTATTGTATATCGTACAAATGGAAAGCGTCGACGAAGTCGTCACTCTTTCCCGCACGCCCACTCGCACTCGTTGCACCGAAGGGTATACACAATAAGCAGTCCCCGCCCCACTCGCCACCCACCGTGCCACAAAGAGTGGCATGTCCAACGCCCTCTCGGTTGCGCCATATAAATGAGCTGCAAGTGGCGTACTGGGTGCGCGAGCTGTTTTTCATGGCTTGTTTACAATTAATTAGGATTGTGTTATGTCGCCATTCGATTCAATAATATCTTTGTGGCAATGCCTTATTTTTTTAACAGCCCGTCATAAATTGGCAGTATCGTTTTTGGTAGCGCCAAAGCATTAACACGGATTCCGCGAAGATTTACAATACCTATACGGGTAAGTCATGAATCTGAATTGCCGCTTTCACTTCAACTGGCTCTAAAGTTTGTATTAATTAAAAGAAAACTTTGCCAATTAGAATGTTTTCTTTCTGCAGTAAGGCGTAAAGATCGAATGCATATTGAATTTAAAAAGTTCATTAAGAAATGAATTCCAAACAAAACTTGTTAATCAGTGATTGGAAGAAACCGGTTGAGCGGAACGAATTTTGGGCGTTCTGGGTAATATTTCGATAGCCATTGATGGGAGGTTAGACGAAACCCGAAAGGCAGCGTCCAAATTCTTCGAATTTGGCTCTCGATTATTTATTTTTGTAAGCTGGGAACTAAAAATAATCCAGCCATAATGGATGCATTGGCTGACAGGCCTTTTAAGCTCATTTTTTATGGGGCCATGCATCATAATTATGTGTACTGTCATCTATTTTTACTTTGCTCAAATATAAACTTTGTCAAGAGGCCGCCCGCCCCTTGAACAAAGAATGTTTTGAATATATTAAAAACCAATCAAAAAAGTGGATGTATGAATAATTGATAACCCGTGCCATTTGATTGCAGATTTTTTTGTGATTTTGTTTGTTATTGCTCTGCTTCAAAGATTCGTTCAAAAATCAAATGCTTAGGTGCATATGCTTGGTCGTTAGTGAGATTCTTGTCGGGGAACTAGTTTTGCTTAAACCTTTATCGTTTTTATTGCGTTTTTTTTCGCATTAAAGATACCGGCAATACATCAGCCAGACATTTTGGTAGACGATCTCATGCTACTGAAATTTTGCTTTAATTTTCGGAAATAAACTCCAATTAAGTAACCTACATTTCGTCAGCAGTTCCATTTGTGGTTAGCTGTCATACACAATAAAATTCTCGTTCCTAAGTATGTTCCACTTTCACAAGCAGTAAGTACGTGCAAAATGAGCAGAACAATGCCATTTTCACACCCCACAAACAGGATCTAGGAGTATCTGAGAGGGCCGGGAAAAGCTGCCAGAATTTGTGTTGAGCAAATACTTACACACCCGACCGAACGACCGACCGACCGAAGGCCTGAATGAAAAGTCAAACATATGAAATCGCAACAGCCTGCTTGGCTTCCACACACATCAATCCGTACGTGACAAGTGGATCCTACCACAGAGCAGTCTTGTCTCAAGATGGGAGGATTTCAGGGATTCCAGGAAGTGGGAGGGAAGGACTACGAGGATAGGTAGTGAAGAGGGCCTTGGGGTGACTCGCAATGAAGTGCCAAAGGCACATTGCTCGGTATGGGTGTAAGAGGACATTAGAATGCGCCTTCGAAGGTTTTAGCCACATAAATATCTATTGTATGGCTTAATCATTGATAACATAAAGAAAAACGGGAAACTTTTGCAGGTTCGATAATAGTAAAATCGAAGAAAACATGTGTCGTATAAGTGATATTAAACCAAGTAAATATGTATTTATCGTATCCAGTAAGGTAATATTAAATGTCTGTTCGGGCTTTCTTCTAGATATTTTAATATGTTTCAAATAAATTTACTTTTTTTGTACATATAGTTTTGGTAACGTTGAAAAAAATTGTGATATGAATCGATACGAGGAGTTTTAGGAATGTTGCCAATTATTAGGTTTTAAAATCGTACATTTTGGCGGACAATTTCCACGCCAATTTATTTCAAATTATATACAAAGCCTTGGCAGATGCATCCCCAGTCAAAGCTCTTGATTTATTTTATTGTTTATTTGTTTTTCCGACTTTAAGATTAATACCCCGATGATACCTAAATGGAGCCAAGACAATGGGCCATGAGGCAAGCTTTTAAACTTAATCTTGTAGTAATGTAAAAAACCACATTGTCAAATTATTTTAAAAAAATATATATCAATTGCTGCTGGCATTTCCCGATCGGATGCGCTTTGAAAATAGAAACGTTCTTCTTAAATTCCGTAGCTACGAGTAATATGTGTGTTATGGAGCATATAAATTTAGATTTAGATCGTCTATGGACGAGTATTTATCCGCCAACACATTTTCCAAATTGCCAGCCATGCCTGTTAATTAATAAAGTGTTATGCAAAGCATTCTCGGCCCGTTAAGTGGTTGTCGGCGGCTGCGTCGTGCAGGGTTATGTAGCTCGTAAATTCCACTCAATTTTTCCATCGATTCGCAATGTCGCATAAATCGCTGGCCGCGAAAAGTAGGCTACGGTATTGTTCGGCTTAATTGCTTAACAACGCCCACATCTGAGGGAGTGGCTGCAGTGAGTGGGCGCAGCGTCCATTTGAATTGCAAACATGGCTCATACATATAAATGAAATTAAGAGTTTATTGCATACGGATCGGCTTGGGCTAGCTTTACTTTGCTGCCACAGAATCGTTTATTTATTTCATATTTATGCGTTATGAGGCTGCCAACCGGCGAGGGGGCGTATACGTGATACGTAGACAAAGACGTATTGGGAAATTTAAAATAGAAGCGGAGCGGAGAGCCCGGGCCCGTAAATTGAATGCTTCAATTGCTTTTAGTCTACTCGATTCATGCCGAGACAAGTGATAGTAAATTTTCCCAAAATGGCATGCACTCAAATTTATTGTGTGTTGTGTGGTTTTCCTTTTCTTTCCCTTCGTTTTTTTTTCGTAAGAAAAGGTTATCTGTGTGGTATGTGTTGCGTGTCCGTAAAAATGATGAAGTTCATCGAAACTATTTGACAGCCTCTGACTTTTATGTCGCATAAATGATGACCGGGCCCCGAATCCATCGATGGGTTAAGGTCCCGACCCAGACGCAAAAGCTATAAAAAACTGAAGCATCGCCAGCTCGGACGGGCGTGTGTTTCGGATTAGCATCTTGTATCTGTGGCACCAGGGAGTTGTGACAATATTGTCTAAATACAAAATAGTGGCGGCAAATAGTTTGCTGCGCCAATTTCGGGCAGAGGAAATTGGTCTTCGAAAACCAATAAAATGGGGAATACGGCAAATAATAAAGTTGTTTTGAGCTTTGCTGGGGGGGAATTGTAAAAGAAATTGCGTAGGTAATTAGAGAAAGCCCTAGTTAATATTAAGCCAATCAGTGTTTAATATTGTATGTGTAAAAACCAGCCCTACTATTTATTACAATGTTTTTCTCAAACAAAACTAACATGTTAAATAGTTTGTACTAATTGAAGTCACCTTACTTTTAATCCTGACTTTCCATGTAGTATCAGTACTTAATTTATATAAATAAACCTCACAATCCACAATTAATTTGGAGTTTACAAATTCAAGTTGAAAATTTTCACAAGAAGAAGCTTTCACAGGAAGAAGCTTGTGCTTCTTGGCACAAGCTGGCGCTAGTTGTTTCCCCACAAAATATTTAGTTTTTGTGCTAATTGTTCAACTTCAAGGCGGAGTAAGCTCCTACTCTGCCAGAATATTGTGCCAGCTAATTGTGAACTAAGACCCAACTTCTGCTCGGTTAAGTGCAACCAAAAATGAGCGTAAATTCTGAAAGACTACCACGAATTATGCAAACTTTTTGCGGCTGAAGTAAATTCATGGATGCTGCTGGCAACATATGCTGCAGTTTATGAATTAGGAGCCATTTATTTCTGGTTGGCGCCCAAAAACACAGCTCGCTTAACTACGAGTAATTGCATTTGCTGAAATGAAAACTAAATGTGCGGGGCATGCTAATTAGTCACCCTCAGTGTACACATTTATATTCTCACCATTCCACTGAAATTTATAGTTGCGAGGGACTATTGGTGAAAGCCTGGGTTTTGTGCGAATGCCGTCTAGACTCTCAGGCCAAAATAGCGAATTTGTGCGACAGATAGACATCTTAATTGCCCGGGATTATGATGCATTGCTCGCGTTTTGCTGACTGTCATTAGCCAGGCAGCTATTCGGATATCCAGACTGAGAAACGAAGAATGCATGGGGCAATCGGGGAATTCAATTAGTTTTTATGTCTATAAAATGTACATATAAAATGCTTCTACTCTCGACAATTGAAATTTCCAGATAATATGTTGGTGTAATTCATGAAACCCCAGATGTGAGGACTCAAATAAATAGTTTAATTGCTGTAAATTTATCAAGAGTATTAGTCTGGATTAATATTAAAAAAAAATGTGGCATTCAAATACAAAATAGTTTAGGGTGATAAAATTCCAAAAAAATGCTATAGGGGCGTTTTTTCTCACTGTCAAGGCACAAAAATATTTGGCTTGTCAAACAGAGCAAAATTGTATTTTGTTAATTTTATAATTTTTAACAAAGCTGCTGTTACCATGAAGGCTGGTCATTCTACCGCTCGACCAAATAGTTTGCTCACTGGTCCATATGTGTCCTGGAAAAGGTTCTTTGGCGCTTTTATGGTGATTGCGGTTGCTCTAATAGTATACATTGCTATTTTATACGTCGTAAATTTTAAATCGAAATGGAGACGATTTAACAATTATAAAGAGGACATTCATTTGGAGGACATTCTGCAGGCAAATCTAATGCCGGACCCTGGGCGAAGCATCTTTTTCATAGCCACCCCAATTAATATTGAGAATATACGTGAGCCAAAGAAGCTGTACTTAAATGAACACGAGACTTGTGCCATTGAATCCGCGGCATTACATAATCCGAACTTTCTGATTTTTGTCCTGTTCCCTGGACCCACAAACCAGACTTTGGCACCGGGTGAGGGAGCTTTGGGAAACTATGATAATGTACATTTCCGAAGTGTAGACATCCAGAATTATTCTACCGGGACACCCATGGATATTTGGCCCACGAATTCCTATTTTCCAAAGTAAGAAATGCTTAGATTCTTACTTTTTTCTTGGATAATTATAAATTTGTTTAGGGTTTCGGAACATAATATCTTGGATTGCGTGCGGTTGATCACTCTCTACCGCTTTGGAGGCCTTTGCTTGGATTTGGATGTAATTGACCTGCATAGATTGGAGAAATTGTCACCAAACTACGTGTTCTTCAAGGGTCGGAGAAACAATTTCCTATTCGCTCCCATTTTGAATTTGTCTCCGACTGGAATTGGACACCAAGTGGCCGTGGAATCGCTCAACAAGTTCAAGAATTATTTAAAAGGCACTGAAAACAGGCCGACCCCGGAAGTCCGGACGCTCTTTAAATCTTGCAATATCACTAATATGAGCAGCATGTATGGAAACAACTCCAAATGTCAGAACATACGGGTATTCCCACCGAAAGCGTTATACTCCATTTCGTTAAAAAATAGTAGGAGAATCCATAGAATCAAACTTGTTGAAAAGCGACTGGCCATCATCGAGAAGTCGTTTGTTGTGAGGCTGTGGGGTCCTGACTCCAGAAACGAGTCCCTCAGATCTAGTTTTGGCAGTCTCTATAACAAGTTGGCTGAAACGCACTGTCCCCTTACATACATTTTGGCTAATATGCAACCATCTGCATATGAACGAAATTCATTCAAATAAAATATAAAAAACAGCATTCAAGTTTCTATATTATTTACAACAAGTTTCCCCCAAAAGTCGTATACAAATTTTATTTGTTCCAACAAAAAAAGTGGACTGTGCATTGGTTCTATATGGGCTGTCAAGGAGCAGAGTCCTGTGACGAAGACGTCCTCCAAGGGAACTAGTTCCGTGTTCCAGGAGGCTTTGTATAGACTCTGCACCACATCCATGGACATAAGGTAACCACTCCCAGACAAATATGCGGGAAATTCCTTTTCCGGATAAATGTAGCTGGGCACAAAGTTTTCACTGGAGAAATTTCGGTTTGGTTTGGCCTCGGTAACTTTGTGTCCTAGCAAAACTCCTTTGGTTTTTGTCAGTTGAAAGGGTTTACCCACTAGGCGGAGGGCCAAAGGCTCGTAGGACGGCACAGTTCCTCCGAGCAGTAGGTGTATCAAATTGGTTATATTTACGAAACTATCCTCATTAACTTTAAGAAAGTAAGCTGTGGTATTTAAACAGCTGATGGTGGTATGCTTCAAGGCCAAAACAGACTTGAGCGTGCTGTTGTGGGGGGTGTCCAAAAAGTCCTCTAGAATGATATCATTGTTTTTTAGAGCCTCTTCTTGCAGCTTAGTCATAATCATAAAGTCTTCGGGAGAAACCATTCGGTTGTGTCCCACAATGAATACCATACGGACTGTGTTTTCACCTTCGTTACTTAGATACTCCGCATAAAGCTGTAATCGACTTGGTAACGAAGGATCGTAGAATCCTTCTGCTTGCATTTTTCTTAAATGTGAATAATTAAAAAGAGTTGTATTGCCCCAACTCTGACGAATCTTCTGGCGATTACTAAAACTATGCAACGGAGATGTCACAAATATAATAACTAGTGTTTTTTGTTTACAAAAGCCAATGGGTACTATTGAGGCCGTGTCGTTAACTGGTTGAAGATAGTCCTTCAGGTCAAAGGAGGCTTCGGGTGGCCAATCCTTGTGTACAGCTTAAAGTATGAAAATGGTGTTAATCAAATACAATTGCAGATATTTGTAAACGTACAAATTTTCTCTTCTTCATTTAGTAATCGCCAGCTTAATTCCTTCTCTGCTTGGTACCATTCGATCAAAAAATAAGTTCCACTTAGAATGAAAAAAAATATTATTATTTTAAATGATATTTTAGGTTTAAATAGCCAACTTTTTATAAAGAAATTGTCTTGCTGAGTAGTGAACATGTCGTTCTGTTCGCTATGACATACCCGTATATACTGCGCCAGTTTAAGCTGTAAACTATACAGAAACCTAAAGCTGTTTAATTACATTTATTTGTTTGTTAGCCGCACATATTTGTTTATGTTTGCATAAGATCATACTGTTAGCTATCAAGAAATTAAGTGTTGAAGTCGCATTATACTGCGATAGGTAGTTTGTGCTTACTTGTTTGTATTGATCTCCACTTAAGTTAGGAATTTAGTTTAACCAAAGAGTAGTAATTTATTGATAAAGGAAAATATGCGTAGTTATAAGTTTGTGGAAATATATGTACAGAATAAACGCCACTTAGGGAATCTACTTTCACCTTCGCTAGAAGTCATCCAAGAAACTGCTGCATCATCTCCGCTGGAGCAGTGTATGTACAATTTAATTGGCCCTTAATCCTTGATGTAGTTTTGTCCGTCTTTAAAGATTTTTCCCCTCTTACAATTTAAGGTGATCCCGAAATTTTCTTCTGCTTATACTCGGCTGTCACTTCGCTGTAAGTCTCTATGACTATGACCAGGTAAGTCCGACATACTTTTTATATTTCGCGGTTTATAGATGAGTGTGGAGAGGTAAGGATAAACATCGTGGATGAGAAGTGCGCGGCATGTGTCTATAGATACCCAACACCCATTACTGCTCTACATACTTGACCATAACTTGTACAAACTAAGACAACGGCATGCTGCGGCAATAGAGATACATGGTATCTACAGCGACTACAGCGTTCCTACTTGTTTTTTATTCGTTCAATATGCAATAACAATTTTTAGGTAGAAATCGAGCAATTCACTTGATAATTCAAAACGTATTTCCAAATTTCAATCATTCTTCTCTCTGTTGCTTTATGCTGAAGAATTATTCCCTTGAGGGCGCACGATATTTCATATATTTCACCATCTTGAAAGAGTGGGTTGTGAGTAATCTCCACTTTGGCCGCCGCCGAAACGAGACCTGTAATAAAGACGTCTTCCATGGGATTTATTTTTGTACTCCATGCAGTTTTATACAACCGCTCGACTACATCCGAGGACATAAGGTACCCGCTGCCAGACAAATATGTGGGCAAATATACCTCCGGATAAATATAGAGGGGCAAATAGAATTGACTGCATACATGGCGTATGGGAAGGGCCGCCACATATTTCCGGCCGAGCAATATTCCGCGGGTAGCTGCCAGTCGATGTTGCACTTCGCATTGCGGCTCGTAGTTAGGCACAGTGCCTCCCAGAAGTACGTGGATGAAATTTGGAATGTTTATGAAACTGTCGTCATCCGTTTTGAAGAAGTAAGCCGAGGAGTTTGAACAGTGTTTATTGAAATGTTTAAGAGCGTGCATGCTCTTCAGGGTAAGGTTTTGATAGGTGTCCACGAAGTCCTCTTGAAGGATGTCGTTATGCTGTTCCGCTTCCTTTTGCAATTTTTTCATAGTTGTATCTGTTTCAGGAGAACTATCTTTGTTGCGTCCAACAATAAATACCACATTGACAAAAGCTCGAAGGCTGTTATTTTCAAAGCTGAGGTACTCCGAATAAAATCGCAACCTACTTTCCAAGATAGGATCGCAGTTACCGGTTAGGTTTCCGTGCATTTTAAAAAACTCTGTATAGTTGAAGTGAGAAGTGTTGCCCCAAGTGTCTCTAATGACTTGGCGTTTAGAAAATCCCCGCAAGGATGAGGTAACGAAAATGGTCACTAACGATTTCTTCTTGCAAAAATTAAAAGGCATTATCAGGTCCGAGTCCGAAGAAATTGAAATATAGTCCCTTAAATTAAATGATCCTTCGGGAGGCCAATCTTTGTGTCTAGCTGAAAATATATACAAAGTGTAAGCTCGAAGAAAATCATGACAAAAACCGTACCTTTTCCGTCATGCAAAATAATTTTTGATGGTAAATGTGTTTTAAATTGGTAAATTTGAACTACAAAGTAAATTGCCAACAGTAACATTATGTAAAAGCCAATTCGCAATAGCACATAAATTATTTGAAGCCATTTTAACAAATTCCGTCGAGAAAGTACACGTATGACTTTAGATCTATTAGGTTTATGAATTGAGTACTTGCTGTCGTCTTCCCAGCTCATTTTAAAGTGTCAATTTTGCAGCTAGAACGTGCACCTTTACATGTGTGTAGTCCATTGTTCAGATAAAATCAATATTGGATATTTGCTTTCTCTTATAGAAATTGTAAGTGGCGATACTCGTACCTTTTATAATGGCTTTACTTAAAGTTTAAGTAACCGAGATGGTGCTTGCAGCTCAGAAACTAATCATATGCCATTGAAAAAACATTCATCCCAGAAAGAGGAATTGTTTGGACGCAAAATAAGAATGTTTGTGTTAAAACGTGTATGATTTTCTAAGTTTATTTAGAAAAATCTCTCCCAAAATTTTATAAAGCTTTAACCATTATTTTTTGATTTGATTTTTGTCTTTAATTCTCTTATTAAAGGTTAAAGCTCGGATGATCGGTCATTAATTGGGGTTTGAGAGCATATTATTTTCTCGTCTACAACATTTTCCCACAAAATAGTAAATTTTGAAATTGGAATATTGTCTAGAATGATGTTTTCCCTAAAATCGCATATTGTTTTAATTTTGTTAAAAAAAAATAGTGGACTGTGCTTTGGTTTTACTTGGGTTCTCAAGGTGCAGAGTCCTGTAACGAAGACGTCCTCCAAGGGAACTATTTCCGTGTTCCAGGAGGCATTGTATAAAATCTGCACAACATCCATGGACATGAGGTAACCACTTCCGGACAAATATGTTGGATATTCTTCCTCCGGATAAATGTAGCTGGGCACAAAGCGTTTATTACACATCTCTCGGTTTGGTTGGGCTCCAGTGATTTTGTGTCCTATCAAAACTCCATTGGTTTTAACCATTTGGAAAGGCCTTTCTACAATCCGCAGTGCCAAAGGCTTATGAGAGGGCAAAGTGCCACCGAGCAGTACGTGTATCAAATTGGGAATATTTACAAAACTGTCATCGTCGACTTTGAGGAAATAAGCTGTCGTGTTTAAGCAATGGTTGTTAATTTGCTTCAGAGCCAGCACTGATTTGAGAGTGAGGTTTTGATAAGTGTCCACCAGGTCCTCCTGGATGATGTCATTGTTAAGATCAGCCTCAGCTTTAAGGTTATTTAATTCAAAGAGATCCTTGGGCAAGCTTCCTTCTCTGCGTCCAACTAGAAACACTACCCTAACAACAGCATCCAGATTTTTGGCATCGCCTCTTAAATAAAGCCTTATCCGCCTTTTTAATGGAGGTCTGTAGAATCCTTGAAGGTGCCCATGCATTTTGTTANTCCTTCTCTGCGTCCAACTAGAAACACTACCCTAACAACAGCATCCAGATGATTGACATCGCCTCTTAAATATTCTGAATAAAGCCTAATCCGCCTTTTTAATGGAGGTCTGTAGAATCCTTGAAGGTGCCCATGCATTTTGTTAAATTGCCGATAGTTATTTAGGGTGGTATTGCCCCATGTTTCACGTATTGCTTGGCGTTGAAAATAACCGTCCACTGGCGATGCTACAATAATTGTAACCAGTGATTTTTGTTTACAAAAATCAGGAGGCATTATTAAAGAGGAGTCCTCAAACCGTCGCAGGTAATCGCTCAAATGGAAGGACACACCTATTTGCCAATCGTTGTGCATCGCTAAAAGGAAGGTTTACGATTTTAAAATTATCGGTTCCAAAAGGCAATTCCAGACATACCAGTACGTCCCGTAACTTTCGCTAACTGCGCGTTCATTTCTATAGTCATTTGATACAAATTATGCCACAAATAGGTTAAATTTAACACAAATAAGTATATGGCTATTCGCAGCATTGGACAAATTAATTTTGTGCCAAACCTTGTTACTTTTCCCAATGTCCATTTCCACTGATATCCGCACATGTTGTCGTTTTCGTAGTTCATTTCACAATACTCCGAATATCTGTACCTAGGCATACCTACCTATTGGTATCTACTTTGTTGGTAAAAACAAATATTTAGCTTTTGCTTTTAATACCACACGAGTCTGGAGTATTCTTCATTAACCATGTGCCTGGTCGGGAAAGGTATTCCTATATTGCTTTCTTTGCAGTAACATTTGTTAACTTCAATAGCACGTAACCACGGCACCGCATTTTTAAATACTTACAGATGCACCTGTAATTTTGGTTTTCCTGACCACCCTNAGCATTGGACAAATTAATTTTGTGCCAAGCCTTGTTACTTTTCCCAATGTCCATTTCCACTGATATCCGCACATGTTGTCGTTTTCGTAGTTCATTTCACAATACTCCGAATATCTGCACCTAGGCATACCTACCTATGGTATCTACTTTGTTGGTAAAAACAAATATTTAGCTTTTGCTTTTAATACCACACGAGTCTGAAGTATTCTTCATTAACCATGTGCCTGGTCGGGAAAGGTATTCTTATATTGCTTTCTTTGCAGTAACATTTGTTAACTTCAATAGCACGTAACCAAGGCACCGCATTTTAATATACTTACAGATGCACTTGTAATTTTGGTTTTCCTGACCACCCTTTTAAAAGAAATAACATTGTGGTTTAGTATTTTCTTTCAAAGTATCATAAGCATTCACAATTCTTCGTTTCACATTTGAAATGCAATTGCTGCATTAGTTGGCTAAGACTAAGTTTTGTGTAACTCCATTGGTAGTTCTTTACAGGGTTTTTAGTTTAGTTGCTGCTATTTTACAGGGTGCAATGTGGGGAGTGCTGACTGACTCATTGGATGCGATTGGTGACGGTGGACTGCTGGGCATAGGCGGACAGCCACGCGCCCACCGCATCCTTGTTCACCGTCAGCCACTTGATGTTGGCCTTCACCGCCTCCAAGGCCTGTTGGCGGGCCGCTGTTCCGGCTCCCGCCTCCGGATACTTGGCGAAGAACTGCTCCATCTCCTCCAGCTTCGTCTGAGTGCTGAAGCGAGCCGTGATCGTGGGGATCAGGCGGCCCAGAGTGCGCTCATTGATGCCGAAACGCTCCACCAGCTGTTCCCAGTTCTCGCGCACATAGTCCCACACCAGATTCTGACCCACCGGGTTCGTGGAGATGTAGCCCAGCAGCGTGAAGTAATCCTGGCGCCGCACAAGGGTCTCGTCCCAGGCCCAGTTGATCAGGCGCCTCAGGATCCAGGGCACCTGCACAGAGCAGACGGCATTCAAGAGCTTGAGCTTCTCCTGGGCATCGTCCTCGTTCAAGTACAGCTGCCACACCTGATCCCAGGCGGCCTCCGTGTTGACCTGTTGCAGGCCATAGTAGTAGACCACATCCCGGATGTCGGGGCTGGGGCGAGTGGCAGGGCTGGCCAGCCATTGGTTGAAGAGGGTGGTGGCCTGTTCGAGGGAGCTCTGGTGACCCAGGCTGCAGGCGGTGCTCAAGACCTTGATGCGAAGGCGACTGTTTGGTGGGGGTAAAGATATGTTAGTTTTGTTATCCAAACTCTAGATTGCAGATCACTCACTTCTCCAGGTGATCGGTGCCCACAGTGAACGTAACCTGCTCCACAATCGGCGTCAACAACTTGCGGGCATAGCTCGTAAAGTTGCCATAGAGATCCGTGTAGTACAGGCGATTCCTGAGCGAAGCCAGCGAGGTTGTGCCCACACTCCAGGGCACATAGTCCTGTTCGCTCTCCAAGTAGGTGCTCAAGTCCAAGGCCACGGAGTAGGCCAGTTGACCGGCAGCCGCCAGAGCATTGGCATCGTTCAGCAAATGGGCACGGTCGGCAGTGCTGAAGGTTTCCCGCGAATTCTTCAAGGCAGTGGTCAGCTCCGCCCACTGGGCCGCGGGATAGTTGACGCGATAGTAGCCGACCTGGTCCTTGTTCAGCTTGATCCAATCTGGATTTCCGGGCAGGGTGAAGCTAATCTCGTTGTCGTTGTGATTGAAGATGGTGGACTGGACAGCGGTGTTGATGCTGCTCGTGTAGGTGATGGGGATGGACCAACGGTAGCTAAGGAACAAGGAACTTATTAGATCTCGATGCAAAGAGTTATTGACAATTCCAGTTACTTGAAGGACGAGGCCTCTGCTTCGGCGGCGTAGTCGTCCTCGTTGGCCAGGAAACGCTTCTGGGTGAGCTTGTAGGTGAAGCCATTCTTCTCCACTTCCACCACAGGCAGACCCATCTGCTCCGTCCAGGTTTGCATGATCAGTCTGCAAGGAAAAGCATTGAATTAAATGTGCTAAAAATCTCCCAATTATGGGCTTACTTCACATCAAAGTCCAGACCCTCCTCCTCCTCGATGGCCGTTAGGTAGTCCTCGGTGGTGGCTGTGCCGTAAATGTGACGCCTCAGGTACCGGGTGGTGGCATTCTTCAGCTTCTCCTCCGTCACCAGATTCTCCAGCATCCTCACCAAAGCCGCTCCCTTGGAGTAGGTAATGGTATCGAAGTACTCGGTGATCTCCGCGGGACTCTCAATCGACTTGACGATTGGATGGGAGGCCAAAGTGGCATCGATGGTTAGCACGGGATGCAGTTCCTCGATCACAAACTGATTGTCCATATCCCACTCGGGATGGATGTGCGTGACGCCCTTGTACTCAACGAAGGAGGCGAATCCCTCGTTCAGCCAGAGATCGCTCCACCAGTCCATGGTCACCAGGTTGCCGAACCACTGGTGGGCCAACTCGTGGGCCACCACCACGGCCACGCGCTGCTTGTTCACACAGGAACTGGTGGCCTCGTCGTACAGAAGGGCCGTCTCCCGGAACGTGACCAGTCCCCAGTTTTCCATGGCGCCGGACACAAAGTCGGGAATGGCCACCAGATCCAGCTTGGGCAGCGGATACGAGGTGTTGAAGTAATCAATGTAGTAGGCAGTCACATTGGCTCCCACCTCCATCGCATACTGGGCCTTCTCCACCTGGGCAGGGGGGGCAAATACTCGCAAATCGATGGACGTGTCCGGCACGGTGGTGTTTTTGGAGGCGAAATTGGAGACCACAAAGGCCACCAAGTAGGTGCTCATCGGCACCGACTCCTCGAAGGTCACTTCGGTGAGGTCCCCGTCGACGTACTCGCTGGCCTGGGGCATGTTCGAGATCACATGGTAGTCGTCGCCACTGGGACGAGCCACAGTCACGGTGAACTGGGCCTTCATCGCGGGCTCGTCGAAGCAGGGGAAGGCCAGGCGGGCGTACGTGGGCTCGAACTTGGTGCTCACAATGGATCTGCAAAGGAAAAGGTCGATATGGATATTAGTAACGACTATATTGAGATATTAGTTCTTTAGGTAAAGACTAAAATAAGTTGCTTGGTATTTGGAGTTTCTTATTTTCTAAAAGTATGGGAGTTATTGTAGATGGGAAGTTTAAACCGGGTGTAGTTTCCATAATATTAGTATTAGAGGTTAATAAAGCGGTATTAATTTGATGTGTATATAGATGTGTTAGTTGTTGCCATTAGAGATTCTAAGATATTGTCTAAAGTCCCGAAAAAATGACATCCTAAATGTCGGGAAACAAAGAATACATGCGTACATAAATACACTGTATTAAAATTTAAAAATAAACATGGACTATATACACTTTGTTATAAACGCATAATTCGAACCATAACCTGGAAAATTCGATTTGAAAATACATATTGTAAAAACAGAATTCACGATTGCATTAAAAGTGTAACAAGTAGTTTGATTAGTTTGGTTATCTCTATAGGGTTTTAGTGTTAGTTTCATTCACTTTAACAAAAGTATCCCGGCTACCTGCTGAGGTTCTTCAACCTGTCCAAATACGAGCTCTGGTACATTCCCGTGATCCTGTCCGTCAAGGACCCCGTGAAGTTCAGTTGCAAGGAGTAGTTGCCCGCCTCCAGCGGGCTCTCGAACTCCGTGACCCAGTACTCGAATTCCGGGTAGGCAAAGGTCAGCAAGGGGGTGATGCTCTTGAGCGGTGCCCCCGAGTCGTCCAGGTGCTGCACCTCCACCGTGCTGACATTCAACTGTTTTGTGTGCACCGGAATAAAGGAGATGGGCTCCAGGACCTGCAGGCTGATGCTGATGTTTCCGGAGTAGTTCTTCCGCTCCAGATCGGGCCGGATGTGGAGGCGATACTTTCGCGGCTTGAGTTGCTTGGGCAGCCGGAATCCCAGGTTCTGGAGCACCTTGCTGGCGGTCTTGATGGCGGGCGCTATGGTGGCCATTGGGCGGGTGACGGGCACTTGTGAGGTGGTGGTGTGAAGGCGGTTATCTGGTTTTAGGTTTGCGAGCGAGCGGTTTATTAATCAGTAACTAGGTAACGCGGACGCCGGGTAACTACTCTACTATCAGTCTCAATAAAAAGCTAAGCCAACAGCTAAGGGGCTGCTCTGCACAATCACGCTGCACGCGGTCCGGGAACTCTGTGCCGCAGAGGTGCTGTCTAAGCTTTTTCATAGCCTGTCTCTCAATAATATATCATATCCCCGAGGACATTAAAAATTCCAACAACTCTGAGTGTGACACATAACTCTAGTCTTTTCTTTTGTTATGACTCAATAATTAAAATCCCTTTAAAAGCTCAATTAAAACTAGATAGACTTTAAAAAAAATAGTTAGCTCTATATTCGGAAGCTTTTTTTGGTGTCCGGCAGCACTGTTGCTGTATGTATAAAAGCACATATTGTGTATATAAGCAATGTTATCGATAACTTTATCCGTACCATAATATGAGCGCGCTATATTTAAAAACGATTTGACAAATTTCGAATTTGTAAGCATTTTTGTGGATATGAATCTCCGAAATTTGACACCAAATAAAAAGGCTTACATGATTTTGGACTTAAGAAAAGATAATTTAACTAAGTTATTATGAAATTCATTTTTTGGCAAGCAATAAACCTTTTATCAATTTTATTGGCGTCTGGTAAATTCTTGTACTTTAATAAAACCCATATTGTACTACCAATTTTGTAAACTTAAATTCTCTATAGCTCTTTGGAACGAAATCTAATGGATTGAGGCAAGGTTAATACAAAATAGTAGATGAATGGGATCTATAGGTTCCCTCATATTTTTTCCTCTGTAATTCCCAGCCTAGCCTAAACTGAAAGCTTCCCCTTTATGATCCACTTCTGACCCTAAGTCGTAACACCAACCTGAAAGCACACTCAGAATGGGCTTTGTGGAGAGCAGTTGATCCCGGTCGACGTAGACCGTCCGAATGGTGGCATTTAAGGCCAACTGCGAGCTGTTGGCCTGCAGTTGCTGGCGCTGGTGCTCGTCGGCGATGTTCTTGCCCACGTAGACGAGGGCGCCCAGCAGGAAGCCGCACAGCACGAGCAGGAACACGCAGAAGGCGGCGAGGGTGAGGATCGTGTTGCTGGGGGCCTTGTGGGGCCGGTTGGTGTCCTTGATCCTGTGATTGTCGTCGGCGGAGAGACTGCTGCGCGGGCGTACGTTTTTCGCTGCATACATGCTGCTCTGTCTTTTGTTTATTTATTTATTTTTGCACTTAAATACACTGGGACTGGTTGTTTCACTTAATTTATGCAGCTCAACTTCACTTATTTACTTTGGCTATTTTTCGCTCTGATAAATGGTAAATTTTGAAATTATCAATACAAATATTTCAAATTGTTGCTTCCTTATGGAATTTTTATTCTCGGCGTTTTTTGTATATCTTATATTTGTTTATTCGATTGCAAGTCATAATATTGTGTTTGTTGTACTTGTTTATTTGCTTTAGGTGACATTTATTACTTTTGGTTGGCATTTATAGCATTTTCCCACTGATGACATTACATCAAAGCCTAAAAACATTTCATAACCCATCAACACCACATTTTTATCTCACATTAATACTTTTTTCCCGGTCAACTGACAATGATTTGTGGAAAACTCTTATTTTTAGCTGTCTAATTAAATTAGCTTCGCTTAAAATCGCTCTTTTAACGGAGTTTCAAGAGGCAACAACTTTATTTAATCTATTGTGTCATCGGTTGCCCGCTGGTCGTAATTCGAGAGCATCATAAACCGTCGCGTACCGAATTACAAGCCTCGCCGCTGCCATCATCAGCTTTTCTGTATGTTTTTTATAATCTTCGGGCTGCTTATAAACAAACCCGGGTTTGTTTGCCTGGCATTTATGGCGGTAACGGGTTGAAGAGAAGGAGGCTTCCAGCTTCCGTCACATTTCACTCCAATCCGAGGTGGAGATTGCCTCAATTTTGTCTCGCTGCAGATCAATCAGATGCCAGTAATTTGAGCCCCTCTGCCACCCGCCACCCGCCACCCGTTAGCCCGTTCACGTAATGAAGTTGGTCATTTTACAAAATTGTTACTACAAATACTCGATGTAGTTCACTCGCCCGGAGTCGGGAATTGGCCTGCCACAAACCGCAACTGTTGCGATACAAATCCCAGAGTTATTGCAAAGATACGACGGCCACAGGCCACTTTCTACAAAGGCGTCGGTGTGGTTAGACTCGAAAAATATTGCATTATGATATATGCCATATCGAAAATCATCAATAACATTGGAAAGTAATCAAATTTAATGCCACTATCTATTACCCCTCTCATCTCAAGTTTCAATTTGTTTTTCAATATTTCCTTTCCGTGCACAACCCATTGATGGATGGGACGACAAAGGTTGTTGGCTTTTGCCTGTCAATTTGCCGGATAGATTGCACAAATCGGTGGAGTATCTTTCTGTGGGCTGGGAAGACAATGTCGACTCGATGCCATTATTAGCAATGGAAATTGAATTGAATAGAAGAGAGGAGTCGGGCCCAGGATATACTCAAACATAAAGGCATAAATTAAATGCGGAGAAGATCTAGTGGCAGGCAGCTGCATTATAATTGAATGCCGCATCAGAGGCGCAAAAATTGTGCGAAATGAGGAATTTGAAGCCCTGGAGAATATGCAAATTTTTGAGAGCCGACTGGCAATTGTGTCTGAAATGAAAACCTCTATGTATATCCGTATATATGCAGATGCTGGGGCTGATGGTGATGACGATGATGATGCAATGCTGACTCAATTAAGGCGCGCACATCGCACACAAAAGCCAACCGCGCAGCATCGGCGGTAAACAAAAATTGCATGACTATGGTACACCTTATGATGGTTGAAATTTAGCCAGAAGATCGACAGACAATGCCAGTTTTGTCTCTCAAGAAGAGGAGTATGAAGTAAATATTTTTGTGTATCTGCCACTTGCACGTGGCAATCGGCCACGCCCCATTGCAGCAACGTGGATGTCTCTTTGCATTCTAGAAAGTCTGACGATGGAGATGAAGCGTTGAGTAACTGTTCTCAGGCCCAGCTAATGAGTTCTATGCCCTCGGAATATTATACAAATACTTGTGGTATTTACAATCTAGAATAACGTGTTTTTATAATCAACAATACTTATAAAGTTTATTAGGTTCACATAATTTATTAGGTTCACATCATTTTGTGATATCGATTTGGAACAACTAAAGCAAAACAATTCAAATTAATTTAACATTATGTGAACAGCCTTCTTAGCCATTACCAAATAAAGGGCGTCGGCTTGAAAAATATTTTAAAATTAAATAACATAATATATATACGAGTGCCAGGACAGCAATCATCTTGAAAACCCATAAATCGACCTCTAAGCGGACAAGGCGTCTATTAAATGATCTGTAGAGAAGCGTGTTTCCGTCGACTATTCTCCGGCAGAAGTCAGAGACACCTTCAGTAAGTACCACCGCCACTGCAGATTGGTCGCCTAGAGAAGTGATCTTCGTATCACATGAGCGATCGGCTTTTTTCTTGACAGATGAGGAGCTTCGTTTAATTTTGATGGTCTTTCGCGGGATTTTGAAGCCTGGCGGAATTCGATTTTTTACCATTTTGTACGAATTTTATAGACTGAGTTAGACTGAGTTAGACACAGACTGAGTTTGAAAAACAGTTGAGGGCTGCTCAATGAGGATGCTTTGAGCGAAGCCTACTTTTCGAGCTTTGTTAAGCAATAGAAACCGATCCGAAAATATAAACAAAAATGATTCCGGCATCATTATTTATAACCCAAACATAAACATGATTTGTTTAAGAGTTGAATGCTTACAGAAAAATATCACCTGAAGAATATCAACTTTCGATCATTAAAGAACTTTCATAAACAAATAACCTATCATGACATTATCATTAAGAAAGAAGTAGCCGAGTATATTCACCGCATTCTTTTAATTTGAATTCACATTTATCAAGTTAAGATTGTTATTTTGCAGCAGAGTAAAATTTGCAGCAATTTGGAAATTTGAAATGAAAACCTCTATGTATATCCGTATATATGCAGATGCTGGGGCTGATGGAGATGGCGATGATGATGCAATTCTGACTCAATTAAGGCGCGCACATCGCACACAAAAGCCAACCGCGCAGCATCGGCGGTAAACAAAAATTGCATGACTATGGTACACCTTATGATGGTTGAAATTTAGCCAGAAGATCGACAGACAATGCCAGTTTTGTCTCTCAAGAAGAGGAGTATGAAGTACATATTTTTGTGTATCTGCCACTTGCACGTGGCAATCGGCCACGCCCCATTGCAGCAACCTGGATGTCTCTTTGCATTCTACAAAGTCTGACGATGGAGATGTGCCCCTGCGTTGATCGCGGGGGCACATGTCACAACATCAGTAACTGTTCTCAGGCCCAGCTAATGAGTTCTATGCGCTCAGAAAATTATACAAATACTTGTGGTATTTACAATCTAGAATAACGTGATTTTATAATCAACAATACTTATAAAGTTTATTAGGTTCACATAATTTATTAGGTTCACATCATTTTGTGATATCGATTTGGAACAACTAAAGCAAAACAATTCAAATAAATTTAACATTATGTGAACAGCCTTTTTAAAGGGCGTCTATTTGGCAATGGCTAAAAAGGCTTGAAAAGTTGCATAACATAATATATATACGAGGGCCAGGACAGCTATCATCTTGACAACCCAGAACTCGACCTCTAAGCGGACAACGCGTCTATTCAATGATCTGTTGAGAAGCGCGTTTCCGTCGACAATTCTCCGGCAGTAGTCAGAGACACCTTCTTCAGTAAGTACCACCGCCACTGCAGATTGGTCGCCTAGAGAAGTGATCTTCGTGTCACATGAGCGATCGGCTTCTTTCTTGACGGATGAGAAGTTTCGTTTAATTTTGATGGTCTTTCGCGGGATTTTGAAGACTGGCGGAATTCGATTTTTCTTCATTTTGTTCGAATTTTGTAGACTGAGTTAGACTGAGTTAGACACTTAGACTGAGTTTGAAAAAAGGTGGGGGCTGCTCAATGACGATGCTTTGAGCAAAGCCTACTTTTCGAGCTTTGTTAAGCAATAGAAACCGATCCGAAATTAAAAACAAAAATGATTCCGGCATCATTATTTATAACCCAAACATAAACATGATTTGTTTAAGAGTTGAATGCTTTCAGAAAAATATCAACTGAAGAATATCAACTTTCAATCATTAAAGAATTTTCATAAACAAACAACCTATCATGACATTATCATTAAGAAAGAAGTAGCCGATTATATTCACCGCATTCTTTTAATTTGAATTCACATTTATCGAGTTAAGGTTGTTATTTTGCAGCATAGTAAAATTTGCAGCAATTTGGAAATTTGAAATTGAAAGCTTTTATTTAAAACACGTTCTTTGGCGGTTGTTTTTTAAGGTCATAACTTTCACAACACACGCAGCCCAGCGCAGGAGTAATAGCAAGAAAAATGCAAATCGCTGGCCGTTTACGTGACAAGTGCGTCCCAGAAAACACCCAAAAACCAAACCCAGGCCAAACAATAAAATACAGTGAGTAATAAATAAAAAAGCCATAATAGCGGCGGTGGGATGACACCTGACAAAGGTCGAATAAACGTGCCGGCCATTCACGAAACATTAAAACAAAAAAAAAACAATAAATAAGAGGTGAGATTGCCACAATTTGCATGTTTGGGGTTAACGGTATGCGAAATAAATTGACTACCAATCAAGTTGCATAATATCGCACAACAAAGGGCAATCAATTACGATTTTGCAAACTATATTTTATAAAAATTAAGTGAATAATTCGGGGAGCTTTGATATCAGCGAACCAACATTATTTGCCGTACAATGAACTCAAGCAATCTGATTTGTTTGATCTGCTAACAGTCTCCAAAAGGTGTCAACTAATTTTGACAGATTAGCACGGAAATCCCATTCAGGGGCAATTTCCTCGCCTTTTAGAGGTTCTGTTTCCCACACTGGCAGAGAAATTTCTACTTCGCCCCGAGAAGAACCAAAAAAGAAATCAGTGTCAATGAAAACGAAAAAGGTTTGACCACCGAACGAACTTTCAAGAACACAACAAGACCCAAAACAAAACCAGAAGAAATAAAAGAAACACCAGGGCGGCGAGCAGAATTACTACGACAACAAGTTGCTGGCCGCCAGTCAATGATGTCGACCCATTTCGTTTGGCTCGGCTTCGGAAGAAAGTCATTTCCCAGCGGCCATTGAGTAGCCGCAGCAGCGCGGCCGCAGTTGTAAACACCGCAAGACGCATTTCTTGGCCAGCAGCCAAGTGCACAGAGAGAAAAACTTAACAAAACATTGAGAGAAAGAAAGTTAAGGTTGTCATGCTAAAAGGTACTGCTAAGATGTGGTATCGCAGAATCACATAATCGCAGAAAAGTCACAATAATTAAATTGATAATAGGTAAGTTCTATATAAACTTTATTCCTATGTTCATATGTTCTTTTAACCAGCTCTTGACTTTAACTTTTCCTTTTGATAAAGTGATTTTTGATGTAGAATAACAAAGCTGAGGAATTAATAATTAGGGAACTTAAGACTCCCTTTAATTTATTTTCAACATAAATATACATATCTCTACATATTTATAGAATTTTCTAACACTCAATCAATCATAAATTCAAAGAATTTATAGGAATAAACTTGAAAATATATATTTTAAAGACACGTTTGTATTTCAAGAAGAACCGATTATAAGATATCTTTAAGATTTCGAATTCCGATACTAAATTTATCTGCTGGCACCCCCCAATTTATCCCAGTGCAGCGACAGTGGCCGCTTTAAGGCCAAGAACTTGCGCGGCAAGTGAACTATGTATGCAGTTGCCACCAAGCCTGTTTGCTGGCCAACAAAAAGATCCAAAGTGCAACCTGTTTTGGGGTTCTCTGCTGGCCAGCCCGTTCGCTGCGGTTGTTTATCTTCGGCCTCCGGTTGTTGAAAGTCAAAGTTGGCATAGAATCCGCTGATCGCATTTCGCGGCAAATGATATTAAAATTATTAGCTACGCGCATCAATGCGCACAATTAAAAGCAGCCATTCCACTCCGCTCCCAAAGCCTAACGGACCCGCTCAATGACAATGACAAAAAGTTAAAATAGATCGAAACGTGTTGGTTTTGGGAGCAGTTTTGGGAGCAGCTCAGACGGCTCAAAACGGTAACTGATTGATCTGATATATGCGATATTTTTGCACTGTCTTTCACTTTACGTATATTTACTGTTTTACAGAAGCCCCAAGTTTCGGTGTCACGTTTTCTAGTCCGACGGCATTAATTGTCACTTTGCCTGGCACCGAAAATCATCCACGAATTCACTCAACTAATTTGATAACGGCAATTGGACTGGACGGGCGGATTATAATACTTTATTAGAATCGGAGGCGGGAAGATTTCGATGTGAAGAACGTAGAACCGGGGAAGGGAAAAGAACGCAGAACAAGAACCTGAGATCGCGGTTTTCGGAAGAATCCAAGCCAACGAACACGAACCGGTCCACTCTGCGTCCGAAGCGCTCGGCTTTGAATTTCAAACTGATGTGGAGCTGCAAGCCCCAAGTCGGGGTCTGATGGCAGCTTTTTTATTGGGGGAAAAGCTCTCTCTGTTTCTTTTTTTTTTTTTGATACTGAGACCGGCTTCTCAAGCCCCAAAACACAACTACCTTTGGGAGCTGCATGTTGGGGGGATTCATAAAAGACGGCTATTAAATTTATTAAAAAGCAAAATTTNTCTTTTTGTCTTGAATCTCACAAATAAATCATAAAATTTAAATCGTATATAAAATCAAAAAAATTCGAAATGGAATCACAGGTCGTATGAGTATTTTTTTAAAATCAACAATACCTATAAAGTTTATTAGGTTCACATAATTTATTAAGTTCACATCATTTTGTGATATCAATTTGGAACAACTAAAGCAAAACAATTCAAATAAATTTAACATTATGTGAACAGCCTTTTAGCCATTGCCAAATAAAGGGCGTCGGCTTGAAAAATATTTCAAAGTTGCATAACATAATATATATACGAGTGCCAGGACAGCAATTATCTTGACAACCCATAACTCGACCTCTAAGTGAACAACGCGTCTATTAAATGATCTGTTGAGAGCCTCGTTTCCGTCGACTATTCTCCGGCAGAAGTCAGAGACACCTTCTTCAGTAAGTTCCACCGCCACTGCAGATCCATTGCCTAGTGAAATGATCTTCGTATCACATGGGCGATCGGCTTCTTTCTTGACGGATGAGGAGCTTACATTAATTTTGATGGTCTTTCGCGGGATTTTGAAGCTTGGCGGAATTCGATTTTTCTTCATTTTAAAAGAATTTTATAGGATTGTTTCACTTAGACTGAGTTTTAAAAACGTTTGAGGGCTGCTCAATGACGATGCTTTGAGCGAAGCCTACTTTTCGAACTCTGTTAAGCAATAGAAACCGATCCAAAAATAATAACAAAAATGATTCACAACTACTTTTGGGATCTGCATGTTGGGGGTATTCATAAAAGACGGCTATTAAAAATATTAAAAGGCAATTAAATCTCTTTGTCTTGAATCTCACAAATAAATCATAAAATTTAAATCGTATATAAAATCAAAAAAATTCGAAATGGAATCATTTCGTATGAGTATTTTTTTTAAAATCAACAATACCTATAAAGTTTATTAGGTTCACATAATTTATTAAGTTCACATCATTTTGTGATATCGATTTGGAACAACTAAAGCAAAACAATTCAAATAAATTTAACCTTATGTGAACAGCCTTTTTAGCCATTGCCAAATAAAGGGCGTCGGCTTGAAAAATATTTCAAAATTACATAACATAATATATATACGAGTGCCAGGACAGCAACCATCTTGAGAACCCAGAACTCGACCTCTAAGCGAACAACGCGTCTATTAAATGATCTGTTGAGAGCCTCGTTTCCGTCGACTATTCTCCGGCAGAAGTCAGAGACACCTTCTTCAGTAAGTTCCACCGCCACTGCAGATCCGTTGCCTAGTGAAATGATCTTCGTATCACATGGGCGATCGGCTTCTTTCTTGACGGATGAGGAGCTTACATTAATTTTGATGGTCTTTCGCGGGATTTTGAAGCTTGGCGGAATTCGATTTTTCTTCATTTTAAAAGAATTTTATAGGATTGTTCCACTTAGACTGAGTTTTAAAAACAGTTGAGGGCTGCTCAATGACGATGCTTTGAGCGAAGCCTACTTTTCAAACTCTGTTAAGCAATAGAAACCGATCCAAAAATAATAACAAAAATGATTCACAACTACTTTTGGGAGCTGCATGTTGGGGGTATTCATAAAAGACGGCTATTAAATATATTAAAAGGCAATAAAGTCTTTTAGTCTTGAATCTCACAAATAAAACATAAAATTTAAATCGTATATAAAAAAATCAAAAAAATTCGAAATGGAATCACAGGTCGTATGAGTATTTTTGAAAAAGCTTTGAAATTTTACAGTTCTTAATCCTACCATTAAGTATGCCCTACAAACATTACATTTTAGATGCTTAATAATTAAATAAAAATAAATAATAATACAAAAAACTTTTTACTCACGTTAAAGTCCCGGAATCGGTGTAGTTGCTGATGTAGCTGCCCGTCAAGCTGGTCAGATCGCAATCGAAACTGGCCGAAAGGGTGTAGGCCTTGTTGAGGCTGAGGACCTCGCGCAACTTGATCATCAACAGCTCCCGGGTATCGTCGAGGTAGTACTCCTCGATGGCCACCCGCATGCGGGCCATCATGTTCAGGATGCTGATGCTGTGCACATTGAGATCCTTGGCGTGCAGGACAATCAGATTGGTGACATTGTTCAGCTGGAACTGAATGGAAACAGTTCCTTCGCAGGCTCCCGTCTGCAGATCAGGTTGATAATACAACTTGTACTTGATGGGCCTGATTTCTGCGGGAAGACGCCATTCGATCTGCGGGGTCATAAAGATTATTCAATATCCATGGGTTCTAAGTGTGACTTTATACTCGTATAGTCGAGCAAACATGTCGATAAGGTAGCGAAAAACGAAGCGATAATGAGCTAGGATCGGGGCGTTCACGTCGTAAACGACATGGACTTTGTTGCAACAGTATAATACGTTTATGAAATAGGAATCCCACCGCTGGATATTGTGCAATTGGGTGGAGATTTATAGCCTAGATTGCCAAAAATTGCAGTCGGTTTAGGGTTGTCAATCTACGATTGCTTTTGATTTAATCGCGTTCTTTCTTTATTATATTGCTAACATTTCTCTTGAGTCTATTGACTACTCTGATAATTCTATCTATAGGAAATATCTATCAAAAGTTGCTTTTGTATATAATCCTCAAGTAGGTCCAACTTTCGCTTCGCTTCCTCCAACTCCATCCACAGATTATCCCTGTGAACGACCACAGCCACCAGAGCCACAATCAAACAGGTGGACAGCAGGCCAAAAAATATGGCCACACGTTCGGCTGTGATCCAATCTAAGACAAAATATATGCATCTCTATGTATCTGGCTATCCATGAATGTAAAATATAATACCCTTAATCCTTTCCGTGCGGTAGCCCATTTTCGTGATACTTGGCAGCTTGTTGCTCGCAATTAAACTGACTTAACTTTCAACTAGATCGTTAAACCCCTTTGAGCTCTAAACGGATATAAAATTTATAAAATAACCGAACCGCTTCCCCCATCGATAAGCACTTGAAATGGCGGTGCTGGTCATGGGAATTTGATAAAATTTGAATTGGTGGGCTAGCCGACTTTATGGTTTCTGTTGACCAACAGAACGGAAAATTTCCCACAAAGTCAACTGCATTTCTAACACATATGAGTCCACAAATTTGTATTAATGATTTCGAACTTTTTTACTAGGGGTTGTTCTTTTGCATTTTCACATTTTGATACACTCACTGAATTCCATTTCCTAACTTTGTAGTAGCTTAAATTTGAATCAGTAACTTTTGTAGTATGAAATATACTCCTGATTTAGGAATCAAATTTTGGGGTAGCGCACTTACCTCATCGGGATCAGGAAGTCCCTCTGGCAGATCAGGATAAATGGGAGCCACACTGGTTGTTGTAGAAGCAGTGGATCCTCCATCTCCAGGAGTGGTACTGCCACCTCCAGGAGTGGTACCGCCTTCTCCAGGAGTGGTTCCGCCATCTCCAGGAGTGGTTCCGCCATCTCCAGGGGTGGTACCGCCACCTCCAGGAGTGGTACTGATGGGACTCACTGTGGTTGTGGTCGTGGACGTGGTGTCTGCCGTGAGGGCGTCGATTTTGTCGAGTGCATCCTGCAAATCATTCTCCAGATCGGCATTCTGTACGGCCAGCACGATGGTGGAGACACAAAAGGCCGTTGTGGCCAGGCCCAGAAAGATGGCCACCGCCTTGACCGTGAGCCCTGCAAGGAACTTGTACTAAGCCCTCTGTTTGGGTTAATAAATGAGTCACACTTACAGGCAACCATTGCTACAGATGATCCTTTCCCCCCTTCACAGAGAACTCTCAAGTGCTTCCTTCAGGCTGGAAGCCGAATTGGAAACTGAATGCATGCCACCAATCTGACCCCACAATTTGGACTTGATAAACCTGACCAGATTGCCGGCCGATATCTTAGCCATATGCCATAAACTATAACTCCGTGTGTCCAGATAAATACGTTTTATGTGCTGGCCATAATTCCTGTGGCCTTTTTTTACTGCATCGTGTTTATATGACAAGGCCATATATCGGTCTTTATTGCCGGACAGTCTCGGCCCCAAAATTACGCACAATCATGATTCGGACCATCTTATATGGGTGGTGTTAATAGCCATATCTATACTGCATCTGGGAAGCCATAGAAATCGCCACGGATAAATTGAAAATTTCATGGTTTTATTTATGGTTTGATTTTTTGGAATTTCATTTTATTGAACTCGAACCGAAATGTCGCTGGATTCTTATGCAATTCTAGCTAACAGTTAATTGGCTTGTTTATATGGTAAAGTAATTCTTTTACAATTGGTTTTTCTTGGTCATCGACTAGACGGATCCAGTCAGCCAACTGGTGATGTCATCGCGGTTACTGGCCAGCCACTCGATGTTGTACTTGATCGTCTCCACGGCCTCCAAGCGGGAATTGGCTCCGGCTCCGGAGTCCGGGTACTTCTCGAAGAAATGCTGCACCTCCTCCAGCTTCACGGAGCTGGCAAAGTTCTTCGTTATCTGGGCAATCAGGCGGCCAAGGTTGCGGTTGTTCAGGCCAAAGCGGGCAACCAACTGGGGCCACTGCTCCCGGTAGTACTCCCAGACCACGGGCTCGCCCACCGGATTGGCGGCAATGTACTGCACCAGGGTGAAGTAGTCCTGCGAGCGGACCAACGACTCGTTTGTGGACTTCTCCAGGAAGCTGTAGAGCGTCTGGGAGTTCTGGACAGCCGCCAGGCCGTCCATCAGCTTCAGCTTTTCAGCGGCATCGGTTTCAGCCTCAAACAGGGCAAAAAGCTGATCCCAATCGGATTGGCTGGTGGACTGCATGCTGCCGTAGTGGTAGACAATCTCCCGCAGATCGGGGGATGGCCTATTGGCCGTGGGATTCGCCAGGAAGGAGCTAAAACGCTGCGAGGCCTGCGACAGGCAATCCGGAAGGCCCAGGGCACAGGCTGCCGACAGGACAGAGACACGGAGACGACTGAAATAAATTAGGGAGATGTTGTTAAAGAAAATATAGGCTTAAGGGTTTCTCATGAATATAAGACCGCAATTTTCAAACATCTACGGTAACCCAATCAGTTCTGAGTTTTAAAGATTATTTTAAACATAGAGCTGATTGCGTTTTTCCCTCAAAAATGCATCTTTGTTAGACAATCCTTCTGCTTAATAGTAGTCTATAATAGGGTTAAAAATAACTCTAAAAATCCCAAAACAAAAACCAACCCAACATCTTGCTTACTTTCTCAAATGATTGTTGGCATCCACGGTCCATCCCACGTCATTGTAGACACTGCTGAGGATGCTGCGACCATAGCTCAAATAGGTCACGTACACCTCGCTGAACATGAGGCTGCGGTGGAGGGCAATCAGCTTGTTGGCCGCCACATACCACGGCACAAACTGGCGCTCCTGCCCAAGGTATCCGGTCATCTCGAGGGGAATCCTGTAAGAGAGTTGATTGGCATCCGCCAAGGCGAAGGCATCGTTCAGGAGCAGGGCCCGATCGGCGATCGCAAAGCGATCCAGATTGGTGGTCAGCTGAGTGATCAGCAATTGCCAGAGGCTCTCGTCGTAGTTCACCCGATACATGCCGTTTTGGTTGGCATTGACCAGGATCCACTGCACATCGCTTTCCGTGGCAATGCCATAGGCATCCACATTGTAATCAAAGATTCCGCTGCTCACGGCATTGTCCTCCGAGGTGCTGAGGTAGTAAGTTAGGGGCACACTCCACTTGTAGTTGAATTCACTGTCATTGGGCGCTTCCGCGTAGCTGGAGGGGTTCGAAAGGAAACGCTGCTGAGTGACCTGGAAACCGGCATCCACCTTGGAGACATTCAGCACCGGGTAGCCCATCTGCTCGGTCCAGGTGCGCATCAGCAGTTTCACATCGAAATCGGTGACCACGGCGGCCACTTCGGTGAGGAAGTCATCGGTCACCGTGTTGTTGAATTGATATTTCTCCAGATAGTTCGTGACGGCCTCCTCGAATTTCTCGGAACC
>JAJJHQ010010498.1:818573-863192 GCA_021223825.1 Drosophila ironensis
AGTCTTGGCCCCAAAATTACGCACAATCATGATTCGGACCATCTTATATGGGTGGTGTTAATAGCCATATCTATACTGCATCTGGGAAGCCATAGAAATCGCCACGGATAAATTGAAAATTTCATGGTTTTATTTATGGTTTGATTTTTTGGAATTTCATTTTATTGAACTCGAACCGAAATGTCGCTGGATTCTTATGCAATTCTAGCTAACAGTTAATTGGCTTGTTTATATGGTAAAGTAATTCTTTTACAATTGGTTTTTCTTGGTCATCGACTAGACGGATCCAGTCAGCCAACTGGTGATGTCATCGCGGTTACTGGCCAGCCACTCGATGTTGTACTTGATCGTCTCCACGGCCTCCAAGCGGGAATTGGCTCCGGCTCCGGAGTCGGGGTACTTCTCGAAGAAATGCTGCACCTCCTCCAGCTTCACGGAGCTGGCAAAGTTCTTCGTTATCTGGGCAATCAGGCGGCCAAGGTTGCGGTTGTTCAGGCCAAAACGGGCAATCAACTGGGGCCACTGCTCCCGGTAGTACTCCCAGACCACGGGCTCGCCCACCGGATTGGCGGCAATGTACTGCACCAGGGTGAAGTAGTCCTGCGAGCGGACCAACGACTCGTTTGTGGACTTCTCCAGGAAGCTGTAGAGCGTCTGGGAGTTCTGGACAGCCGCCAGGCCGTCCATCAGCTTCAGCTTTTCAGCGGCATCGGTTTCAGCCTCAAACAGGGCAAAAAGCTGATCCCAATCGGATTGGCTGGTGGACTGCATGCTGCCGTAGTGGTAGACAATCTCCCGCAGATCGGGGGATGGCCTATTGGCCGTGGGGTTCGCCAGGAAGGAGCTAAAACGCTGCGAGGCCTGCGACAGGCAATCCGGAAGGCCCAGGGCACAGGCTGCCGACAGGACAGAGACACGGAGACGACTGAAATAAATTAGGGAGATGTTGTTAAAGTAAATGTAGGCTAAAGGGTTTCTCATGAATATAAGATTGCAATTTAAAAACATCTAAGGTAACCCAATCAGATCTGAGTTTCCCTAAACAAAAACCAAACCAACACCTTGCTTACTTTCTCAAATGATTGTTGGCATCCACGGTCCATCCCACGTCGTTGTAGACACTGCTGAGGATGCTGCGACCATAGCTCAAATAGGTCACGTACACCTCGCTGAACATGAGGCTGCGGTGGAGGGCAATCAGCTTGTTGGCCGCCACATACCAGGGCACAAACTGGCGCTCCTGCCCCAGGTATCCGGTCATCTCGAGGGGAATCCTGTAAGAGAGTTGATTGGCATCCGCCAAGGCGAAGGCATCGTTCAGGAGCAGGGCCCGATCGGCGATCGCAAAGCGATCCAGATTGGTGGTCAGCTGAGTGATCAGCAATTGCCAGAGGCTCTCGTCGTAGTTCACCCGATACATGCCGTTTTGGTTGGCATTGACCAGGATCCACTGCACATCGCTTTCCGTGGCAATGCCATAGGCATCCACATTGTAATCAAAGATTCCGCTGCTCACGGCATTGTCCTCGGAGGTGCTAAGGTAGTAAGTTAGGGGCACACTCCACTTGTAGTTGAATTCACTGTCATTGGGCACTTCGGCGTAGCTGGAGGGGTTGGAGAGGAAACGCTGCTGAGTGACCTGGAAACCGGCATCCACCTTGGAGACATTCAGCACCGGGTAGCCCATCTGCTCGGTCCAGGTGCGCATCAGCAGTTTCACATCGAAATCGGTGACCACGGCGGCCACTTCGGTGAGGAAGTCATCGGTCACCGTGTTGTTGAATTGATATTTCTCCAGATAGTTCGTGACGGCCTCCTCGAATTTCTCGGAACCTACGAGATTTTCCAGCATGCGGATGACAGAGCCGCCCTTCTCATAGCTGATGGTGTCGAAGATGGCTGTGATCTCATCGGGTGTGTCCACCTGCTGGACAATCGGATGGGAGGATAGCTTGGCATCGTAGACCATCACAGGATGCAAGGCAAGGATTTGGAACTGCTCGAGCTGGAGGAAGAAATATAAGCGATAAATGGATTTATCTCTAAGTAGATGGATACACCTACCATTCCCCAATCCGAGTGCACTGCATTCACTCCCTTGTACTGCATGAAGCGGGCGAATCCCTCGTTTAGCCAAATGTCATTCCACCACTGCATTGTCACCAGGTTTCCGAACCACTGATGGGCAATTTCGTGGGCCAGGACGGAAGCAATCGACTGCTTGTTGGCAGTGGAGCTGGAGCTCTCGTCGTAGAGCAGAGCCGTCTCCCGGTAGGTGACCAATCCCCAGTGCTCCATGGCATTTGAGGAGAAATCGGGAATGGCTGCCATGTCCAGTTTGGTCAGCGGATAGGGAACCTTGTAGTACTGGATGTAGTACTCCGTGACAGCGGCTCCAAACTCCAGAGCAAACTCCACCTTCTCGATCTGATGGGAGGTGGCAAAGGCCTCCATGGTGAAGTCCTCGCCAATGCCGTTGGCCTTGACGGTGGTGGATTGCGAGGAAAAGTCAGAGACAATGATGCACACCAGGTAGGTGCTCATCGACACACTCGTCTCGAAAAGCGTCTCCGTGTAGTCGCCCACGTTGGTGGCAAGCTGTGTGAGATTCATATAAGATAAATTCCTGATTTGTATAACAAGCAACCCACCGATTCCCTCATGTTGGACACTGCATGGTAGGCTCCAGTGGGATGCACCACCGTGATGGCAAAGGTGGCTTTCAGGGCGGGCTCATCGAAGCAGGGGAAGGCCTGACGGGCGTAGGTGGGCTCGAATTTCGTCGTGGAAATGGTTCTTAAAAGCATATAGTAAAGGTTATGTTAGGGTAAACAATACAATACAAGTTCAACTCAAATAGAATCTACAAGTGCCCATTTATTGCAAAAGCAACCTTATAATCTGTGGCTTGGGCAGTGGCATTTAAGATTGCCAATTGCATGTATAATAAAATTGTACTCGTATGAAAAATACGTTTCCATATATATTATTACCAATGTAAAAACCAATTGTAAAAGACCTACGAAACACACCACACTCCCATGCATACTTTCAGGCACTCGCTGGAAAATTATGTAAATTACCTTTGGTTTCCGGCCGCATTTTGGTAGGTGCTGCTGTACAGGCCCACCAGCTTGTCGGTCATCTGCCCGTTGAAGATCAGGCCCAAAGTAAAGGTTGCACCCGCCTCCAGCTCCTGGGACAAGTTGATGATGAGGAACTGGCGCTCCTCCTCCAGCTCGAAGCTCTCCACTTGCAGATTGCTGGTGTAGGTGAAGACACTCGTGATCTCCAGGAGATACGCGTGCAGGACTATCTGGCTGGTGGCCTCCACAATTTGAATGCTGATCTTCTCCTGGCCCGTAAAATTGCCCGTGTCCAAGTCCGGATGCCAATAAACATCGTAGTGCGTGGGCACCGCAGCCGTTGGCAAGCGATAATCAATCTATCAGCGGGATTACCAACGATATGTTCCCATAAATAATATTCACTTTTTCTATTATTTATTACTCACGCTATCTTCGCGCTTGGCGCGGCTTTGGCCGGCGCCACCGTTTAGGTTCTCGAAAATATCGATTTTGTCCTGCACATCGCGCAGATCCTGCTCCAATTTGGCCTTTTGCACGGCAACCACCACGGTGGCGGTGGCAAAGGCAACCACTGCCCAGGCCAGAACCACCTGCAGCCAATAGCTCGTGAGGAAAGCCATCTTTGCAATCGCAGCTATCGCGAGCAACTAACAATTGTGGGCTGGAAAACAGTTGAACCCAGCGACCCTACAGCTCTCCTCCTATCGCTCCGCGTTGCTCAATAATTCCATAACTCTTCGGACACCAAAATTGATTGTGTGCACACTCGAAGCTAGTCGGTTTTATGTTCGTCCACGAGCGATTGCGATAATAATTGGCCAAATGGCCATTTAGGCATTAAGCTGTTAGCCCGTGTTGGTTAGCCTTTCAGCGATAGCACCCAGCAAGGCAACGGCTATAAGGTTCCTGGAAAAAAAGAGGACCCCTAGAAGGTAGTCAAACAAAACAATCCATTAATATCACTTTACATCAGTTAATTCCTTGGGTTATCAGTAAACAGTACAGGCCTCTCAGAGATTACAGTTTTTAATCCAAAATTTTAAGTACTTTCGGCACTTGTTACCGCCAAGTGATATTGGAATTCAGCAATTAGCATTAGGTAATCGATTGAATTAATGAATGACTGAGAATCTAACGCACTTGACCCATAAATACTGATTTTATAACGATAAGAGTTGCTATTTTCATCCCCCAAATGGAGCCATGAAACTTGAGGCATAAATACTGATTTATGAGATTTTTTATCTCAAAAGTTGTTCCCCCTTTTGTCCCTCCAAATCTGACCAATAGGATATGCTTGTTTCCCGGGTTATTGGTTAATTGCATCTTCAATGAGGAAATTTCCATGGCTTGTAAACTTTTAGCACTGACATTTGGGCCATACATAAAAAGTCTTAATCAATTCATTTTGTCCCCATTAGTCACACCGCCCACAGTTAAAATTGCAAGTTGTTATCAGCCTGGACGCCAACTAACAAGCGATCTAATTGCTTATTTATAGGAGCTGTAATTCTGTATTTTCCCCCATAACCGGGGCTTATCTTTATTTTCATTTCGCCTGCTCGGCGGACATTGTTTTTCGGGCTTTATAATGGCAATTATGTGACTACACAAATGGAAAGTACTCCACGGTTTCCTCCTACAGTTGCTGCTTGTCCAGCCAGGCATCGACGCCCTCGAGGTTCTCGGCCAGCCAAACGATATTGTTCTTGACCGTCTCCAGGGCACGAACACGGGCCGCGGTGCCGGCTCCCGCCTCCGGATACTTGGCAAAGAACTGCTCCATCTCCTCCAGCTTCGTTTGGGTGCTGAACCGCGCCGTGATCGAGGGGATCAGGTTGCCCAAGTAACGCTCGTTCAGCCCGAAACGTTCCACCAACCGCTCCCAGTTCTCGCGAACGTAGTCCCAGACCAGAGGTTCGCCGACGGGATTGGCCGAGATGTAGATCAAACAGGTGAAGTAGTCCTGACCCCGCACATAGTCCTCGTTCCAGGCGAGGTCAATGTAGCGCTGCAGCATCCACGGAGATCCCACGGCGGCCAGTCCATACATTAGCTTTGACTTTTCGCTGGCATCCGCCTCGTTCACGAAGAGATCCCAGACAGCCTCCCAGGTCTCCTGGTCGCCCACGGAGAGTATTCCATAGTAGTAGACGATTTCCCGGACATCCGGATTGGGACGATCCTCCGGCTTGGCCAGCCAGCTCTTGAACTGCTCGCCGGCTTCCGTGATGCACGATTCCAGACCCAAAGAGCAGGCGGCACTCAAGGCGGTTACTCGCAGGCGGCTATAAGTAATCAGTTTCAGGTATTCCAATTTTTTTACCACTCCCACTCGTGCCCGCTTTATTTACTTACTTGTCCAAGTGATCCTCTCCCACCGTCCAGGTCAGGGCCGTGTAAATGGGCTCAATCAGGGCAGTGGCGTACTTCTTGTACTTGACATAGGTGCTCGTGTAGTACAGAGTCCTCTTCAAGGACGTGAGACGCGAGGCGGCCACGCTCCAGGGCACATAGTCCGTCTCCTTGTCCAGGTACTTGGTCAGCTCGAAGGCCGTCTCATAGGGCAACTGGGTGGAGTCGGCAAGGGCAAAGGCATCGTTGAGCAGGGAGGCCCGATCGCCGGCACTGAAGGCACTCGGAAGGGTCACCAACTGATCGGCGAGGGCGTTCCACTGTGCGGTCTCGTAATTGACCCGATAGTAGCCCACCTGCTCGGAGTTAAACTTGATCCACTGAACGGCACTCGGAAGAGTTATGGTGACTGAAAGATTTTCCAGATTTGAGCTACAGATCGTCTGTGGTCCCGCATTCAAATGACACTACTTACTTTCGCTCTGGTCGTGGTAAAACCAAGCTCGCTGCACTTCGCCATTGGAACTGGTGGTATAAGTGATGGGGATCGACCACCGGTAGCTGGGTAATGTATGTGCGAAAAATTGCAATCAGATATGGTTTTTGGGGCTTCAAGTTTTCAGGTTTTCGCAATAAGTTCCCCTCTACTCACTTGTAGTCCGAGGCCTCGTGTTCCTCGTCATAGTCGTTCGGGTTGGACAAGAAACGATTCTGCGTCAATTTGTATTCCGTGTCCGAGACCTTTGTGATCGTGACCACCGGCAGACCCATCTACAAAAACACAGATCAAAATGGGTTAAAAATATTTTAAGATTCCTAAGTTTTCTATCCGATTACCTGCACCGTCCACGTGAGCATTATGTCGGTGACATTGTAGTCCAGATCCAGCTTGTCAATCTCGTTGAAGAAGTTGCCCGTCAGGGCGGTGGAGTACTTGTACTCGTTCAAATAGTTGGTGACCGCCTCGCGGAAAGTGGCCTCTCCCAGGAAGTCCTCCAACATGCGCACCAGCGAAGAGCCCTTCGAGTAGGTGATGGTGTCGAAGATCTCGGTGATCTGGTCGGGATTCTCCACCGTCTGGATGATGGGATGGGAGCCCAGGGTTCCGTCCAGGGTGAGTACTGCGTGCAGGGTGCTCACAATGAACTGATCACGCTGTTTGAGGTGCCCAAATAAAAAGTTAGTTTGGATTTTGAGTTGCAAAATAATCACTTGCCATTTGCCATTCCGGGAACACGGCATCCACTCCGAGGTATTCAATGAAGCTGGCAAAGCCCTCGTTAAGCCAGAGATCGTTCCACCAGTTCATGGTTACTGATAAATAATAGGAATATATGAGGCAAAACTATAATAAAATTTAATCAGATCAGTAGAAACTATGTCAATAAGGTAAGTATGTTTATTGACTTACAGTTATAGGTATTTATGGACTCACAATTTTCTAATCATTTCATAATAGATTACCTTAAACCATTTTGATTAAATGTAGAATATATTTGATTCATTCGAAGTTTTGAAAATAGTGCAACAACCTTTGATCAAAATATTCAATGAGTCATAACTTCAATTGCAAAAGAGACTTGGGCCAAGACAGTACATCTGGTATAATCGAATCATATTCGAAAAAGAACAGTCATGGACCGCTATAAAGATTTGTATAAATATTATATTTCCTAACGATTTTGGGTTCCGATTAGGCAAACAAGCATCAACGTTTTTTGGGCTTAAAACTTTCCCAAACATTAGAGGAAATACAAGATTTCCCTGATTAAATTTTAATCTAAACCCAGCGTATTTATGGCCTTAAGAGTTAGGAGAATCACTCACCCAAGTTGCCGAACCACATGTGCGCAAACTCGTGGGCAATCACGCTGGCAATGCGCTGCTTGTTGACGGCCGAGCTCGTCTCCGCCTCGTAGAGCAGCGACGTCTCCCGGTAGGTGACCAGGCCCCAGTGCTCCATGGCCCCGGAGACGAAGTCCGGAATAGCGGCCATGTCGAGCTTGGGCAGCGGGTACGCGATTTGGAAGTAGTCGATGTAGTACTCGATCACACCCTTGCCCACGTCCACGGCAAAGTCCACCTTGTTGATCTGCTCCGGCGTGGCGTACACGCTCATGGTGAAGGAATCGCCAATGCCATTGGTGTCGATGGCCACCTCCTTGGCCTTGAAGTCGGAGACAATGAAGCAGGCCAGGTACGTGCTCATGGGCACACTCTTGGCGAAGCCAACCTCCTGGAAGGCGCCCTGGTTCACACTCGACTCCACATTCATGTTGGACAGAGCATGATAGTCGCCCTCCGAGGGATGCACCAGCGTGATGGTGAACTCGGCCTTCAAGGCCGGCTCATCGAAGCAGGGGAACGCCTGCCGGGCATAGGTGGGCTCAAACTTCGAGGTGGCTATCCACTTGCGCGTCTCGTCCTCCTTCAAGTAGGAGGAGCTGTACAGGCCCACAATTTTGTTGACCATCGATCCCTCGAAGCCAATGTGCAGCTGCACTTCACTGTCTTGGGCCAGCTCCTGGGCCAGTTGGAAGATCAGAAACTCGCGAACGGGATCGGACGACACCTCCTGCACCTCCACCGTGCTACCATCGCTTTTCAGCACCGAATAGCTTGAAATATTGAGGTTCAGCGAGTGCAGCACTATCTTATCGGTGGGCTCTATCACACTGATTTTTATATTCTCCTGGCCACTGAATTCCCCCGTCTCGGTGTTCGGGAAGAGGTAGAGATCATAGTGGGTGGGCTTCAGGCTGCTGGGCAGGCGGTAGTCAATCTTTTCCGGGGCCGGTGTCGTTGCGGGGGTTTCGGTGGTTCCGGGCGAGGCAGTGGAACCGGGCGAAGCAGTACTGCCTGGATCTTCTGTAGAACCAGGAGAGGCAGTAGATCCTGGAGAAGCAGTAGTGCCTGGATCTTCTGTAGAACCAGGAGAGGCAGTAGATCCCGGAGAAGCCGTTGTCCCTGGATCTTCTGTAGAACCAGGAGAGGCAGTAGATCCCGGAGAAGCTGTTGTGCCTGGATCTTCCGTTGGACCAGGAGAGATTGTTGAGCCCGGAGAGGCTGTAGATCCCGGCGATGCCGTGCTACCCGGAGCCTCAGTAGTGCTCGTGGTAAACCCCGCCTCCAGCAGGTCCAGCTTCTCCTGTGCGTCCCGCAGGTCGCTCTTAAGGTTCGCCTTCTGGACGGCCAGCACAATGGTGGACACCGTGAAGGCGGTGAGCGCCAGGCCGAGGCCAATGGCGACCAGTTTGGCGGTGACGATCATGATGGGCGCCCGTTGGTTAATCCAGCGCGGGCCGCGGCTAAAGCGAAACTAAGCACGGGCCCAGGTGGCCGGGCACAGGTAAGCGGAGCAGCCCGGAGCAGTTGCTCCCTCAAGTGGGCCCCGTATATCTTAATTGGCTGCGTGCGTTGCCGATTGCTAATCTAATCGCGGGGCGTCGATGAGCCCCCGGCATGGTATTAGCCGGAACATGGAGTACCAAGTGTACACATGACAGTCGTTGCAAATTTATGGACCCTGTCAGCGGCGCTTTGATTAAAGTGCCAAAGAAATGCCAAAGATCTGCTGCTGCTGCGCGTTTTCCCCTCTCGGTTCGCGCTCGAAATTCCAGCCCTGAGCCCGCCGGAGGGACTTCCAGTGACCGGCGGGCCCATGTGTGTCCGTCCACGTATCCGTTGGAAGGATGCCAGCCAATTGAGCAATTTTCCAGCTACCTGCATGCGCCCTCTCGCTCTGGTCTCTGATTTACCCGGCGCTTAGATCCTAAAAAACCCTTTTCCGGTGGCCGGGCATGCGAAACGAGACTTTCGCGACCTAATTAGAGAATCGGTATTTTCATTGTGTTAAAACCCAAATAACGAAATTTCCGCACACATTTTACGCCAGGCCTGGCATTTTTGCATTTTTGCAGTGATTATATTGACTTTTCTGCCGGGGAGGGGAAGTTATCCATATCATAAACCCAGATTTATGGCATTAGAGGGCTATAACACTCTTTATCTTTTTTATTGACAATGATTTAATTGAATTATCTCTGAAGTATCGGGGCTATCAGTATCGATTGATTGTTTTCAGGGTCAATATTTTATTTGCTTCGAGAGCTTCGGCAGTGATTTCCTTATAATTAGATTGTAATGATAGCAAACATCAACAATATAAATCTAACAAAAACTAATCTGCATCGAAAAAAAAACCCAACACATTCCCTGGCATTTAAAAAGTTTCCTCTCCATCAACAGATCCAGTATTTATGCCATTGTTGAACGTCATTTGGCCTAATCCGAGGTATTAACTTTTGGCTACAAAACTACGAAAATACCAACAATAGCGCGGGTATTCTTCATCACCACAAAGCGCAATTAATTTCCCAGATTACTGCTTGTCATATGTTTTGTTATATAATTGGCTTGGCCAGGCCAGAAAGAGATATTTCCCTTCCCAACCGGCCAAAACCCAAACAAACCCAAATCCGGCATCGGGCATTGAATGTTGTGCAGTGGAAAGTGTGCGGGAAATTCCGTCCTGCTGAATGGAATTGGCCAGGATTCATTCATGAGCACATCGGGGCGCCGCTTTCCCGCTTTCCGCCTACCTGCCTAAGCGTGGGAAAGTTGCTGGCCGCAAGGATACTCCACCATCCCGGGATCAGGATGAAAAGCGAGCCGCAGGTAGACGGCACAGGAAACTGGGCTGCTCCGCAATTGCGTCGAGCGGGCTGCCAGTGGGTTTTTGTTCGTCCGCCGGCGGGGAGTTCCTGCCTTCCTACCTACCCGCTGGCCTCGTCCGAAATTTCCAAGTGGAATATTGGTAAATTTCCGGTTTTTTGGCCCGTCCCGAAATTCCCACGGGATGGCCATCCATCGAGGCGCCAGCCGCTTAAAAGGATGCCTCGCCCCGGGCTTATCACTCAGTCGAGCCAGCGACATCGCAGAGATCACATCGCAAAGAACAGAATATAACCAAAATGCTTTTCACACTGAGCTTACTGTTGGCCACATTCGGCGTCGTTCTGGGTGCCGTGGTGGAACCCCTCAGCTACTACCAGTACACCCAGTACCAGGCTCCCCTCTCCTGGGAGAGCATCACCAGCAAGGGCCTGAAGGTGGCCCTGAGCAGCTGCCAGGCGAGCTTCCAGTGGCAGCGTTGGAACTGCCCCGTCCAGGACTTCATCAAGCGGCAGGCGCTGCCCGACGATTCGGCCCAGGATCGGGAGGATGTCTATGTGGCGGCCATATCCATGGCGGGCATTGTGCACGCCCTTACCAAGGATTGTGCCAACGGCGTGATAGCAGGATGCGGATGCACCGGAAATGCCCTGGGCGTTCCCTGTGCCCACGAGCCGGAGAAGGCCCTGGAGCTCTACGAGAAACGCTTTGGAGCCGGAATAGGAGCCAAGGGACACAACCAGCGGGTGGTGGGCGCCCTGCTGCAGGAGTCCCTGGAGCTGGAGTGCCGCTGCAAGCAGCCGGGACCCGTGAGCGGCGAGTGCCTGGAGGAGGAGTGCGTCAAGGTGCTCAAGCCCTTCGAGATTGTGGCCCAGGAGCTGCTGCAGATGTACGACGATGCCATCCCCCTGGACGCCAGTGCCAATAACAACCTGAAGATCATGTGGGAGAACATACCCCTCGACCTGCTGGTCTTCATGCAGGACTCGCCCAACTACTGCGAACCGGAGGCCAGTGGCCGGTGGAAGGGCACCCGGGGCCGGCAGTGCTCCAAGGGCGGCAGCGGCTCCTTGGAGGAGCGCCTGTCCTGCCAGCAGCTGTGCCGGGTGTGCGGCTTCCGGGTGCGCGCCCAGATCGTCAAGTCGGAGCGGCGGTGCAACTGCACCCTTGGGTGGGGCTTCCGGCTGCAGTGCGACGTTTGCATCCAGCACGAGCGGCAGTACTCCTGCTACTGAGAATCTATTGAATATTATTTATTTGGCTGCCAGGCGTACAGAACTGGGGCGCTGGTCGAGCCCCACTCGTAGTTTAAGTTAATTTATTTGTTCACACCGCTTATTTATTGCCACAACAACATGGCTATCAACAATAAAAGTACGTAATCTAATATATAAAAATTTGCAATCACTTTCCTTGGGGGCTTGGGCTTTCCACTTGATTTACAGAGTCAGGCACGAGTCATTATATCACCAGACTGACTGCCGGCTATTTATATAATATATCATTGTTGAGGTGATTGATTTTTGAGGGTTTGAAATCTATTATACTCGCACTTGTAGGTTCTCAAGAAAAGACAGATGAATTTAAATTAAAATCGATGTAATATATTAGGGCCGATTTTGAATTGCATTGAGTAGAGTTTCCAAGCCTTAAACATATAGTTACAATATACGAGTATTTCCAAAGATTGGTACAACTCTTTTGCTTATTTTTTGAAAATTTCGTTGCAGAGATACAAGATTTTAGAGGGTTTAAAATGTAATATTCAAGTAGGTTCACCCTCGGGCTTAGAAGAATATTATATTAAAAATTGATTCGACTCTTTTGGTCTTTATAATAAGGAGATAGAAAAGCGTCTTTTTAATTTAAATGAGGTATTGTTAAAAGATAAAGGAGCCATTTTATTTCAAGAGTACAAAATGGCATCTAAAAACTTGTATCTCCATTTGCTACTGCATCAAAGTTTTTTAATTCAGATATAGGTATACTCTTATTTATCCATAAGCCCTTTTCAAACAATAGTTTTAGCTCTATTGAAACCCCTCAGGAAATGAACAAGCCAGTGAATCAACCCGATTTGTGTATATGTTTATTGCGCCGCATCATCTGCCTAAACCGAAACTTATAGCAACGTGGGCCTGTGGGAGGCCCGTCTAGCTGATCCAGGTGGTGGGCTTGCCCTCCACCCGGTAGCCGTTGTAGGCGGCAGCTGCCGAGGAAGCCGCAGCAGCCAGCTCCGATCTTCGCGAGGGCTCGCCCGCCCAGTAGGAGGGCACCTCGTAGCTCTGGACCATCTTGTTGCCATTCTTGATGGCCGAGATGATCAGCAGGAAGATGGCCAGCTTGCCCACGAGGATGGATTTGACCAGCAGCAGCTTGAGCTTGGTCACCAGGAAGGGAACAATGGCCGACTGGATCAAAAAGGGCAGGATAAACAGCGGCAGGACCTTGGTGATCATGTCGTACTTCTTGCCGCGACCTATTAACACGATGAAGTAATATTTTACACATTATTTAGGCTGTAATTGGGTAAACTTGTAGTATATCCAACCCACCTTCTTCGCTGTTGTCCAAGGAAAGCCAGCGCGCTCCTATGATCTCCTTGAGGTTCTCACCGTCCAGCTTCACGTGCACTATATCATTGCTCATGTCCAGACTCACATTCAGCCCAGGACCCACATGATACCGCTGTATGCTCTCGTCCTGCGGCTCGGCAGGATCCGTGGCAGCCTCCGCCTGCTCCTCCCTTCGCTTGTTGCGATCCTTGCGCTTGCGCTTGCGTCGCTTCTTTCCATTCTCACTCTCATCGAAACTGGGCGTCTCCGTGTGCGAATCAATCAAGGCCTCGGCATTCATATCCTGCCGTATCTCCTGCACCAGACTGTCCTTGGAGTCGATGTTGTCCACCACCTGATCCTGTGACTCCTGGGCCTCGTTTCCGTTCATTTGCGTGGCACTCACACGATCCCTGAGCCGCTTCTTGTAGTCACTGGTGGTCTTGTTGCCCATGTAGGTGCTCTTGTAGTTCTTGTAGATGCCCATGAAGATGTGCGAGTTCTTGCGCAGGGCCTGCTTCTCCTCCGGCTCGAAGCCGCCGCTGCTGGCCAGGCCCCGGGCCTCGGTGGCCTCCGAGGAGGCCTCTTGGGCCTGGGTGGTGCTGTCCTGGCCCAGGGCCAGCGAGCTGCAGAGCACGCTCAGCAAAAGGAAACGCACCAGACTGCCGCTCATCGCTGGGGCAAGGTGTGCAGCTTTATGGCCTTTTAAATGTATCTGAGAGTGCGCAAATCTGCGTGTTAGCGCCGCAATGGCCAGCCGCAAAATGTGGCACGATCGGTGGCAGCCAAGCGTTTTATCAACTCCGAAGAAAGCCGCCGAAGAAAAGCGGCAAGAAAAGCCAGAGCGGGCTGCATTCTGAGGCTGGAATGGGAATGGGAATTGAGTACACTTGAGGCTCAAAGTTGCCCAGAAGTTGCCGTTGCAGCCAACCAGTTGCAGCCTGCAAGTTGCAAGTGGCAAGCTGCAAGCTGCAAGTGGCAACTTGTTAGTTCAAGAGCAACACAGTTGCGACTAGAACACGATTCTGGCGCTGGATCCTCTTCAATTAAATCGGATGTCTCTCTTAGTGGCATCTGGCTAAGACGAGATGGAAAAAACAGAAAATCTGGAGTAGGCCTGCAATTTCTCAGTGATCTCGCTCATTGATTTCTTTTAGCTTTAATTGCCCCGGAACCCCCAGTCCCAGCCCCGAGGCGGGGGCCATAGATCGGTATTAGCCATAAATAATGCTGGGGCTCTCTAAGTAGCCTGCTAACGGTTTGCGCCTCCATTCTTTACCCCACAGACTTAGACTCCATCCCCGAGACCCCGACAACCAATTAACGCTGACGGCGATCGCATGAGAAAGTTGTTGACAAAATTGGCGCAAACACCATTGGCCATGTCTCTCGGATTTCGGATTGTATTTCATCTTTGCCGGGCCGATACGATCCGAGCCGGGAGCGGGGCGGGGCGGGGCGGAGTGTTTAGACTGAAAATCCAGAGTAGAAAGTAAATTCTATGCGAAAAATCCGCTTTAATTACTTTCACGCAATTAGCAAACGAATACGATCCACCATATATGTTATATATCGATTGGCGGCAACAACCACACGCTTTTATTTCCCCCATAACTCCAATGTCCGAGAGTGGTAGCCGTGTTTTATTTCCCTCATATTCTGATAACCAATATTGCGCCCAAGCTAATCTTATCGTTTTTGGCTATAAACATATTTCCTAATCCGCGCAAAGTGCAAGGAAAAATTGTTCGTCATAATCCAAAATTTACAGCATTATAGAATTTAAGAAACTACTGAAATACTCAGATTGTTTGAATATTCAAAGGTTATTTATACTGAATTTAAAAAGGTAACATTTAATTGACAAAAAGTACAAGTATACTCATTAGAAAGTCTCCCAAATTTGTAGCATAAATTATTATCTTTTGCGTAAAATAAAGCCTTTTTTATTTCCCTTATACAAATCAACAGCTGTGGGAGAAAATACCAATAAATTACTCACCCTTTAGTTGCATTTCTTTCGATTTCCTTTCAACGAAAGTGAGTTGCAAGGCCCAAGACCAAAATTCATCAATGAAAATCCACTCCCCAGACCTACTCGTTCTCACATAGTTGCCATTTGTAAGTGTAGGCACTGATTATAAATTGAAATGCAGCGCCTCATTGTTAATTAGCTGATAAATCATTATCGGCAGACGACGACGAAAAATGAAAGCGAATCGATCGCCGGGGCTTTGGGTGGATTTGGTGATGGGGCTGCCCTCAATATAGACACGCGTCGTGAAAGAATGCCCATGTTCCATGTTCCAGGTAACCATTTCCATTTCCAAGCCGCAAGTTCCTATGCAGCACACTCCCAAATGCGATGGCTCCCAAAAAAGGGCCCGCGACAGCAGTGAAAATAATGACAGTCTGTATGCATATTCAAAGAAAAAGTTCACTGGGAAAAATTCAAGTGAATACAATGAGATGAGTAAGTTAATAGGGTACAGAATATCAACAAGCCCCAAATTTAAAGGGCTGAAAATAAGGAAAATTTAAAAAATTATAATTGATAATCTTAAAAAAATAAATTGGAAAAACTTAACGATTTATTCATTGAAAGTTTCTTATGTGCTAGTGCACATTTATCTGCAAATATGGAACACAATATTAGTAGAACAAAAGCATTAAACAATGCAATAATAAACTTCCAAAAGAAGAGTTAACGAATCAAATGATATTGTCATTCAATATGATCATAGAGATGTTAAAACCAATTATATCATTCAAATATTGGCATTAGAAATAAAAAAATCAAACCTTAAAACCCTTCAAAAATAAAAACGATTCGAATCGTTTGAAAATATAATCCCCATAATCATTTATCAGATATACCATTTATCAGATATCCTATTACCAACAAGTATTTTCTTATACATATTTGAATGCATTTTTCCCGAGTGTACCTAGTCAGATTCGGCATCCATCAGACTGTGGGCCTTATGGCTGCGGCACGATTTGCTTGTTTTGGCCACGTTCGTGCTGCGTTGCTCCGGCGGGCAGTGAGCGAGGTGTCCGGCTGCCGAATTTAAAGTAGCCGCCCTGCAAACTTGGCCAAGACCCTCCGCCGATAAAAGCCAATGTCATTGCGAGCCCTCCATACAATTGTCAGTCAGTTGCGGAGTCGAACAGTGCGGTGGAGCAGCGTCGAACGGATTACCAGGATTACGCCCCATTCTCAGGACTAAATCAAATTCCATCGAAATTTAAGCGAAATGGCTGTCAACCAGAAGATCGTCTTGGCCTTTGTGTGCCTGTTTGTGGCCTGTGACTTGGCTCTGGCTCAGCAGCAGCCGGCCAACAGCTCGGATGCCGATTCGGATTTGGCGGGTTAGTGCATTTTACTAAAAATGAATAAATAAATTTGTTTAAGATTGTATTCTTCGCATAAAAGGATAAGATTACTAAAATTACTGGTACTAGAATTTTAAGAAGTTCAGATAAGAGTGCATACTGTGCAGTGCAATTAAGTTCATTGCCAAAATCAACTTCATTTGTGCTATATTTTAATATGCTTCACATATCAATCTCATGTTATACTAGCCAGAATAATATGTATTTATCTGGATGTTCCTGAAACTCATTTCAATTCAAGCTTAAATTCCTTAAAAAACATTTAATTTGTATTACCATTTTTCCAGCTCATTACAAATATTTTCCAATGCATAACCGTTTTTTAAAAAACGCAAAGCCTTCGCGATTCTTAAAATCTATTTTTATTCGTAAATAGAATTTAAAACAAAAAATTTAATGAAGCAAACAAATTTTTAATGAAAACCTACATTTCCTCTATCCTCTATTTCTTCCTCCAGAGAGCCGCACCTTTGGCCACCACTTCCTGCGACGCATCAGCTTCGCTCTGGTGCCCGGCGCCTTTGTGGTGGGCGTGATCACCACCCTCCTGGCGGCCCTGACCGTGGTCTCGATGAAGGGTCTGGGCGTGGGCGTGATCCTGCTGGTCCTGGCCATCGGCCAGATGCTCTCCCGCGCCCTCCCCGTCCAGGCAGCCGCCGCCTATGCCGCCCCCGCCGTGGCAGCCCCGGTTCCGGTGGTCTACTCCCACTCGCACACCCAGCAGCCCGTGTGGCTGGAGAAGGAGTGGTAAAGGATCTCCCCTGTCCAGGAGCGAGCCAGGAATCAGAGTTACCTCTCAGCCTCAGCGAGCATGCAACCAAATAATAATTTAAGACTAGTTTAAATTATTTATTTAACTTATTTATTTATGAAATGGGGCAGTCAGCAGAGAATTTCGCAACCAAAATTAGTCAACTCGCTGCCTCGGAACAATCTTGAAAAGTCAATGAAGATGAAATACAATTCTGAAGAAAACGAAACTGTCTGAATGTTTGGATACAAATCAATCACCAATTGAATACTACGCCCAATGATTCCATTGGATTGCGTATAATTTTTATTTTTCTGCCACTGCCAATGGAAAGTGAAATTCAATTGAATTTAAAATTCCAGACAGGCCCTCTGTGATTTACGGTTCTCTTAACTGCTCTTCCGCAGTGGTGCACGTATAGAAAGTCAATAATTGTTGCTCCCAGTTCCAAAAAAGCAGCGAAATGGGTCACAGTTAGTAGAAACACGAAATATGCTACTATATAGAGAGCCCAGCCCACGAGTTTGGCTTGGATTTCTCCGGCTTATTAAGCCTCATTATGGCCGGCGACTAATTAATTAACTCTCACTTGATCCGTCGCCACTTGATATAATTCAAAGCGAATCACTTTTCTAGCCATCTAGACGATCAATCATCGCAAATCCGGCTCCAATTGTTCCACTTAGCGACAGTTTTTCGCAATTTTGCTATCTGTCATCAAAGTGAAGCAGTCCTCGTTGGCGGCACTTAAAAAAAAGGTTACCAAACATTATAGACTTGAGAGTATTCATCAATTTAGGATCTCGGCTTTATTCCTTAGATCGTATCTTTACAAAATTTCATGCAAGGAAGTGTTCTGACTATGTAAAACTAAATATAATTTATCCCTAAACAAAGATTTAAAAATTTTGATGTTTAGTAGAACTTATAATTGGGATACTTTCAAGGATTCAAATTATTTAAAACTAGACAAGTTGCATGTACTATTCATTTAAATATTTTTACTAATAAATACCTATATTATATAATTTTAGACAAAATTCTTTGAGGTAACAAAAAGCCAAAATAAATATGGTTTTAAAATATCTAGCTTTTTATGGAGCTACTTGAACTCTTTTGAAAGCAAAGTCCCAAGTACAAAGTGCAACCATTTGTGTTTGAGTTAATTTATAAGTTAATTTATATAATGGAATCTAAAAACCAAAGACTGCAACTATTTTGAGCAAGTGTGGAAATCTGCCTTCGATAAAACTGTTAGAACCAATATATGCCTTAATTATAAACCATGTATATGATGTGCGAAACCGTTCGATGTTTGGCAACAGCCCCGACAGCTTTTCGCAAATAGAACGATAGAAAATTACTCTTACTTGCAGACGCACCGGCAGACGCTGCTGACCCAGTTAGCCCCTATGAAATACGAGCCAGGTGCACCAGATTCTCTGCATAAATTCCGCAAGCCCGGGAAGAAGAACCAATTCTGGGGGAGCGATTAGCACAGAGTGACATGTTGTGATAGGCCAAGGAAATTCGGCTGTAAACAATCGAATGCATCGGCCATAAGTCAGGCAAGTGGGGCACTTGGGGCAGCTTGCAACTGACCCGCTAAGCTAAATGGAACGAACCGATGCGGAGCGTTGGCGCAGACAAACCAGTTGGCCAGTCGAAGGAAAGTAGTGGCCGAGAATTCGTGGCCACCTAGCGGAGATCGGACATCGAACAGCGGACATCGGACATCGGACCGGGATGGCAGCTGGCCTGCTCTCGGAGCCAAGTGGTGCGTTCAGTGTTCCACTGTCACTGATGCGGTGCAGTTGTGTTGTGTCGTCTGGAGTCTAGAGCGAAATATATAACTCAATAATGCACCCCATCTGGTCTAGATCCTTATCCTGGCACATCCTGCTCGGGCTTTGTCTCTGCCTCTTCTTGAATTCCCAAGCAACCGAAAGTCAAAATCTGAATGCCATGCCCAGCGAAGACACGAACCCACACCCGGCTACAGGTCGCTCTCAGTCGGCGAACAGTGTGTCATACTTTAGGGCGTCGATTCCCATGCGGATCTACGAGTGCCTGCGCGAGTTCCCCATGCTGCACTGCACCAAGCTGTACGTCCTGCAGAAGATGGAGGAGCGCCGGCAAATGCCCAACACAGGGAACCTCACGCGCGACTTCGTGGACCAGTTCTTCGGGGAGGAGACCCAGATGGGCAGCTTGGTCAGCCAGAAGTACCAGCACATGTCCGAGAAGGAGCTCAACCAGCGCCTGGTGGTCAACTTCCAGCGGTTCTTCAAGCACCGCGACCTCAAGCTGCACTTCCTCCAGGGCATGCTCGTCAAGATTGTGCCCAGCAAGGATAACAAGTTGAAGTTCTCGCTGAAGAAGGGTGAGTTATTTGCTTTCCATTTTAAAATATTCTCAATAATTGAGAGGTTTAATTATTAACAATTTGCATCATAATCTTTATAATCTTTATTTAGAAACATTAAGCTAATTGAGTAAAGAATGAAAACAATAAATTCTTTATAGTAGCCTTCACGAAAAATGAAACTTAATTTCAAGTTTCCGCTGGCTTAAAAAACGCAAAGATAAAACAATGGGAAAATTATCATATTTCTATCGGAAACACTTCTTTGATTTCTATTTATATTCATACATAAAGTACCTATCTTAATGCATTAAATAAACATGAAATTCTTAGCACATTTGCCATTTTTGCATACACGTGTTATGAGACTGACATTTCTTTGGCAAACGAAGATGGCCATAAATTTCCCTGGACAATTGTATTCATTCTTTGCATCTATGCACGGGCAGCTATTAATTTACTTTCACACATTCACCAATAGCAAATTAATGTGCGCTTTATAAAACAGCTACTAAAACAAGTCGGGCAGGTATCGCAGAAACCATTTGATCATCTTCAAATATATATTGGATTGGTTTCCCATTAAAAAATGGAAGCCAATTCAGAGCGTGGACAAGAAGAAATTTATTTCTTTATCTAACAAAAATGCTGGGGTAATTTGAAATCCGGAATTTATAGTTGCGCTAAAATAACAGAAGTCATAGTTGAATGCATAAGATCAATTAATTCAAACCCATTTAAGCTTGAAATAAATCTTTAATTTCCTGGCATTAGTTGGTGTATTTGTTACGATTAAATATCAATTTATATGTTGGATACACTTGATACCACACAGAATCAAATTCTGATCTGATTAAAGACTCAATTATACTCGTTTGAAATATGGAGTTTATTGTTGTTTTAAAAAACAGAAGGCTTAGATGAATGTATAAGATTAATTAAATCTAAATCTGAAATTTTGAAATAACATTTTCAGGCAGATTGATATGGGATATGGGATACACTTAATAGCACATATAATATAGTTATGATCAAATAAAAGACTCAATTATTAAAGAGATATTTTAGGTAGAATCATAAGCCCGTGATGGCGAAATTATAGGAAACAGACTGTATATATCTTTACCAAAATATTTAAAATTAAAATGCAACTTTCAGCCCCCAAATCGCGGATGGGCCGCGCCCGTCGCCGTGAGACCGAGGAGTCCGAGTTGAATCTCCTGAATCTGCCATCGATCGGAGGCGGTGGCGCCGCCAGCGGTAGCGTCGAGAACTACGAACCGGAGCCGGAGGGCGACATGAAGCTTGGAACCCTGGGCGGCAGCGTCGGAGGAGGCGTGCCTGGGGGTGATGGCGGCGGCGGAGGGATGCTGGCGAAGCGCAAGAAGAAGAACTCGTACAAGGTGACCATGATGCAAGTGGCGGTGCCCATGCTAATCTTCCCGGTGGTGCTCCTGGGCAGCCTGCTGCCCTTCATCCTGCCCGCCCTCAAAATGGCCACCATCCTGTCGCTGGTGCTGAACAATGGCGCATTTATGGCCGCCCTTATGTACGCCGCCCGCACGCAGTTCAACACCCACGAGGAGCAGCACATCAGCTACAGTTAGCTCTGCCTATGAGCCACATTTGCTTGGCCCCATCCCGCTTTTTCCAATAAAGACTGTCCTCCCTTTATTTTCTAATCGGGAAATATTTAATTGTTTACCTCCAGCTGCTGAAAGTTCGAAGCTAAAGGTTTGTACTTACTGAAATTTTCCACATCTTCAATCAATGTCCAATTATTCAGAAATTAGTTGCTTTGCCGATGGTTTCCATTATTAGATGTTGTTATGAAATTAATTTAATTTAATTGAATTCATAAGTGACAAAGTAAATTCCCCTCGCTTGGAAAATTTTCTGTTAGGTTTGTTTCCGCTCATTTGCATTTGTTATTGTTTTGCAAACAAGCTGCATCTATTCATTTGAGTTTAGAAGTCTAGACATTATGGTTGCCCACTTTATATAAATAGAATACTTCCAAAGAAAGCAGTTGTAAACTTTGTTTAAGTTCTTTCTAACATAGTTAATCACTCGGGCACACGGGACGTATGAGCAATGAGTCACTCATACGCTCCGTGTGCTTGACTGTTTAAAGGAAATATTTGCTCTGTTGATCTTGTTTCACATGTTACGGCTACCGTTTGTTATTTTTATTGTGAAGACTGCTTAAACGGGTAAATATATATATATATATTTAAGTAGAAGCCACTAGGTCATAAGTATTTAAAATGCAAATGAAACTAGTTAGTAAATGGGAAGTAAAACCCAAAACATTCACCTAGGTTACAACCTGTAAAGGTTTTTCGGGTTAATGGTAGCCAATTTGCTTGCTTTAATACTTGTTTTTAGATTGTTTTTCTAGAACCATTGAGTTTGACTTCATACCCCAATAATACTCGCTTCGTGTTTTTAAGTTTTTTATGTTTTTTTTTTTATATAGTTTTCAACAAAAGTTGGGATTCGAATGTACAATTTTGGACCTAAGTAACTAACACAATGTACACACACATAAAAGTCGATGCTTAAAGTAGATCTTAGCAGATACGCTTAATTCTAGAACCTCTTGCGTAAATATACATTTATCATTACAAGTATATATATATATAAAGATATAGAGAGATAGAGAGATAGGTAGAGGGTAGAAGATGCGTTGATCCTCCTCTAAGGAAAGGGCTTTGCTGGAAGAATTGTTTTTAAAGAGCCAATTTTAAGATTTGTTGCAAGCGTGTGGCGCTTGCACTTCTCTAATCTCGAATAGTTTTTTCAGTTTTCTTGGTTGTTTTTGGAATTGAAGCCATTGATATATAAACGTTTCTAGCCGCCACCGGGTCCCACGATCGGACTTTCCCATAACTAACTTTATTTCTCTAGTTTCCCATTTGATTTTCGGTTTTCAAAGTTACCAAAGCAGTCACCTTTTGTGCATGGGCAGATCATGGGGAGCAGGCAATTAATATAATTAAATACTGCGCAGACCCGATGTGGCATTCAGTTACTCCTCGCGCACCCCTCCCGCAACTTAATCCTGCTTGCACTCGGACTCCTTGTTGACCACATTGGCCCCCTTGCGGTCCTCCTCGCTGATGTCCTTGTCGTCCCAGCCCCAAATGGCGTGCTCCTCCAGCTCGTGGTCCAAATGGGCCACCAGTTCGCTGGTGGGCATGGCATTGTTGTTATTGGCATCCATTAGGGCGGCCACATGGGAGCCATCGCCGGTGCGCAGGACTCGCTTGTAGACCATCTCCTGCGACACAAACTTCAGGTCGTAGGCTTGTCCTGCAAAGGGAAAATCAGTAAAGATTAGTAAGAAAGTTCTGTAGGTTTAAATGGGTTTGGGATCTTACCAATCTTGGCCATCAGATCGATGAAGGCCGTGGACCAGTTGAAGCTGTAGTTGCCCAGCTCGGCTGCCTTGTAGTCCCAGGGGAAGACGTGGTGGTAGTTGTGCCATCCCTCGCCGATGGTCAGGGTGGACACCAGCTTGTTGTTCAGCGCACTCACGTTGACGTCGTAGGGCTTCATGCCGTAGAAGTGGGCGGCGCTGTTCACCAGCCAGGTGAAGTGCAGGGAGGTGCAGAAGCGCAGCATCGAGCAGGTGAAGAAGCACACATGCAGGGAGAGACCCATCACGTAGTAGGGGAAGATCATAGGAAGGAGGAAGCAGCAAATGGGCATCACCACAAAGTAGTATCTATCAAATGAATATAAAATATATGAATATTATAGAGTGATTTAGCGTTAAATTGGAGGGAGTAGAACAAAGAAATTATTGGGTTTCATTTGATATATAATCAATCTTTCATATAAATATTTTGCTCAAATGTATTACTCGTTTTTTGCAAATGCGAGAGCATACTTCCAGGCACTATTTGTTCTCTATATATTCTCTTTAAAAAGTGAATATTGATTGTATATCTTGGTGAAATTTTAGCGAAATTAAACAATAAATTTGATAGTCTTTAAATTTTTATGCAATTATATTGCCAATCCTCTGAACAACCTTTTAATTTAAATATTTTTTATCGTCGTAATACTCACTTCTTCTGGAACATAACGACGGGATCCTGCTCAATGTCCTCCATGGAGATCTGCTTTCCCTTGGTGGTGACGTCGGGGTGCTTCTTGCACATCAGCCAGCCCATGTGGGCGAAGAAGAAGCCGCGGCGGGAGTTGTGGGGATCGGCGTGTGTGTCGGTGAACTTGTGGTGCACTCGGTGGTCCCTGGTCCACTCCCAGATGCTGTTCTGGAAGGCCAGCGACTGGCACAGCATCAGGAAGATGCGCAGGGGCAGCTTGGCCTTGTAGGCCTTGTGCGACCACAATCGGTGCACTCCGGCCGTGATACCCAGACCGCCAATGAACATGGTGGTATAAACTATTATAGTATATAAAGCCAGTTAGTATCGCTGTCACATGGGAGGGGTAATCCTTGCAAGACCCACCTGGCACCAGGGCAATATAGGCGTTTTCGGCGTAGATCAAGTACAGTCCGTAGAAGGCCATCGAGTGGAGGATGACGAACAGGCCCACGTTGACCCAAACAATCTCCAGTTCATAGGGCTTGTCAGCCTTCTGCTTGGCCTCGGCCACCGGTTCCAGCTTCTTGGCCACCTTCTGGGCGGGCGTGGCAGCGGGGGAGGCGGTGGCAGTGGGCGTGGCGGCCATCTTGTTGTTGTTGCCATCGGCAATAGCCGTCTCGGCCAATATAAAGGTGCTGCCTATTATGTTAGGTGTCATCTGGAACAAACAGAGTTTGGCGATTAGAAATGGTTAGCAGTTGTGGATTATGAGGTAAAAAATTCCGGGATTGCTTCGGAAATTATCTTCTGTTTGAGTGCCAGTTTATTGACCAAGTTTAAAGTGGGTCTCTACCGGTTTCACCCAGCGCCCTGGACAGCCATAAACTAGCCCAAATGATGAGTTTTTTTTTCGCCGTGTAGCTTTTCTTCCTGATTAATGGCCTGTCGTCGGGGCCGCCTTTGTTGCCGAGATGCAAATCAATCTGCCGGACGCTGTGGAACGTTAGGTGTTCCTCCAAGCTCATTTGGCATGCGCGGCAGGCTCCGCCTCGCATAGCTCACCAGCTCTCCCACAGCTCTAAAAGGCATCCCATCCCAGCTGCACGACTAATTATGGACCACACCATCCAGCGCTATTGAGGTGGAGGTGAGTGCCAGAGAATCATCATACCAAACCAAACCAACCAAACCGATTCGCTGACCTTCGCTGGTTGGCCAGCTTCAATGATACTCGAAACTGATACAAAGATAGCAAGCCGGAAGCGCGAAAAAAAAGAATTCCGAAAACCGAATAAAACGAACGAATAAAATCCCCGCAGAAACAAACAAAAAACAATCAATAATTTTGTTTTTATGTTGTACACGGCGATTGAAATATTTGCATATCCATTCTTTACACAGATACCTCGTTGCTTGGCCATCGAACGAAACCAGAAAAGGTTGGGCAAGAACCTTCCTTGGACCCGAAATACGGGCATATTTTGGAAGGTTCTGGGAGTGAACTTTGGATGCAATTCATCGGATGGTGCACTGAAATTTGCGATTGAGGTGATCCAATTCATTTGCATTTGCTTTAATTATGATTAGAAATTCGAATTCCGTGTCAGAGGGATCAGTGCAACGCCTTGGCGGTTCGATGACTGTGCCATGTGCGATGGTACAATAAAATTTGCAAATACCTCACCAGTCATGTTGTTTTTTGCGGGTGTCCCCATGACCCCTCGAGAATGGACAACCGGTCGACCTCAAATGCGGTTGCATGCGGCAAAAAGATGGAAAAAACAAACGATTCTTATTGCCAGCTTCGCTCATAGATTTTATGCCATTAACTCGCCTGCCTGCCTGCCTGCCTGCCTGCCTGCCAGTTTTCAATGTCAAGTCGTGTGTTTTCGATTTCAAATTGTATAATACTCGTAGGTGAATTGTATTCACCGAGGCGGGCAGAAATCGAGCTAAAGCTGTTTAATTCAGGTGGTTAATTAGTGGACAAATTAGAGGTAGGCTCCTAGGCAAATTCAATACAGGGCTTCAATAATTGAATCAAAGCCAAAGACATTGTTGAATAATGGCATGCAGGTGCCACGCGCTGGCAGTTAAAACTCGTTCGTGCTGGTTTCTATGAAACATGAAATCTTCTGCCCAGTTCTGCCCGAGACTCTTTGGAGTTGGCTGGAGACGGACGCTCAATCATCCTTACCGGAATATTAGCATAGTTAAGTAACCGCGCCAAATTTATGTATAGAACTGCTTTTGTTTCGGGTTCTCTGCCGTCGTTGGATCAAGGTTTTGATCTCTGTTGCCAGAGCCAACGGGTTTCGGGGGTTTTTGATTGTCTGCTGCTATTTTGGGTCTCGTATTTGGCTCTGCGTATTTTTTTTGGGTTCGTAGATTTCAGTTGGGTGGGTTCTAAGTTCGAGCAGGCAGCCCGCGGACCACGTCACTCGGAGCAATAGTAATAAATATAATGCGAAAGCGGTACCTGACTCAAATCTAATGTTGGCTCCATTGATAGATTTCGATTCCGACTATTCGGCGACACCTGGCGCATACGAAAATCGGCTGGGAGGGGGACGTGACTCTGGCCTGGTCAGCCCTGTTCCCTGGACACTGGACAATCCGGCCGGCTCTTAATATGCTTATGGATGGCATTATGCGTGGCATCCATACTCATTAACGCCTACTTTGCCAGCATTCGCAATTAGCGCGTGCGGCTCAGAGCAAAGGGATTCTCGGTTTCAATTCAATTCGATTGAATTCGACGCGATTCGATTCTATTCTATGGGTTCTATGGAACCGAAACTCCTAGTATCCCATTCGGACTGTTTAAGGCTAGCATAATTTTTTAAGTATTATGAGGGGTACGTGAGGCGTCACTGGGCGATTCGATTTTGGATTTGCGTCAGCACCTTTTATTGAAGTGTTTTTCATAAATGATTTTTACTGCTCTATGAATCACTGACCGTTTTGTCTGTTGAAGTGGCTTCGGTCATGTTCGAAATTCAACTGTGACTTCCGCAAACTCCAAAGATCTTCGATTAGCCTCTTGAAATTGCCGATTTTACGCAATATCCCAAAGTCCGAGTCTAGACAATTGGTTCAGCTCGAAAGTTCAGCCATGCAGAATGCCATTTAGAACACTCCGCAGCACACTCACCTTGTAAGGACTGAGCTGGGTTCGGGGGCAAAAAAGTGGTGGTAGGGCACTGGTTTACACTAGACACTGTTTGTTCACTTGCAACACCAAAGTTCGTATCGATCGATGTAAGGATTCGCGAAGGGTCTTGTGTTGTATGGGAGATACGATTGTTGGCTGAGAAGGGTTGGGTTTCTTGGGGTTTGGCCACTACACACGGCACGTCCACGAGGCGCGATGAATGCACGGCGTATGAGGGTTCGGAGCGACTAGCAGTGCTTTTTAAGCGCCTAGTTCAAAGAATTCGCACACACGGCGACGTCGCTCGCTCGTTAGAGCCACAACTCGAGCGGATCGTGAGCAGCTCGGGGCTGCGGGCTCCGGCTCGAGCTCGAGCTCGGGCTCGGGCCAAGACTCACGCGGAGAGAGCTGACTGTTTACCAACACCGAAAGCCGAACAAACCGACCAAACCGACCAAACCGAATTCGAGCCAAGCCGGCTGCGGGCGATTCTTGGCTTTCAGGGGCCGGGGTCGTCCGCCTGAGCTAATAATATCCGGCGCGTGGCCGGAGCTTCCAAGCGGTGTCCCGATCTATGTTGGCAATTCACTTGCACTTTTCACAGGGTCTGGGAAATCCGCCGGCGGCCCAGCAAACTAACCCCAATCACGTACCATCTCTCTGGGCCAACAAGTGGTTTTACTGCCTTTTTGGCCAACCTGACAGGTCATGCAGATCAGTCTATCGGTCAACTGAGCCCGCGCACGTCTTCATTTTCTCATCTCTTTTTTTTTTGTTTTGTATTTGATTTTGTGGTTTTCGGGGGGCCTTGCTTCGGAAACATGTTTCCGAATCGCCATTATATAACGTTCTTAATTCACGCCGGATCTGGGCCATATATAATGCGATGTATGTCATATGGCAAACATTTAACCAGTTTGCCACCTTAACCTTGCCTTCTTCTTATCTATCGCCTGCACATGCATATTCAGTTATTCCTATGGACACTATGCCTTGTTTTTTGTCTGGCTTTTGACGAACTGGTCACAGATTCTAATTAGTTTTTTGCTGGCAGACGTTTCCCGACGTTGCCGCGTGGCCGACATTTAATTGCTGTTTAGTCCGCCCAAATATTTGGCCAGCAAAGTGACACATGCGATAAAGATGAGCCAATTATTGGCTTTTTCTCGGGGTTCTTTTGGCAACGAGCAAACAGCCATTAGCCGGCATCAACTCATCTTGGCCGAAAAAAAAGGTACGTGCGAGTACGTTCGAGCTTCACACCCGCCAAGAAATGACTTGTGTCCAATTTTCGTTTAGTGGCGGCCACTAAAATTGTTTGCCTCCATCTGGCGGGCGATGGGATCGAGTTGGTGTCAAAAACCCCAGAGCCCCTTGTGGCAACTCCGCCGAAGGTCACCGTGGGGCATCAGTCACGCCGAAAGTGCTATTGCACAGTGGTACCTCTTAGTGGGTTAACCACAACCGGTTTGCGGGCATCACGTTTTGCCGTTTTCCGCTGACTTAGTGCTTCCCCACTCCGGGCACTGTAATCGCCTCTTAAACCCGTAAAAACATATGGCGATCGGAGGGAACATGACTCGCTTTGATTGCTTTCGATTTCAATCAGCATAATGCGAGAGTTTATTTCCAACACGTGCCCCCTAAAGACTCATTAAAACGCTATATTTTGTGTGTCACCGCATGAATGGCCAATGAAAATATAAAACATAGCCACCCAAAATCGTTTAGTTATAATTTGACTTGATTCCAAGAGGGTGTAATAATTTATTGCCCAAATTAAGTCAGTTTCTGTAGCACGTTTACACGGTATTGAGTGTATTGAGTGTAAAGGTATAGCCTATTTTGCATTCATTTTATTACCCCTAAATCATTACCCTTTCACCTCCCTAAATGTCACAGCTAAATACAAAACAATTAAAAGTAAGCACAAAGCTGTAAATTAGCAAAATATTGGGTTCTAATATGTGAAATTTTAAGCGAAAAGGTCAGTTAAACACTAAGCAAACTTCTGAAACGTGAAAATAAATAACTCGAAACGGAAATGGCAAGTTACAATATCTTTTGTTTTTGTTTATTCAAATCAAGGCATCATCGTTAGACGTGGGCTTAGGAGCTGCTACCTGAGCAATAATTATAAATAAGTCAGTGCTTGGAAATATTATGGCTTTTTCCGCTCCCTAACCCAGGAAAATACCCCTAAACAAGTCAAGAAAGTAATAACCCTAATTTGCATGAGAAATATGAGTGAAATCATATTCCACATTTAATATTCCTCTTCGAGTTGCCACTGTGCTTGAGATCTAAGCAAAAGCAGCAAAGTCAAGTGCCAAAATGCAGTTGAACTGCAGTTCCTCAATAAGTGATTGGCTACACAATGAATAAAACTTGATTCTGGCTATAAATCGTTCTTAATTGAATAAATCGAGACTTGTGGTTAGGCATTCCGTTGGGGGAACAATGATAGAGGTAGAGCGCTCATAATTATATCCTCTGACAGATTTTTCTTTGTGCAATTGCCGGCTTGAAAGACAAAGTCACGACTGGGTTTGTGGCTAAAACTCTTGGCTATGTGACTTGCAAAACGGCGGTTGGCAGTAGCATCATGTAAGTGGGAATTGTGCGATTCAAGGTCGTGTTCATGGGCCGAGTTCTTGAGCTGGCAACAATTATCAGAAGTGACACGAGTACCAGCAGCGATCATGTTATGCAGCCAATGCATTAACCTGGCCCCAACCTCTGCGGTGAGTGCCTAAATTGTTAATTTAATTTCCCTACTGTTTCGTTGTCTGGCTGCCTGAACTAATGCAGCTCAGCTCGGCTAATTGAAATGCATGCCATTTAAATGTTGCGCAAAAAGCGAGACACTGTCGAAATGAGGCACAGAAAGCTAAAGCAATTCAAGAGCAAAGTGCGTGAAAAATCGTAGCCAGGTGATCGCGTTAACCAAATATTTATGCAAATGCCAAATGTGCCGCAGGAAGAGCACAATGTCACGTCAACAACGCGCCATGAAAAATAATAACAAAATCAAACAAAACGCCCCATTACATGGATCCAGATTCAGGTATCTCGCAACTGCGTCTGGGATAACAAGGAGAACCCAGGGCAGGCCGGGACGGGCAGGGCCGGGCCGGGCCTAAATGGTTTCCCATGGACGGCGACTTTGTCACCGATCGGCACACAATCTCCATAATATGTAAATCGCATTTGTCTTCTTCTATTTCTTTGGAGCCCAGTTCCCCAGCGCACACGCGTCTCTTGAATAATTCTAGTTTGTTTTTTTTAGCGATTCTCTAGCCAATTTATCAAACATTGCCTTTACGGCTGCGAGGTGTACGTACAATCCGAATCCATTAGGTTTTAACTGCCAGATAATAAACCTGCACACCTATTTTTAGCCATTCACAGTTTGGCTGGCATGTTTTTTGGCGAATTCTCTAAATGATCCGTCCATTGGGTTCTTCAAAATGTGCAATTTATGTTCAACTTTGATTTTCATTGACTGCAGTTATGGTTATTAGGTATCCACTTGAGCCTACCCTTCATCGCCATGGTGAAACCCTAAATGGGCCATAAAGAAAACAAAAATTAACTCGTTTTGGGTGAGGTGACATTGACGGAAGAAGCTCCCAAGAAAAGTATACACCAGCAAGTTAATTGTTTGAAATTTAAAGCCGGGTTTACGACCCATTAAGCTGTGTTTACATGAACGTTCAAAGTCGAGAAGAAAACCCCAAGATCAGAGCAGGGCATTGCCCATTCGATATGCAAAAGAGGTTCTTTTCTCAATTGACAAAAAAAAGCATAAGAATAAGTAATGCAAAACATTGATAAGCCATAAAGCGAAGGGGCCGCAAAAAATTAGCAAATCGCTCACGTGCCCAGCGACTTTTTCTGCTCGCCCACGCCCCAAAAAAATGTCGAGGGGAGTCCTCCCCCCTCCCCCCGGTTTTGACCATACTCCCACTCGTAAAGTTTTCTATTCGGGCCCGGTAGCACTATAGCATTATAGCATTTCCGTACAGAGTCTGGGGAAGTTGGCCCGCTTGGCTAAGAACTCGTTGGCGTCTCTTTTATTCATTAACAACTCGATCATGATCAGCATCGGTAAGGCCGAGAGCCTGCTTAGAATTCTGGGGGAGATCAGAAACCTGCTTGGCGTTTTAAAAATGCCTTCGGCCTGCCCGACCGCCTGGCTTTCGGGCTGGCAGATTTATATATTTCGGGGTTTCTATTCTTGACGCTCTTTGCGCGCTGCCTGTAAGTGAATTTGCATAAATATGCTTGCATAGTATTTTGCATATATTTTGTTGCCAACCAACAATAACCCATGGTGATACCTCCTGGCCCCTTTTGGTCTGGGGGTCTAGTGAAACCAGTCGGTCAGCTCCATAAAGATTTTCAACTCCGCGATATCAGTCAAGTCTGGGCCTAATAATATCCCTCGTAAACTCATCGCAACAATCGATGCCATGATTAAAGCGGTTTTCGAGCCCAAGAAAATGCGAAGTAGGATTCCCCGAGTGTCGGTTCACACTTGCCAGGCAAATCGAATTGGAAATAGGAAATTCTTGGCTCGGGAGAACGAGTTTCGACTGCGTCACGAGACCGAGAGCCCAAATCGCTGAGCTCACCCGGTAAAAATACACAGAACTCGAGGAATCGGATAAGAATATTTCATGTATTTACGGCCCCTTCAGGCAGGGCAAACACCCATTCAAATTTAACCCCGTGACTTTTGGTCAAGGTTTAGGGCAAAACGAGTATCTTCCATAATTTTCGGGCAAATCGATTCGAAGATTCTGTGCCCATCATATTACACCCTGCCGTATGGTTGGGACTTCCGGGTGGCACTGTACTTCCGCATTAATGTAACAGTAAACAAGTCGGCAACACGCCGAGGGGCCCAATGTGACGGCGATCGGCAATTAAAATATGTAAATGGAAGCAAAGCCAAACAAAAAGGCCAATGCTGCGCGAAAATGAAGCAGAAGCAGACGAATGCGAAGACCTAACCTCGTCGATGTCTAATATCTTTTTCTGTTGCTGCAGATAAAGTTATAACATCCGAAAATTAAATCTGATCGCCTGCTGGTTACCCTTTAAAAGAAGTTGCAAAAATCTATAACATTTTTAATACCCCAAATGGTAATCTCTTTGTATATCTTTCATCCTAAAAACAAATATAAATATAATTACAAAATAAACTCTGGCAGATCTTAGAATTCTCTTTCTTAGGTATTGCATAAACTTTTAACATTTTTCTGGAAATTGATTTCGCGATTGCACTGTGTATATTTTTCTTAAAACAATAACATGTTTTGAAACTATACTTACCTCATTATTTCCATACTATTTTATTAATTTTACGACACGTCGAGAATAGCCATATGTACAATTTAATTTTTGTTCAAACTCAAAAGCTTTTCAAAATTGAGTTGGATACTAATTGTCCTTTATTCATCTATAAAGAAAGTATTGCTATTTATAAATATTTCTATGTATAAGAAAAACTTATTTAGCCCGATATTTACGCACTAAAATAATTTAAAGGATAAATAAATCTTTAAAACAATATCTTGCTTCTTTTTTGGGTTCACAAAAATCTCAAAAATTTTATGAAAGTTAATGTTGTATAAAATTCTATGTTGGCTAAGTATTTGATAGAAAGTTCACAAAATAAGAAACTTAAAAGCTAAATATTACTCGAACGATTAAAATTTTGTTTAAAATTCTAAGAAAATTAAGAATTTTTAACCCAACCCTTCCGGGAAATCGTTGTATTCCATTCGAGTTAGTGAAATCGCCCCGAAACAAGTGAAGCCCGCAATCGATTGGCCGCTGTCTCGGTTTCGTCTTCGTCTTCGACTGATTAAACATCAGGAAATATAAAATGCTAAGCAGGCGGGCAGAAAGCAAAAGCAAATTGTAACAGGGCCCAAAGTCAGCCGTCAAGCAAACGAGTTCTCTGGGGCCAAAGGCAACCGCTAGGCCGAGAGCCCATAGCCAAATAGCCAATATCAAACACCGAAGACTTTGATAAGCGGCCAAAACTCGTTTGCATTTGGACCGTTGCACGAGTCGCTCGCTCTTAGCCAGGCCAGCTAGCCCCATTGACTGATTATTGCTATTAATGCGAATGCGAATGCGAATGCGATCCACCAATGCTTCGCATTGACATTGACTTTGACCGAGAAATTATAAATCGAAGCCAATGTGACGCATACGTGCGTACGAATTTAAAATCTCACGCAAAGAAGTGCAGCCCAAAGTTCAGGCAACATTATCACTTTTATTTATTTGTTTATGGTTTCTATTCATGGTGGCTTGCAGATTATTTATTGGCCTTTCTTGGACACACTCCAATGACCCACCCACCCCAGATTTTCACAGACTTTCGTCAATCGGTCAAAGTCAATGGGTCAAAGCCATCGAAAAAGCACAGAGCGTTCAAGTTCAAGCCCCAAAGAGATTAGAAACAAAACTATCCAAGACTAGATCAAAAAACGGCATTGACCGTCATGTCATGGCACACAATTAAAAATAGTAAACTTTAGTGGCCATTAGTCGATGTTTATTTGCAAGTATTTAGCATGCCCATCGGTCAGAATGCGAATCCACCCTGTCTTTGCATTTCGTTATTGTCCTCTAACATACTTCCTGGTTGATCGGCGACGACTGCGATTTGGCATTATCTTGAATTAATTGTTGCATTTTATATACAAAGCGACAAGCATTGACCTCAATTGGCCCGAGTGCGAGGCGATAGATATTTTTGGTGGATACTTTGGAGCCAAACAAACTCGAAGCAGAACGCGCAAACCAATGCGAATCTTGAATTAATATCTTTTATTGGATTTCTGATTTTCAGACATCATCTTCTCTAATGAAATCCGCCGGGCTCATTAGAAGCGGAGCGGTAGGCAACAGCAAAACGCAAACTATCATCAGTCAAAACAGAAAACGTAGAGTTGTATATCCGTATGGAGAACTCAAATGTCTAATAACCTGATTACAAATTGTTTAATTTCGTTTTTTTTTTCTTTGCTAAATGCCTGTGTCAACAGTTTTGATTCAATGATTTGGCACAAAATTAAGTCTCTGCCAATGCAAAAGGGTTTTGGCATAATCACATTCAAATCGGTGGGATACTTAATGTATTTAAATGCGCTTTTGTTTCTAATTGTTGGAAAATTACTCAGAAAGTTCCATTAGAAAATTATTTAGTTAGTTCAAATGAATACAAACCAGATATGAGTTATTGAAGTTAGTCCCTTGAGTCGTTTGGTTTTGTAAAATCACTTTCTTCTACTATTAATTTACTTAGTAACATCCATCAGATAACCTAGTATTAAAAACACAGTTAACTTTATTGCATCATAAGTAAAACCTTTATTTTTATTGGGCACTCATCTAATTGAAAAATAATATGCATTTAATTGCATGCCTAATGGCACAGAGGTACACCCTTTGCCCTGTTAATTTGCTAACAATGTGTTAGCAAATTGATACTATATAGATAGATACTATATATGCATAATTTTGTGTTAGTTGTTTCAGCCTAGATGCATTTCTTTTAAAGCTCTCTAAATTGTATCAATTGATATTGGTATGGCGTTTAAATATACGGTACATTTGGTCAAAATAGGATTAAATGATTATTAAATTTAGAATTGTTCCCCTAAAATGTTTTTTTCTAACATAAAGAGCAGTAATATTGTTGATGGGAGCCACATAAAATTGGGAGGGAAAAATAAAAATGTATTGTATGTAAATGAATTCGAATATTATATTGAAATACAAATTTAAAGAACACACATTTCTGTTGATAAACAAATATATTTTTTTCAATATTTTTCAAAATGTTCAGGTGCGCGGAGACTCTCTCTATCTTTGAAGCCACGTCGGAGGGCAAACGGACCAGTACACTCAAAATTTGAGTTGATCGTTTCGGTCCATCCAGGGGGGGGTACTCCATTGCAAAGGTAACAAGTACCTGGAACGCTCGCGTTCCTCTTTCGCTTGTATGCCATATAATTGGCGCGATTGGATGCTGCTGCGGAGAAAGCGAATGGCGAATACAATGTCGCTGGTTTATCCCAAAGTATTGCATCAATGGAACCTTCAGTCGATTCTTTATATATAAACGCGGCCCCATTTTCACGAGCTTTAAATTCGGCTTTTACACAAGGGATCGCCTTAAGTTTGCCGAGGACAGCAGAACTCTGATTCATAACAAAGGCGCTATGACAGACTAGACCTGTTACTGTGTCACTATTCTTAAAGTCACATTTTTGCAACTGCCGGATTGCATCGGGATGTAGCTTCACTGTTGAATCATATCCTAGCAAGTTTTTGTTCGGTACGCAATTGGGCGGGTGCCATCCTGCTGGCAAGGGTCTCCACGCTGTTGGTTGTGTGCTCGTGCTAACCGCCATCCGTTTAATGTATTCAGATGTAATATAAGGACTTACATAGCACTCGTATGCATTGTGGTTTTCGGAGGTGATTGGTCCAAAGCTGCCTGAACGTAAAGTGTGTCCATGGCTAGTGGTTTCAGGTTGCTCTTGGGTAGTTCCACATTCCGCTAACGCCAGTAGGAGTTATATTTGAACCAATTCCACATATATATTCGTAGATATGCTGAGGAATATTATACTCGCTAGCACTTATGGAGGCGAGGGGATCCATCAGTCGTTGTAAATCCGGTATTTTAAGGATGTTCCTGGATAGGCAACCAGGAACTCAGTCATTGCATGTTGGAATATGGCGAAGGGGAGACTTCTCGTAACCATCTGATCCTCTTCCATACACATTAGTTGGTAGACTTGACGAAGAAGAGGTATAAAACCAGCATTATCAAAATTTTGTTGGACGGTTTTGCTTCCATGTCCGTTACCAATATAATACGCTTCATCCTGGAGCATGTCTGGAGTGTTTGTCCTGGTATTGTTGTTGCCAGAGCGGGGATTCCCCTGCGCCCTACGCGATGGTAGCCTACTAAAGGCAACATCCCTCTGATCTTCTATGTCAGCGCCAGCTGACCAGTTGGAATTTCCATCTCGTGGTCTCATCCCAATGCGTTGGTTATTCCTTTGTGGGGGTTGGTTTGCGGGTGTTTGAAGATTGCTTTGAAGATTTTCGTGTCTAAAAACGACACAAAACTTCACAGAGTGGCCAGACTGCTTTGTGTGTCACTTGCCGGCTCCACTTTTCTATCGACTTGAGTTGGCGCCAAATCACTTTCAAATTGCCTTGGCGCCCCTTCCGATACCGATAGTCAACGAAGTGGCAATGCCACTGAGCTTCGCCCTATCGATGTATCGCAATGATGGGGCCCATCCCCAATTCCCCAGCTGTTGATCAGTAAAGTTTGTGTGGCTGAATTCGCGTTTCTTTTGTTCTCGCGCGGACCTCAGCGGATGTCTCGCTCTTAGGCGACTTCTCCTGAGCCACCCTCCAAGCGATGACCGTGCGCGGCATCGAAGCCATCACGCTGAACGGATCGCTGGCCGAGGAACGGGAAGGGGATCCCCAGAGGAAACAGAATCTGAACCCGCATTCGAATCCGAATCCTGCAGGAACTGCGAGCGCCATGAGCTCCGTGGAGCGCTACCGGCAGGAGTGGCAGCAGCTGCTGGAGACCCTCGACTCCGAGCCGGAGTCCCTGCGCCGGGCGGCCTTTGCCGGCGACTTTAAGATGTCCAAGTTCCGAAGCATCCACTGGGCCCTCCTCCTGAGGGTTCTCACCTCGGAGCACCGCTCGTGGACGGGGCAGCGGCTGCAGCAGCGCCTGCGGTACGAGAAGTTTCGGGGGGACTACGTGCGCAACCCCGACCAGATAGCCCTCGACTGCAATGACGATCCGCTGTCCCAGGAGACGCAGAGCGCTTGGAATCAGTACTTCCGGGACCAGGAGCTGTTCTCAGTGGTGCGGCAGGACGTGGTGCGCACCTTTCCGGGCGTGGACTTCTTCCGCAAGCCGCTGGTGCAGAACGCCATGGTCAACATTCTGTTCTACTACGCCCGGGAGCATCCGTACATGTGCTACCGTCAGGGCATGCACGAGATCCTGGCGCCCATCATCTTTGTGGTCTACAGCGACCACCAGTCGCTGCTGCACTTCCGCGAGCTGGCCCAGACAGACATCAATCTCACGCTGCTGGACGTCCTGGATCCCAGCTACCTCGAGGCGGATACATAGTGAGTTTTGGGATAGTAGCGGGGGAGTGAATGCGGGAATCTATTCGGGGTCATACATAGAAGGGTTTAGGGAATCCCTATCCCAAGTTTCAGCTCAATCGGTGGAGGAATACAAAAGATATGGGGTTGATCCGGAAATTATCCTAATCAATCGAATCTTAGAGTAATTTTGATATTTAGAATTTGGATTGGCATCTCTTTTTGCTCACGTAATTAGTGTTATACTTTCATAGTCAATTTAAATGTTCAGAAGTATTGTTTTTAAGTTTTAAGGCAACCCGTAGAGGAATTTGAAAGATATGCGGGTTTTGATTACTTCTAGGGGCTATGAAAGTATTGCTTTAAAGTGTTAGAAAAATAAGATGAGCAAACCAAAGATTGTCGAACCAAAAAAACATTAAGTAAGACTATTCCAATTAAATAATACTATGACAATTATAAATACACTTATCTAGAATTCTAATGAGTCTAAACCTATTTGTATTTAGTGACTAAAGTTTAGTCCAATATATTTATTTAAAATAATCCCCGGGATAAGAAGCCCCGAGATATTGAGTAAATCCCAAGAGCCATAAATACCCGACTGGAAATGAACAAGATAATGATAAACCTTACTAATGTTGTAACCTCCCATCATTTGGCAGCTCCCTCTTCTCCCGGCTGATGGCCTCGGTGGAGTCGTATTATCGCGTCGCCAACCTGGTCTCCACGCCCGACGGACACATCGAGCAGAGGGTCGAGGTGGGTCCATCGCCGTGCATGTGTATACGCCACATCTGTTGCAATCGCGCAATGCATTCGATTCTGATTACAGGCCCCCGGAGAGGGCGAGCAGCAGACGGAGGCGGAGGTTATCAGCCAGCTGAACTTCATACGCGACAAGATACTCGCCAAGCAGGACCAGCACTTGCATCACTATCTCCAGAAGATGAATATACCCCTGCACATATTCGGCATGTGCGTGGCAATCACCCAAGGGGGGCTTAGCAATGCAATCCTTATCCATATGTTTGCCCCGTTTCAGTCGATGGCTGCGCCTGCTATTCGGCAGGGAGTTCATGCTGCTGGACCTGCTGCTGCTCTGGGATGCAATCTTTGCGGACAGCGATCGCTTCGATCTGCCCAACTACATTCTGGTGGCCATGCTGGTGCACATTCGCGATAAGCGTGGGTACACCCCCGGCCGGGGGAAACCGCTTCCCAATCTCTGACTAATCGGCTTCCTATTTCCATTGCAGTCTTGCTGAGCGACTACACCACAGCCCTCACGTATCTGATGCGCTATCCGGGCAATGTGGACGTCCATTTGGTGCTGCGACACGCCCTCTTCATGCTCAACCCCAAGCAGTTTGACTACCCGGCCAATGCCTTCACCTGCGTCTCCTTCACGAATGCCAGTGCAGCAGCAGCCGCCAGGGAACCTGCGCCTCTGCCAAGGCCCAGAACCGCGTCGGAGAGCTCTTCAGCCGGGACCACGGGCAGCCAGATTGACCGCCAGATCACGTACATGCAGGAGCGCAATGCGGCGAATGCCTCGGCCTTGGCCAAGCTGCAGGACACGCACCGGGTGGCCATGGATGGCTACCTGGAGAACGTAAGATTTCCGCAAGACTCTGCATTATCTTTTCTAATCGACTGCCTTTAGAGCCCGGAGCTGCTGCGTCTGGAGCTGAAAAACGCCCAAACGGTGATCAAAATAGCCAGGAGCAAGCTGCAGTCCTACTTGGGCACCGTGCGCCATCACGTCGGCAAGCAGGCGAGCAGCAACGAGGAGCTGGCGCGCACGCTGGACGGGATCGAGGAGCTGTGCAGCTTCCTGGACGTCAAGTTCATGTTCCCGCTGCACGCCAGGTCCGCTCCCATCGACCAGGCCCTGGAGGCCAACGAGCAGAAGCAACTGAACAAGCCCAAGTCCCCGCCTATGCCTACGCCCACGCCCACGCCAGCTCCTGCTCCAGTTACGGCGGCACCTTCTGCCTACAGCGGCTATGAGATGCCGGAGAACGCCTTCATGCACAGCTCGATGGCGCGTCTGCTCGGGGAACTGCGCGAGATCGAGCTGTCCACGATCACCAGCGACGAGAAGCCGGGGGAGCCCGTCCTGAATGGTCTGCCGGCGGCAGAGCCCCAGCACGGCCACCGGGATTGAGACGATTTGATGATCCCCTATCGACTGAAACTGAATACTTAGACTAGAAGCGTAACCACCAAGTGGTGCATCGAATCAAAGGCAAAGACATTAACTCTATTTGGACTAAATTGAGTCCGTAAACTAACGAATAAGAGATCAGATTTTTGAAATGCTTAAATGAAGTCTATATTTTGGGCGATTGGGAATGTTTCCGAAACAAAACCCTAAATGAATAATATAAGAAAAAAAAAGTCCACTTTATGGGAACTGCGTACCTTCATACTTCTTTCTTATCATCTCTAAGATAAATACGGCGTTCGATGGTTNAAGCGTGGGTACACCCCCGGCCGGGGGAAACCGCTTCCCAATCTCTGACTAATCGACTTCCTATTTCCATTGCAGTCTTGCTGAGCGACTACACCACAGCCCTCACGTATCTGATGCGCTATCCGGGCAATGTGGACGTCCATTTGGTGCTGCGACACGCCCTCTTCATGCTCAACCCCAAGCAGTTTGACTACCCGGCCAATGCCTTCACCTGCGTCTCCTTCACGAATGCCAGTGCAGCAACAGCCGCCAGGGAACCTGCGCCCCTGCCAAGGCCCAGAACCACGTCGGAGAGCTCTTCAGCCGGGACCACGGGCAGCCAGATTGACCGCCAGATCACGTACATGCAGGAGCGCAATGCGGCGAATGCCTCGGCCTTGGCCAAGCTGCAGGACACGCACCGGGTGGCCATGGATGGCTACCTGGAGAACGTAAGATTTCCGCAAGACTCTGCATTTCATTTTCTAATCGACTGCCTTTAGAGCCCGGAGCTGCTGCGTCTGGAGCTGAAAAACGCCCAAACGGTGATCAAAATAGCCAGGAGCAAGCTGCAGTCCTACTTGGGCACCGTGCGCCATCACGTCGGCAAGCAGGCGAGCAGCAACGAGGAGCTGGCGCGCACGCTGGACGGGATCGAGGAGCTGTGCAGCTTCCTGGACGTCAAGTTCATGTTCCCGCTGCACGCCAGGTCCGCTCCCATCGACCAGGCCCTGGAGGCCAACGAGCAGAAGCAACTGAACAAGCCCAAGTCCCCGCCTACGCCTGCGCCCACGCCCACGCCAGCTCCTGCTCCAGTTCCGGCAGCACCTTCTGCCTACAGTGGCTATGAGATGCCGGAGAACGCCTTCATGCACAGCTCGATGGCGCGTCTGCTCGGGGAACTGCGCGAGATCGAGCTGTCCACGATCACCAGCGACGAGAAGCCGGGGGAGCCCGTCCTGAATGGTCTGCCGGCGGCAGAGCCCCAGCACGGCCACCGGGATTGAGACGATTTGATGATCCCCTATCGACTGAAACTGAATACTTAGACTAGAAGCGTAACCACCAAGTGGTGCATCGAATCAAAGGCAAAGACATTAACTCTATTTGGACTAAATTGAGTCCGTAAACTAACGAATAAGAGATCCGATTTTTGAAATGCTTAAATGAAGTCTATATTTTGGGCGATTGGGAATGTTTCCGAAACAAAACCCTAAATGAATATTATAAGAAAAAAAATGTCCACTTTATGGGAACTGCGTACCTTCATACTTCTTTCTTATCATCTCTAAGATAAATACGGCGTTCGATGGTTAATGGGGAATTCAGATGAAATGTCAAAAGCTTGGGCTACGGATAAATGGTAAACAATACATGTCATATTTTCCAGTAGGCTCTATGGCCGACGGAACGTCAATGGGGTTCCGTTGACAAGATTATTATGCAAAATAGGCGATGCTTGTTGCTGCGGCTGCTGTATGAAAGTCTTGGGAGCGCGCAGGTCGCCGCTGTTGCTCAAGCGACTCTGGCGCAGCATCGCCTGCCTGTTGGGATCCACGACAGCAGTTTTCCCGGTCTCTATGGCCCCACTTATGCTCATGCGACCGTTCCGGATCTGGGAGGTCAGCTTGTTGAGGGGCACGCAACGCACGGGCTCCGTCTCCAGTCGCTTGGTCAGCTGCACGCTCGTGTTGCTCAGCATGCGGCGGATGTTCTCAGGCAGGCCGTTGTGGTTGCCATTCAGCGTCACATGCTGCGGCGCACTCTTGGGCTCCTTGCCATCGTCACATATGGTTATAACAGTCGATTGCGGATCGTTGGCAGGCGGAGCAGGTTTAGGGGAGATTTTCACCGGAGTCGCACCTGCGGGAGCAGCAGTTGCCGCTGTCGGTTGGGTTTTTGGCGACGTGGAGGCAGGGTCGGTCCTTTGCAAGGCCCTCAACTCGAGGCTGCAGACCAACTGCATGATCTTGGACTTGCCCTCGGCGGCCAGGTCCGTGGGCAGGGCTTTCATCGTCGGCAGAATGCTGTCAAAGAACAGATCCATCACATGCCGCTCCGTGGGCGGCTGCGGCTGCGGCGCCGGCCTGTCTGAAGATTGCGGCGCCTGCGCCGAAAACTGCCCCTGCCCGGCACCCTCCCGTTCGAGGGTGCGCAGGCGCGCAACTATGTCGAAGGAGGAGCAGATCATGTCCTTGGCCACGTCCAGCTGGCTGCGCTCGTCGCGTCCGCTCCTCATGTAGGAGTCGCGCAGAGCGCGCAGAATGCGACGGGTTTCCATGGAGCGGCGGGAGCGCTTCACCGGCGGCTCGCCCGCGCTGCCATCCGATCTGCTAGACAATATAAAGGTTAGCCTTTCTATAATACCTTCTGCAAAAGGGTAAAGACCACCCACCTCAGGCTCAGGTCGGCCTCGCTCTCCCTGTCCACCTCCAGGCCCGATTCCTGCACTTCGCCGGTTGCCTCCGAGACATTGCTCACCGATGGGGCTGCCGCGGCATCTGGCTTGCTGGCCGCCAAGCGCTCCACGTTCTCGCAGTGCTTGCGCGAGGCATCGTGCTGCCGGAGATAGAACAGCTTGATGGGTAAACGTGCCACGCAGATGCGGCAGTGGCAGTGATTCTCGTCGTTGGGATCCGGGTCGAGCCAGCTGTACTTGGCCTGCAGCTCGGCCATGGCCGCCTTCTGCTTGGCCTCGCCGGTGACCAGGGCGGCGGCGGTGGCCACTGCGGCGGAGATGCCCTCGCCGTTGCGCGTGGTCATTGTGGGCGTTGGCCCGGTGACAGCCTGGCGCTTGCGCTCTATGCGCAGGCGAATGTGTCTGGAGGAGCGCTGGTGCTTGGAGGCGAACTTCGAGGTGGGCAGGAAGACGGAGACCTCGCAGAGTTTGCACCAGCCGTAGTTGCGGCGCTCCTCGCTCCGCTTGTACGATAGCCAGGGAAAGCGGCCCTTCCACACCATCACCTTGCCCTTGATGGTGGCCGGAATGGGCTTCCCTTGCGGCTTTGAGGGCGAGGATCGTGTGCCCTTGGCGGCCTGCTGCACCCTGTCCTCGTCCTCTTCTTCCTCTAGCTCCTGCGGCTCCTCCTCCTCGTCCTCCTGTTCCTGTTCCTGCTGCTTCTGCAATGCTGATTTGTGGCTCTGCTGGGGTTTGTACTGACGCACGAGCTTCCGGTGCCCGGCACTCAACTCGTGGCGCACCTTGGCCCGCTCGCTGTTGAGACTCACGGAGCAGTGCTTGCACCACTGCACCTTGCGGTCCTTGGAGTAGCATAACCACGGGTAGAACGGAAGCCCAGGCCGCTGCTTGGCCTTTCCCTTCTCTCCAACGGATCTGGGGGGGATAACCATAGCGATATGAGATTAAAAACTCATTTGAGATTAACCTGGGAAAACGTACGCCTTGGCAGTGCCATTAATCGTCGACCAGTTTTCGTCGCTGACGTTATCCTCCTCCTCCTCGCTGGCCTCGTTGTCCGATGCCGCCTCCCCCTGGGCGGGCGCCTCATCGTCGTCCTCCTCCTTCTCCTCCTTTTCCTCATCCATCGCTTGGGCCTCCTCGATGAGCCTCTGCTTGCGCCTCCGGGCCTCCAAGGCACTCAAGTGCTTCTCGCCCTTCTCGTGGGCCTTTCGCTTCAGCTCCGAGTGGCCGTACCAGAAGCGCTTGCAGCAGACGCTGCAGTAGGCGACGGTGGGGTCCTCCGGATCGGCCACCAGCCAGGGATGGGGATCGGCATAGATTGCCCAGATGTCGCGACGCATGTGCCTAGGGAGAGGTATTGATCGGGGTTTAAACTACAGTGGTAAATAGTGTTGGGTCTGAACTAGTTCGCATCGGTCTTTGCTCCTTCGTTGGTCTCTGTTCCTGGTTCCTTTTTTCCCTGGTATTTTTCTCCTTCCCTGGTCATCCAGAAACGAACTATGATTGCCCAAGACCAGGTCAAACTCACCTGTTTAGGAAATCAGCCAACTTCTGGCAGTGGAGATTGCTCTTGCAGTGGCGCAGGTAGCTGGTGATGGCCATCTCGTAGTTGCAGATCGTGCAGCGGCACAGCTGCGGATTGGTCTCCGGAATGAGCTCGCACCACCGGCTGGGATCTTCGCTGGCTTTTACCTCGCCGTTCATCACCACCACGGCGGTGTTCTCGCCCTCATCGGCCTTCTGCGGCTCCTCTGCGGCCGCTTCGGCCATGGCCTCGTTCACGCTCTTGCTGCGCTTGCGTTTGCGACTCGGCTTGTCCGAGTCCATCATCCGCTGGGCCTCGAGGTGGCCCTTGGAGGTTTCGTGGCGCCTTCGCAGGTACACAAACTCCACGTTCATGCGCACGTTGCAGGCGCGACAGCGTCCGATGGTGCCCGAGGGCTTCTCCCGCTCCAGCCACGGATGCCAGCGCAGCCACCGCGTCCAGTTGAAGTTGTTGAATGCCTCGATCTCGCTGGAGCGCCGCTGCTTCATATCCACCACGTAGCTCTGCGTTCCGAACTCGTACTTGACTTCCGCGTCACTGCTTCTGCGGGCGATAACGCAATGTTTGACTTTAATTGGAACACTCGAAAGGAAGCGACAACCGGGCCACTACAAAATAAGCGGCGCACCGAGTGTATCAGACGTGACAACCTGGATTGGTGTCTTATCTAAGTGTCAAACAGGGTGGGTATGGGAAAGCAAACGCAGCGCCGTCTTTTCGGCAAGGTTTTTTGGATAAAATAGAGGGCAACAGCCTTTTAAACGAGCTACCAAAACAAGTTTCATTTAAGAGAGAGTGTTACAAATCCAAACAACTCTACTGAATGCATTTTTGGTATTTGTGGGCGCTAAAAATACCGCTGCCCAGGCAAAGGTATTTCTATCCTCTAACAAACAAAATGGAACGGAGTAAATTGTATAATTGCGAGGAAGTGTAAAGGTTCATTCAGACATACTATCTACAGACATACTGCTCTAGGTCAGCGGTGGGCACAGATTTTCAACTTGGGAGCCGGTCAAAAAATAAAAAAAAGGGTCTCCGTCTAAATTTTTTGGTTAAACATATTTTGTTTGTGTAATTTCACACATTCTCTTATCACCGTCAACTTCGGATGACGTGTACATGTCGATTCCCTTTTGTTCAAGACCTTTGGTGTCGAATTTTCCGTAAAATTCCGAACATATGTCGATTTATTTTGAAAGAGCTATGGGTTGCCCATCGCTATTTTAGATTCTAGACACCAAGTAAACTCCGGGAAGCCCTTGGCTCTTTCGGCTCCAAGTGCTTCCAAAAACAAGAACATGTGAATGTCTGGAGTCTAGGGAATCGACATGCCGGCTCCAAGGTTGAAAAACTGTCCCCTTTGATGGTTTATGATGATATATAGTGATAAATGCGTTGAAAGACTTTTGATTTTAAAGCTATAAATAGTATAGAAAACAAGTCTTTCATATATCATTAGGATTTGTTATGAAATGGTAAAATATAAGGGGATTTTTCAGCAACAAATTATACAAAATAGTAATCTGTCTCATAATTACCATAATGAGAGGGTTCCAGGTAATATTTTCTTAGGAAAGACATTCAAAACATTCCGCATTGTGATTCTTA
>JAJJHQ010010498.1:868221-933420 GCA_021223825.1 Drosophila ironensis
GTCTCTTTCAACTGGAAGACGATTTCAGCTGCAAGATAAGATAAATCAAAGGGATCTTGTTAGGGGCAGAGTAATTCAAAGGGTAAACATGAAGCGTAGCTTATCACCCAAAGCAGATCCCATTAAAATTTTAAGACTTTCGGGGGGAACACTCATAGAACAGATAAGGTTTTTCTTTTTGTTTCTCCCCAAGGGGTTGTTTTGTAGTTAATTGAGTGATGACTCGCTGCGCATTCCGACCAAACCAAGGAACGTACTTTTCCAACCCATATCGCATATTATTTTCAAAATGCATTCTTTCAGGTTTTCCCCCGGCCCAAGCCTCTTGCATTTGCATAGCTGGGCTTTCTTCTGCATTTGAATTTCACTTTTGAGCTCGTGACAAACATGCTAACGACCGATTTGGACTCGGTTTTGAGAACGACTTTTCTAGCCAACTGACGTCAAAACTGATTGTGCCCAAAAAAGCGACCGTACGGGTATAGCAGGGGGATCGGTTGCAAGGCCAAGACCTCGGGCGCGGAGATTTCGATTGGAATTCCATGTTTGAGTGCTGATTACGGACGGCAAAACAAGTGTCGTCATTATGCAAATCGTGTTACTGCGAGTATCTAGTACGCGTATGTGCTTGGGGTGTGTCCTCTTAAGTCATCTCGAATGTGGAAAACAATTGCGGATCGGCGGGCAAACCGGTCTGCGCACTTCGCGGAGAAATTCTGTGTGTTCTTGCTGTATTTTCGTACAATTTTTAATTAGCCCCCGCAAATATAAAACGTCTGCAGTAAACGAGCCAATTAATCGTCGCACAACGAGCAGTGCATGAATGCTTTAAAAATACTTTAGCGCGCGCACCCACGAACATAAAAGCGATGAAAAAACAAATAGTAAACAATTCTTGTTTGGCCAAAAACAAACCAGCAGCCGGAGGCGGAATGCGCAGAACGGAGTACGGAGATCGACGTCTACGGGTCACGGGTCCCAAAAGCAGACTGAACCGATCGGAGAGTTTGAGAACCCGAAAACCGGCCCCAAGTTGCAGGCGAGTGCAGTTGGGAGGTAGATATCGGTCATGTTACTACTCTGTTAATCTGTCAGATACATTTAACATAAAATATTGAGCTTAAGCTTTAAGCTTTACACTGTGCAGCAAATTCAAGGTGTACAAGTGTATCTGGGAGCGTAACCTGTTTTATCTATCTATCTTTGTTTTTGTTGCGTTTTCAGAGCAGTCGAAGAGAAAGAAAAGAGTGTTTATTAATCATAATAAAGCTCAAAGTTTTGACTGTTGGCGAGGGTTAATCATAAAGTATATCATTGGGTTTTCAAATACGTATTCAGTTCATTATAAAGCCTTTACTCTGCTTTTGGAATTTAGATTCAGTCTGTCTTGCAAAAACATTAAAATAATTATAATAAATATACAAATATTGTATATTTTCTCAAGAATTCACGGATTTTTTAAGGGCTTAAAACAGAGTAGCGTATACGTGTAAAATTAAGTTAGTTACTGCAAAAAGAAAACATTTATATGGACTAAAATGAATGATGTTTTTACTAGGTCTTCAAATTTTTTGTACGATCATTTTGTTGAATTTGTTGTATAATAAATTTTACCCAAAAACAAATCCTGTGTATTACATAAAGGATTTATGTTTTCTATGATTAGTTCAAATAATCTTAAAAAACCCTAAGAGCATAAAGCTACATTTACTTGAGACCCCCCTTGGAGTAATTCTTTCCACAGCCCTGCCTGTAGCTATCCCGAATATCAATACTTTGGCATTAGTATTTCGAGATGCCATCAAAGTCAGGTGATTAATTATATAATTACCCAAAATCGTGCCCTGCAAATTCGCTTATCGTTTGAATTTATTAGCCAAATGTCTGGCACCATCGAAAATTGTGGCTTTTGGCCGCTTATCTTATCCCTTTTCTGTTGCCGCTTCTGTTTCTGTTTCTGTTACTGTTTCTTTTCCGTTTTCGTTGACGGTTTCGGTTTCGGTTTGTGTTTCTGTTCGTTATTTCGTTTTCCCGGCCAGAAAAGCCGAGCCGAGCAGCGCAGAGCAGAGCAGAGCAGGGAAAGCAATCAATCGAAGCTAAGAATAAAAACTTGTGCAGCAGCAGCAGCAGCAGCCTCAGCTGCCTCCGTGTTGGCCGGAAAGCTTGTTGGCCGTTCTTTGTTGGCCGCAAAGCGAGACTGTTATACTAGCGCTGCGTTACTAGCAACAACAACAGCTGAAGGCTGAAGGCTGAAAAGCTGTTTTCCTATCAAATATCCTATACTATGTATGGCTTTTCATCCCGGACGCCGACGCGGCTTTTGCAGCTGTTGTTGCGGGTCTCCTCTCGCATTCAGCTGCGAGTCGTCGGCCACGTTGGTTCCCTTCCGGTTTAACATATTTTCGCTTGCTAACAGAGTGTGGTAAATTCCTGAAAAATTCGTTGAATTTCAAAACATTTCCGAATCTCTCCGCGGAGGTGGTCCTGCGACAAAAAAAAGTGTGGCATACTTGGCGGCTTCAAGAAACAGCTGCTCCGGAGAGCGTTGTGTTTGTGAGTGTTTTTCCCCCAATACAGAGAGAAAGTTGCGTTGCGTTGTGTTGCGTTGCGGGTGTATAACAGTCCAGTAAAAGCTGCCCCAGCGAGAGCCGGAGAGCCGGAATTCGAACAGTTTAAAGTACGCAGTGCGATGCCTTTTGGCTTCAGTTTAGCTAGAGATTTCGTCGTGTTTTGAGCGTTCGTCTTGGCCAAAAGCGGATCCTACGAGCGGTCTTCTTGAGCTAGTGCGCAAACAAAAAACACAAAAAAAAATCAGATAAAAAACACAAAAAATAAGAAGAATATACGTGTGTATGTAGCCAGAAGACAGCGGCAGAAAGTAAATCCGCAGACTATCCATTCGCCAGGCTCCACGCTCAGATTGCTGCAAAAGAGGATACTAGGATACTACTACCAACGCGTGCGTGAGAAGAAACTAGTGAAGTGCTAAAGAAATTATTGTATTTGCAGTTTTGAGGGCGCATTTGGAGTAAACAAAAAACATAAACAGTGTGACATGTAGTGTGACGGCCAAGGGGATTCTCCACACACAGCCCCCATAGCACAAAGCAACACAAAAGGTGAGTTTTTCCAAAAACCTTCCCATTCTACGGCACATCTTGTTCGATTTTCGCATTTAACGATTTTTGATGAGCTCCGTGATCCGTAAGCGAATGAGAGGTAGAGAAAAACAGGATACCCGGGACAAAAATTCATAATTTGTCTGTTTACATACGAGGAGGTCCTGGTCCTGGTCCTCGTCCGGCCATCGGAATTGGTGGTTCATCGAGTGGTGCTGCCTCAACGGCCGCCCGCTTGCCCCAAAAATTTTCGGCTGCCCCAACGAAAGCGAAATGCCTGTTGGTTTTTTTTCCCGTCTTTCGGGTCTTGTGTGTTTTTTTTTTTTGGATGGGGAGGGGGCACGTAGGCTCCATAACTTCCGCTCGGTCGGCTCACGCGCACACCTGTACCCACTCTCAGACACAGCACATATTTATACACACCATCTTTTTTGGCAACTCACGAGGCCGAGCCAACACATTTAAAATTCTGATGAAAAGACACTTTTACTTTATTCCTTCCTCACTCGACACAACACGGAGAAAAATTCTTGTGCGCTATTCAACTGCCAACGATAGTTTCCACATGTCTCAAGATGCGTGTGCATTTTGTAATAAAAATGTGTATTATGTTTGTAAATCACCTTTATAAACAAATTGATCGGGCTTTGTTTACGGAACGCATATACTCGAAGATTAATTGATTGCGGTTTTTATGGCGTATTTTGGAATTTTTCCACGGTAATTTTGGGACACAGTAATTTAGAACTTAACGTATTAAAAAAATAGCTAATAATTATACAATTTATACAATTTATAGCAATTACTAAGCTAACTTTGTTTGCTTGTCGAAGTATAGAAACAAATTTTTATTTGAATTTTTATTAGCAAAACGAGGTGTTGTTTACAGAATATAGCTAATAAAATGATAGGTATTTATGAGTAATCGAGTCCATGAGTCGTTCGTATCCATTTAAAAGTTGGAAAATGTTACCGGGATCACTGAGGCAATCTAAAAACTCCAATTTTTTTACCGTGCACACTCGTCACTTTCTTTATTTCTCTCGATTATTGTGAACCCGAGTGCGTGAGTGCGCTTAATTCGCGCGTTGTGGGTGTAAATATTTTGCCAGATTCCCGGTTCTCCCAGTCGCCCACATGTCGCTTAATTCAACTGTCGATTTATCACACTTAACCCATACATTACCCCCGGCACACACTCTGGGCACAAAACAACGTACGTATCATGCGGCATCAGCAGCAGCATCAGCAGCAGCAGCATCATCATCGTCATCATCTCATTTGATGATCGGGCAGCGGCTTATTAGATACAAACGGCGATTAGATGCTCAGATTCGTGCGATTGCGTGCTGGTTGGTGGTGTCTCTGTTCTGTTCAGTTTTCCAGAACAGTTGTACTGCAGTTTCTGCTTATGATTTACTCTATTTGGGGGCTGGGGGACCGCTTACATGCCCTGTGTGCTGGCTGTATCTATGAAATGGCAGCTTAAATGCGTTCAACTAGCTCACCGGGCACTGGGGGCCCGATATGGGTATTGTTTTTCCCTTTTTATGGGTCTGTGAACTGCATTTTTGATTGAGATTTATGTTGCATGCAAGCGCTTGCATTGCACATTAAATAACTATTTGTTTCGCTTTGTTTTTCCAGCAAAACGTTTGCAGCAGACATGTGAAACATTTGCATTTACATGGCAATACAAGTATACAAGTTTTATGGGTGGTCTTTTCAGTTGAAGTTCCGTTGTCTGTGAACGAACGGATCGAAATTATAATTTTAATGCAAAACCAATTACATACAAGCTCGAATGGCAATGCAAATAATAATGCATATAATGTGATTACAATATGTGCAAATAAAGCGCGTTAAATTCCAGGAAAACATTGCATTTCCAAGGCGACAGCATCGCATTTTGAATCAACACAAGAAAAATGTCATTTAAATGCCATTAATCCAATTTGCCATTTATTTGCTTACGGGGCGTGAGGAATGCATATAATTGGATGCTCCTGCTGCGGACTTCCGCTTAAATCCAAATCCATCATGCATCAATGCCGTGCACCACAATGCCGCATGCAGCATCCAATCAAGTGGCAACTGCAATCTCTTCTGCTTCGCGGAACAGAGGCCGTGTCGGTGTCGGGAGTTCCCGGACTCTCGATCGAGTTAATTGAATCAGTAGCAGGAAAATGATTAACTCACAAAAGGCAGCCGCCCAGGCCGGCGTGGGAACTCAGCCTGCGAGCTCACAAAAGCCCAGGAAGCACAAGAACATCGCACAAGTTTGAAATATCTACTATGGTCTTCAAGATCTATGACATGAGTGGATCTACTCGGCTGTTAATGCTGATCAAGAATATGTATAGATACTTTAGGGGGTTGAAAAAGTTTCCTTCGCCTTGTTACATTTATACATTTGTACGTATTCGACTATAGAAATATCTAAAACTAGAGATTACCTCAAATTCAATGGCCTAGGGAGAAGAGGCATCTTTAGAACCTAGGTGCTCACGTAAAGACGGCCTAAAAAGATCTAAAAAATGTAAACACGTCTGCGCCTGCATACGGACAGTACATTCAATATATTCTTATCCTTTCTAAGGTATAAAAAGATCTAAAACTAGAGATCACCTAGGGATGATCCAATATTCAATGGCCTAGGGAGGAGAGACATCTTCAGAAATTCCCGTAAAGATGTCCTTAAGAACACGAACGGACAGACGGACATGGACTCGGCTGTTGATGTTAATCAAGAATATATGTAATTCATGGGTTTTGAAGCTATATAGACACATATTTAGCTTAAGCTTTGTTGCATACACTCGTACGAATTGAATATACCCTTGTTCCCTTTGAGAACCGGGTATAAAAACGCAAAACACACACGGCAAACAATGCCAAAGGCGCAAAGCTTAAAGCGTGAAACACTTGAGAATTGTTTTACACTTTTCCGTCTGCGTTTCGGGGCTTTCAAAGGGAACAACAAATATTTTCCGCTCCACGGAATAATTCAACCCAAAAAGGAACGGCGAGGAAAAGCCTTTGCTGGCGATCTTTGGGGAGTGCAATGCTTTTCCACTTTTCCGCAGCTCCTTGCTGTTGGAGCCGGAGAATCGACAAACACATAAAAGTCATGGATTCTTGTAGCCAAAGCCGGGCGGGCAGGCATCAAGGCATCACGGAACGCGAAACGCGAAACGCGAAAATATGCAAATAAAATGCCATAAAACAATGCGAAGGACAAACAGAAACAGGCGAGCATAAAAAGCCAGCAATAAAATTGAAACAAAGGGGACAGTTTTATTCCCTTGGCTAATATGAATATTGAATGACGACCTCTCAGGCAGCTCGAGTTGCTCCTCGAGAGTTTCATGTTTTGGAGAAACTTTGGCCAGCTCTTATTCATAAGTTCTTCTTTAAGATGTAATGCAAATCGAGTGAAATTGTTGCCTCAATTAAATGAGGCTAAATCAGGCATTAAAACTCAGATAGTTTTGCTTGTACAGCTTAGATTCGAGCATTGAGTGCGCAGCAAATTCTTGTGTTTTGCAGACAAGCACTTGAGGAGGTTGTCGGTAAATGGGTCATTGCTCGTCGGTTGTAGCAGCATTAAAACGCAATTTTATTGCATGCCCTCGGGGCCTTTGGGCCCCAGCCATCATTGTCTTAAGGGGACATCCCATCCATCCCGACCATCCCCTTTGAGCCGGGCCAGCAGCTCCTGCCAACTTGGCTGAAGCGACAGAAGCGAAAAAGCAAAGCCCCGGACAAACGCACGCAACACAGGGCAGCGCACACAAACGGAAAGCAGAAGACACAATCCGGGAGAAGGGAATTGTTTAACATTAGTTTTATGCGATTGTTTTTATTTGTCTGTGCTTTGGCTACTTTTATTAGTTTTCCTGCGGTTTTACTTGCCACTGTTTGTGTGCTCGGTGCTCGGTGCTGCGCTGTGTTGTGTTGTGTTGTGTTGTGTGCTTCCCTCCTTGGTCATTGCCCGGCGATAATAACGCGATTTGTTGTCTGCTGCAGTCTCATTAGATTTTATTGGTTGTACTCGGTGGAGGTTGCAACACCAAAGCTAGCTTTACTGCTTTTGCAGCAGGGACTACGAAGGGTTTCAGGGATTTTATCCAGGATTCTTAAGCCGTTGAGTATTGAGGTATAAAGTCTATAATTACCATGCAGTCTTTGCATAATAATCGTTACTGAAACTAAGACAGATTTCTTAAATAGTAGTAGCAACTTGCCTTGGGAGTAAACTATCTTTAAGCTATTCTTGAACCCCTTTTACCCGCCTCCCTGGCGTCTGGAAATGCGCATCGGGCAGGGGAATATAAGCTCCCGCTTTCTGCGCCATTTTTACATGCAGATAATCACATGGCACACACGGTGTACGGGGTGTGTGGGGTGTGTGGGGAGTGCGGGAAGAGCGCCCGTGACGTGTCCTGGGAATAAGCCGCTTGATGTGAGTCGCTCCGCTGTCCTGGGGCTGTACGGTTGGGCATTAAAAGTAACCCAGGGTAAAATAAAAGCAAGTGGCAAGTGTGGCGCATGTGCCACTCAAAGGCAAACAAGCCAAAGCGAAGTTCTGCTGAGTCTTTGGGAATACGCGGCGTATACGCGATTTTAGTGAGATTGTATTCGCCGGGCGGCTTTCAGGTTATCCTTCGTGTTTGTCGTCGGAATTTGTTGCTGCTTTGCTTTTGGCTTTAACATGCACAGATTAAAGTTGAGTTTAGTGATTTCAATGGAATTCTGTCTGCCAAAAGGAGGCGTGTTTTTGCATTAATTAGCAATATGTATGATAAATAGTGTCTCCCGAGTATAACTGCAATATCTTTGTAATCTCATCCACTGATAGCGTTATCAAATTTTAATTGTAATTAATGTGTTGACTCAATTGGCGATTTAATCCGCCAAAGCAATAAATTTATTCCAGCATATTGGGCATAAAATGTATATATTTTTAATCAACCTTAATTGCATGAGCCAGACTAATTGACAAGCGCCGAATCAACATAAATATTAAATAACTTTGTAATTATTGTAACAAATTAAAAATTATTGATGCGTATGCCAATTAAAATTCAATTTAATTTTCCAGCGTGTTTTCCACTTAATTTTGTGTGCTGTGCCCATTGTTTTTGTTGCTGGCCGCCGTGATTGCTGTAATTGTTGCCGTTGTTGTGGCTGCAATTTGGCTGATGCCATAAATTGAATAACTCAGGCAAGTGCACACGAGCGCACACGCTCCGTGGCCGGCTATGCCAGTGTATTATGCCTGCTGCCACTTCTCAGAAAGCCCCGTCCCACTCCGCTCCACTCCGTTCCTGATTATGATAATGAGCAGCCCAATTAAAACTCTTACGCACTCATGAATCTAATTATGCGCCGGTGGGTGGGGCTGGCCCCCTATTATCATCGGTGTGTCGTATCTCGGCATCCACCTCAACCGCATCAATATTGATTGTTGACTCGTCTGTGCAGCCTGCTCAGTGATGCATATTGCATTATGCAGGCTGAATGGCTTGTTTAGAGTCAAAGCTGCCACACAACCGGGCGGCCGGCCACATGTCGTATGCGTAATGTGTTTAGAATGCACCGGATACTCGTTATCGTTGATGATGTTCCTTTCAGTAATTAACCAGCTTGAGGCAACGATACAAACAGCCACCCAAAAGGTCCTGGGTTCCTGTACTCCGCCTGAAAACATGACGTCACATATTGGTAGTGTTTTGTGCGGCAGATGGATGCTTGATGGCTGGCTGGTTGGTTGGTTGGTTGGCTGGCTGGTTGGTTGCCCTTTGGCAAAGGCGAAACCGCTTTTATTTCTTGCGTCATTTCATATGAAAGCAGCACTCACATTTGACATTTTACAGCATCACCAGTTGAAAGGGAACAGCACAGTATGGCACAGTACGGCCCCGAAAGGGCGGCCATCGGGGATTGGATGCTGTTGTTGGGTATTCATAATCCGGCTGCCCCAAAAGCGAAAGCATTCAGCGGGGCTCCCATGGCGTATACTTAATACGAGACTCGGCTCAATATATTTTATTGAAAAATGTGTGTGTATCCCAGGCAAAATGATAAATGATAGGGCCGATCCTTTGATATATGTTGGTCTTTTGATGCCCCAAATTAATTGTAAAAGCCATCAAAACTACGACGCAAGCTTGGCCTTAAAAACTTATTTTTTCGCCAGCAGCTTAAACTTTATCTGCAGATTTTATTTAGTGGCTTTGCATTGCGCGCTAGGTTAACGACTTCCATATATTTCATAACCAAATGCAGGCTAAGAAACACATAAATAAGAAGCGAAACTGCCATAAATTCGAGTCGGGACTTGCGGTGCACGTTTTTGGGTCGTGTGCCTTGTACGTGTGCTGGGAACTCCCTAACCCACTCGGGTTACTTAATATAAAACTTTTGCCCCAAAAACATTAGAATTTCGAAGAGCTGGAGCAGGAGCAGGAGCAGGACTCCGAGGAACTGCTGCTGCTGCTCTTGCTGCTTCTGGTGACTTGTCATTTTCCCGATTATTGATTTTTATTTGGGCTTTAAGTGCAGTGCACACCCACGGGTAACCCGAGGAGTTCAAGACATCGACACCAAGGGCAGGTGCGGCCGGGTCAAAGGTCGAGGGGGCGGCAGGGGCGGGGGCATGTGTGAGCCGTGAATTTGGCCGGGAGAGATTCACACATGTCTTGGCCGGCACCGTCAAAAATGTGGCAGCAAAAGCGAGCTTGCTAAAGTTTCGTCATCAAATTTAATAACTAGTATATTGCCTGTTTGCAAAACTACTTTGTTCTAAGCAATTTGTGTACTTCATTTCAATAGTTGCACAATTAATTTGTTCATTTCAATAGTAAAAGCATCAGCGGTTCCAATACATACATTTTCCATTTAAAAATACAATTTTTATTATAACTTGCGAATGTAAGTATTCAGTCCCACATCTTTTAGCGTTTGCACTTTTGTTGATAATTACACATGCGCTTAGTAAATATAAACTGCTTATAAATTGCTTGGAAAATGGGTTTTGGAATCATTGTTCTCCGTGTTATATTTCTACAAGCCTATAGAGCGAACATGTACTCTGAAACTTGGAAAATAAAGCTAAAAAACTTGACTGTCTCTCGGCAAATAAACAAATTGTGTTGATGACAATTAAAATTTGTTTTTAAATGCACTTAAAACACAACGAAATTTAGACAATTCCATTTCCCACTGTATTGTGTGTCTGGGAATGAAAATGGAAATGAGATGGGACGAAGTAGCCGACGGTGGAGTGGGGAGGAGCTGAGGTCCGGAGCTGGGATGGCTGGGCTGTGTGGTGATATCATCAAGGTCACTCGCACGGGGCAGGGGGCAGTGGGCGGCGGGTCTGAGTGGGCGGAGGCGCTGGCAAGCGGTGGCAAGTGGAGCGGCAACCTGAATAAGTCGCGCTAAATTGAGCGTCTCAGCGTTAACGAGCCCTGGTGACGGGCGAGAGCCACTAAAGCCAAACTCGTGCACCGGACGTAGCCGGGCGGCATTTTCCCTCCCACAGCTCCCTTTGCGGACCACCTGCCGCCTCCCAAACACCCCCTCAAGGGTCACTTCAATCGCCACAGCCGCCACATGCGGCGCCATGCAATAAAATAAAGAACCAAGCGCCACCGGCTCCCGGTTTTTGCGTCTCATGCTGTGCAATTTTGACGTTTTAGTGCGACTGAATCGTTCGGTTTTCTCCTACTATAGAGAATAGTGAGCGGAGCAAAAAAAACTGAAAGGTTTTTGATTTGCATTCACTGTTTTTTTTTCACTTTAATCAATTTTGAAGTTTAATCAAGGGCTTTTATGGGTATTGCTAAAATATCTGAATTTTACAGCCGCATTGATTGCCAACACAGATTGCATTTTTATGACATAAAGTTAGGTCGAGGGCATGCAATCCAGACAATTAAATTTGATTTGTCCACAAATTTTATAAAATTACGGGGCGTATGAGTAATGTGAGTAACTTCTCAAACTTAATGTGGCTTTTGTTTTAGCATTGAAGAAAACGTTCTCAATATATCCCTATCCTTCTCGAAATGAAAATCATAATTATTGCTTTAACTTCGCCCCATAAACCTCACAAGCCGGGGGACCACAATTTTATATATTCATATAATTTAAGTGCCTGTGCAGTTGGCTCGCCGGGATAAGCCCATACAAGTTCCTGGCAACGCGCTGATTTCTAAGCCCAGTTCCCTCCCCATTAGCGTTGTTTTTTGGCCACGCCCGTGCATTTATTTTATAGTTTGCCTGGCGCCAGACATCCGCCTAATGGCCAAGAAGGAGAAAGCCGCCCGCGATCGGGCCCACCGATGAAAAGGTCAAATGGTCAGTGAAAACTTGATGATGATTGTGTCTCATTAAAGCAGATGGCCATATTTATTTTTTCGCTTGTAGCGAGGCCTTTAATGATTGCGTGGAAGTTTATAGCGCGGAAGCAAAAAGGCTGGGAAATGGCCTGGAAAATATTGAATAAGATTTCCCCACAGCGACACAGCCTGGTATTTACTTTGTCGCCAGATCTACTTGCCATCTTTGGAGCACACATTTCCATAGTCTTTTGAGGCATTCAGCCTGTAATAGACACCTGTCCCTCACACCTCACGCCTCACACCCTGCCCTTTGGTATCAATTAGGCCAACCCCACGGCTACCCTCTTCAAATCATCAATTAAACCATTGGCTTTTGGGTTGGCACACTTGGAAAAACGAAGCGGGAATGACAGGTAATTTTGTCTTCAAAGACTGGATACCACTTCGTGGCTGAGTAACCAAAAGTTTTGAGTTTTCTTGTTATTTTTTCTGTATTACAAATACAAGGGCCGCAGTGGAAACATCGGATGAAAACACAAACAAGGCAGAGTCAACTTTTCTTTTTCCACCTTCCTGCCAGTCTCTTACCTTTGCCGCTTTTCCGTGTGTCTATGTTTTTGTTTCGTTTGCTTTTGTGTTGTTTACCCTTTGGCTTTTAGCCGTTCGTTTTGTCGTTGGCCATGTTTTTTAGCATTCGCCAAATTTTGAAAACAAACGCAAGGGAAATAAACAAGGGGCGGAAAGTTGATTGGTAGCCCAAAAAGGGGGCTTAGATGGGGGCCCGGTTGGCCAAACCTTTTTAGCCTCTCCGCTTTTTTTTTTTTTTGTTTTGGCCGCTTTGACCTTTGGCCAACAAAGCAGAGCGGGTGGTGGGGGGGAGTACCTCTAGCATTTTCACCTGCGCCACCTGGTCATGTCCTTGTCATCGTCGTCATCAGCAACGCTCCCCCGCGTCGCGAGCAGCGAAACTTTTGAAATTATAATTTAATTTGAATGTCATTAAAATTTTCGCGTTGGCCCGCCGCATCCTTTGCTCGTCCTTTGGCGCGCCGCGCTATCATATCCATGGCAGCATTCATATGATTTCCATGGAAAAGCAAACTGAACCAAGGCAACACAAAATGGGAAAAAACAAAGCGTGTGAAAACTATGTTGCTCTCCTATTTGCACAACGAAATGTTTGGGCCGCGCTAAAATCAAATCCGTGCATTTTAAACAGCAGAATGTTTGTGTTTCGCTTCAAGAGTCCTCTCGCTGGCAACTCAACATATTTTCCCAAATTTATTTAACATTCCCAGGTAAATATGCTGCAATTTTCACATGTTTTATGGGACGAAAAGCTAACGATTGTGTGTGTTTATTTGTATTTCTGTTGGCACACCCCCTAGGAGCTTTACGAATATTTTATTTTCACAAAAAAGTTCCCATGAACTCCGCAAATTAAGCCCAGACAGCTTCATGTGCCCAAGCATACTTCCCGGGAATTTAGTGGCTGCTCGAGCCAAGTTTGAAGTTGCAACTTTTATGAAAACAGTTGGCAAGAAAAACGGCTCGTGTCAGCTGAAAAGTAAGGGCCAACATTGTGGAAGCCATGCAATAAAATAACTTAAATAAAACTGCGCATGTTTACGGGAAAAAGTTGACTTTAGCTTTTTTCATAAAAACTGTGACTTGCCAACTGGAGGAAGAGCTGTGAGATACTCGTAGCTGGAGAGGAAAAACTGCTGCAATCGCAGGGAATTAAGAAAATATTCACTTAGACCAGGGCGTCTTATCTCGCAGGGAACAGGCGGCGACAACGTGGTCCTTTGCCGGGGAAAGCCAAGGAAATAAAAAGTCAGCAAAGATTGCGACAGTTGCCCCGGGAAACTCGAGGAAAAATGCAGAGACCATGCAGAAAATTGAGCTAATTTGGCTTAAAATAAGGCGAGGGGGATGGGTATGGAGATGGGTGGGGTGGCATATTAAATTGCCAACGTGCAACTCGCATTTCGGTGGCGTCTTAATGCCATTTTAATTGTGCGGCGGAATAACATTTAAATTACTGCGGCGCCAGCTAAGAAAGCCGCTTTGCAGACAAGCTGCTTAGCTGGCCGAAGACGGAGCCCTAAGGGGAGTCCTTCCGCAGGATATTCGAAGGGACGTTGCAACTGCAAGGGGCGTGCCACGAGCGGAGTTATTACGCGAGCGCCATCTAATGGGCTGTCAGCATGCAAGGTTCATTTCTTAGTCCAATTCCCAGACCATGTCGTAGCTCAATTTGACGCCAGGACTTGGCTGCAGGTTGCTGCAACAAAAAGGACACGGCACCGCCAAGGACATGGGCTGGGAAAGTCATTTGCAGCAGCCTCTCCCGTTTCCCAGCAAATGGAATATTTTCGTCAGACTCATCGACTTGAAATGCCACCCATAAACTTGTTATTTTATTATTCTGTTGCATTCTGCCGCGTGTGCCTCGCAATACGGAATTTATTTTCCATCTTTGATTGCAGTTTTCCAAGCTGCTCCTCTCAGGTGAATAGTGTTCTCGAATAAGAGTTATTCAGGATTAAAAATTAAGAGCTTGGTATTTGTCAAACGGCATTTGCCGTTGAGAAAGAATGCTGCTCCGAGAATAAATATGCAATTTGGTTGGGTTTCGGTTTGAAAAGGATATTTGCCTAAATCGGTCAAGTGACTCTAATGAAAGCATATAAGAAAATATGTTTAACGATGTTGCCTGGCAAGGCGAAGACCTAGGAAACGATACGTGCCACTCGGGGAGCAGGTGTGGGTGGCACTTGGAAACTTTTGAATGGAACCGAGACCAAGAAACGAGGCAGCTTTGCATCTCTGCTCGAGTGGCAAACACGAGCAAAGGCAAACACATAAATATTGCAGCACACAAACGGGGGCAGACGACACAACAGCCACCCAACAAGTCAACTTGCACTCAAATGCGGGTACTGAGAGAAATCACTGGTATTCCATTCAGGGAACGCCTTGTTTGTCCCAAAAAGCAGAGCTAAATTTTCGGGTATTTCTAGTAACAAATAAAAGGTTTTGGAAGCTTAAATAATTGTATATTTTGTTTTAATTTAACATTTCTTTACCATTTACTGGAATGAACAAGCATTGCCAGTTGCTGATGAGCAAATCCATTTAAAACTCCATTAAAAGTTGCAAGCAAAGTCCAATTAGTTCACCCGCATGCCTGCGCATGCATTGCAGTGTCTTCGGCTGTGTGTCCTTAGTGTCCTGCCACAGAGAGAGACAAAGAGGAAACAAGCCCTTTGGGGGGCTGCAAAGGAAACCAACAAGACAAATAGCTTAATGCCTGTTCCGTTCCCCTTCTATTTGCAGTTCAAACACACAGCCGGCACAGGCAGGATACAGGCAGGCTGAGGATACGGATAAGGATAACAAAAGCCCAGCGGCCGGTGAGGGCGCTGCCACAACAAAAAGTGCAACTGCAAGCAGCGACGATTGAAAGCCAACCCCTTACCCGGTCCGATACGAGTTGATTCGCACTCCGGATTGCCAGTTCCAAGGCTGCTGCTGTGCTGGGGGAGAATGTGCAGTGCAACACACGAGCGGCAGCTTCAAGTGGCAACTGTGGCAGCAGCAGCGGCGCACGCAACGGGATAATAAGTTGCAGCCTGCAGCCTGGAACCGAAACCGAAACCGAAACCCACACACCAACCAAGTCTCCGAGATTCACGAGATTCACGAGACCGCAAACCGAACGCCAGCAGCCACAACTCCGCAAAAGGACCGCCGGCGACAAGGAGTCTAGGAGTCTGTGTTGCATTGCCAGTGACGTCACGCCCAAGTAGGACACCGCTGCCAACTCAATAGCTGCCACACACACACGCACACACTCTCGCATTTCCAATCGCGTCATGGCCTCCGTTCGGCAGATTCCCTTCTCCCTGCCCGTGCACCTGCCGCTGGTGCTGGTGCTCTCCCTGCACCTGCACCTCTCCGGTGTCTGTGGCGTCATCGACCGCCTCGTGGTGCAGACGTCCTCCGGGCCCGTGCGCGGCCGCTCGGTGACGGTGCAGGGCCGCGAGGTGCACGTCTACACAGGCATCCCGTACGCGAAGCCCCCGGTGGAGGACCTGCGCTTCCGCAAGCCGGTTCCGGCCGAGCCCTGGCACGGCGTCCTCGACGCCACCCGTCTCTCCGCCACCTGCGTCCAAGAGCGGTAAGTCGGGTGAATCTCGGGATATTGCAAGCCTCCATAGAAAGCGGGGAGTTGGGTTTATATTACCATTCCACATACGATTTATAGTTTATTTATTTATAGTATTTATTCAACCATGCAGCTTGACAATATTTATTTGAGCCATTAAGCTGTTAGCATTTGTAAAAGTTTAATGAATCATTAACTAGGTAGACAGACTAGGTAGGTTAAAGTATTCTAAATTATTTTATCCTATTTATTAATCATATTTTTCATGAGAGAAGTTTTTACTTATAAAACAGATTTTCAAGCCTCTCAAAAGGTTGTTTCTATTATCTTATATTATGCTTTTCACTAAAGAAGAATTTTATGTAGAGGTAGACAGACATCTGCGGGATTAGAAAAATGAAAACCTAAACAAGGACCCCTTGATTATATCCATTATATACGTTTTTGATTTACTGCGTCGCCTCCTTTACAAGCCCCAAGGATTTCAACAAACAAGTGTTCTTGAGACTTTTGTGAATGTAAAAGCACAAAGAAATATCGTTTTGCTAGTGGTTTCTCTTTCTATAAGTATAATACTTGTACTAAATATGAAATACCAGGTTTCTGCCATGCAGTTTAACATTAATCCCCTTCTGAGCTGTCATTTATTGAACTGATATTTTTAGTGTGTACATAACTAAAAGCACCAAATAGATTTCATCCGTAACGTTGGCCGGCAAGCCAAATGGCTGGGCTTGCTTTAGCTTTCTCTAATCCCTCCTGCGCAAAATGCTAAATTGAGCTAATATTTTTGCAATGAAGGGATTAGATGGGGCTTTCGACCTAACCGGAACCAGCGGGCTTGTCATCTTTTGGGTCGGTCGAGGGGTTCATGGCGAGTGAGTCGCACGGCCCACATCCGCGTTTGACCCAGAAAGCCAAAGTGCAGCCCGGCAGCCTGGCAGCCCGGCAGCGGCAGCTCAATGTTGACCTAACTGCGGCGCTGTGACGTCATAACCCAGTGAAAAGCCGGCCAAACCGGAAAACGCCATTTCAGGCAAAACTTTGCTCTGCTCAGCATGTTGGCCCTGTCAATTGGAATCACAAAATTTGTGTTTGCCTTGCATTATTTTCGTTGGGTGAAGGAGAAACTCTATTTGACTTATAATTTCAGCTAACAATATATATTTGTAGTCGGTATATTAGTTATTGGATGGTATCTAGTACCAAGAGCTTCAATTCTATATCGTAAAGGTGGAAATACACAATGTAATATTCTTTTGGTCGGGCTCGTTTTCGTTGAATTTTCTTCGGCTCTCGCAAAAAGAGTAAAGCAAAGTTTCCTCCATCACACGCCCAAAGGAAAAGTCATCAAAATGTGTGGCAAAAGGAAATTAGAAAAATATAGTGATAAAGGTGAATGAATGGGCAGCTGGCCGGCGGCCTCTTTCTCTCCGTCTGTGATAAATTACTTTTATGCGAAACGGGAAAGTTAATTTTAATGGACACGAAACACACCTAAGCATATACTCTGTCACATAACCCCCTATATAGTTGGTATATGCTATTGGACATATAGGTGTTTCTGCCAGATATATAGAGAGTGGAATCCAACAGACAAATGCTGAGCTTTGTACGAATGCGTAGGGATATCGATTCGGGCGATTCAACATTTATAAGGCAGGAAAACTATGTCAAATTCTAGGCACACACAACCGAGGGTGTTTGGGTTTGGGTTTGCCGGCTGAAAACGGAAGAGAGCAAATAAAAATAAATAACACACACACAGCTGGTTGCTTTTTTTTGTGAATTATTTTTTCGTAATTGGCATGACCGAATTCCAGATGGGGGACACAAAAAATGTTGCCTTTGATTTGCATATGGGTCAGTAGCTAATCAGGGCTCTTCCGACTCTTCCTCCGCCAGATATGAGTACTTTCCGGGCTTCTCCGGCGAGGAGATCTGGAACCCCAACACCAACGTGTCCGAGGACTGCCTGTACATAAATGTTTGGGCGCCGGCCAAGGCACGACTCCGGCATGGGCGCGGCGCCAACGGCGGCGAGGTGAGTGTCCCGAAAGAAATCCCAAAAAAGACCTTAAAAGCATGTTTCCGTAGCACTCCAATGGCAAGCAGGCCGACACCGATCATCTGATTCACAACGGAAATCCCCAGAACACGACCAATGGCCTGCCCATCCTGATTTGGATTTACGGCGGCGGCTTTATGACCGGATCGGCCACCCTGGACATTTACAATGCGGACATCATGTCGGCCGTGGGCAATGTGATAGTGGCCTCGTTTCAGTATCGCGTGGGCGCCTTCGGGTTCCTGCATTTGGCACCGGAAATGCCCGCGGACTTTGCGGAGGAGGCGCCCGGCAACGTGGGCCTCTGGGATCAGGCCCTGGCCATCCGCTGGCTGAAGGACAATGCGCACGCCTTTGGCGGCAATCCCGAGTGGATGACCCTGTTCGGGGAGTCGGCGGGATCCAGTTCGGTGAACGCGCAGCTCATGTCGCCGGTCACCAGGGGCGTGGTCAAGCGGGGCATGATGCAGTCGGGCACCATGAACGCCCCCTGGAGCCACATGACCTCCGAGAAGGCCGTCGAGATTGGCAAGGCGCTGATCAACGACTGCAACTGCAACGCCTCCATGCTGAAGGTAAAATTAGAATGATATGATAGTGATTCCAAAGAGATTACTATTATGCTTAGCTTTTAATAACTTTTAATAACATCTTAAATTTATAAATATAAAACTAAATCTCGTAGAGTAAATAAAATGGCTTATTATCATCTCGGAACATTCAAGATTTCAAGAATAATAATTACTCCTTTCGACAAGTAAAACCTTATTCCTTATTAAAGCCTTAATCAAGACCATAGATACATATATTGAGCTAAAGTGTTATTAAGCATAATTTTGTATTAATTATACACATGTAGTTTGAACTAAGTGAAAATAATTATCCAAAGCAAATTGATGGCCTTTTTAAATGGTTTTACTTCGAAAGCCGGACTTTGTAAATGAAATATACATTTCGGCACGTAGGCTAAAACGTAATTTTAATTGTAACAAATTATTAAAATACTAGCTAGATGCCTTGACATAAGTATATTTGTAAATCAAAAGAATACCATGTGTGAAAATTTGGGAACCGAGGATTAATCTTGAAAGCATATGGACACATTTTTTAACTGCCAAAATGAAGCTGTTGAAAATTGAATTGCCACAAAGCCACAAATTTAGCATTCTTTATAAAACCTAAAACAGATTTTTATATTCCTCATTTTATTACAATGAATTACTATTTACTACGGAAATCCCTATCCTTTCCAGACCGATCCCGCTCACGTGATGAGCTGCATGCGCGCCGTGGACGCCAAGACCATTTCGGTGCAGCAGTGGAACTCGTACTCGGGCATCCTGAGCTTCCCATCGGCGCCCACAATTGACGGGGCCTTCCTGCCGGCGGATCCGATGACGCTGCTGAAGACGGCGGACCTCAAGGACTACGACATCCTGATGGGAAATGTCAGGGATGAGGGTGAGTAGTGGCACTGTCAGGATAAAGTAAGTGGGGACTCGCGGCGACTTCATCAACGGCATCAGCAGTAGCAGCAGCAGCAGCAGCAGCATCATCCCTGGCATCCACGCTCCGTATCTCTGCCGTTTCTGGGTCGTCCTTGCAGCCATTGTTGCATCCCTTTTGCTGCGGCTGACGTCAGTGCTAAACTTTATCCAAAACAAAGTGCTACCCATTGCCAATGTTGTTTGCCAAGCTTTCTGCCCTCGTCCTCAGAAAAGTTTTTGCTGCCGCAGCGCTCGCAGATCTCTCCATCCATTTGAGATTTTATTACTTTTCTGCAGCTATACTACGTACATTATGAAGTACATATATATATTTACTTGATGCAGTTGTTGTTGTGGCAAGCTTGCCAGACCAAATGCATTTTATTCTTGTCGCTTTACGGCTGCACAGAGAGAAATCTAAATTATATGAGGTTAAAAGAGTCCCTAACATCTATTAATTACAATCTACGAGTATGTGCGTAGACTATTTAGCCTAAAAAAAATATTGAAGATGGAAACAGGAGTTTCTCTGGGTTTATTTTATTTTTATGGTTTTTTATTGACAATTTTTCTTTGTGTACTTTTACTGGGATTCTGCGGCTTAGCCGGGGCAGCTTTTCAAAAATGTTATCCGCACATTTTGAGCACTCGTAATGCATTCGCTACTACTTTCTGTTTGTTGGCTCGAGTGCTTAATTTTGATGGTTTATTGCATGACACTGAGCTGGGGCATCGAGGGTGCTGGTTGCTAGTTGGCCGTAATGCTGCAGTGGTTACATTGTGCCCAGCTTAGTTTCGAGTTCGCTGTCACAAAACTGCACTTTGCGTAATGTCCTGTGCCGTCCTGGCCCTGGCTTCGTTGGCTTTTCCTCCGCCCTCCGCCCTCCTCCGCCCAACGCTCACAAATTACAAATTATGCTGGCTTTAAATTTCGGAGTGCGGCAAAGTGTCAACGCTCCGGAATTCCAGGGCCCAAAATGCAGAAAGCCGCCGAAACTTGCCAGACTTGCCCACGCAAAATGGTGGCTTACCCGGGCAAAAAATTACAAAAAAAGAAACGCATGAAAAACGGGGGCGAAAAAAGGGAAACGTTAGGAAAATATTCGTACACACGGATGTGGCGCTCAGCTGTGCGGGACGGCATCATAAATTATTTAAATATATTTCGCTCAGGTGACAGCGGGTGGCTTGTGGGCGGGCGAGTGGGTTGCAAGCGCAGAAAGCGAAAGCAAAGAGCGAGCCCTCAACTTGATGGGCGGAACGGGACGCGTGAGTGCCACACGTGCCGCAGCATTGTCCGTGGCACTGGGGGGCGGGGCTGTTGGGTCCGCTTGCGGGCGGGCTTATTATTAAAGAGCAAAATGGTAGGTGGGCGGGTGGCTGCAAACTATTACCACTCAAAGTTCATTTAAAGTTTCGCGGTAATTATTTTTTATTAGCCCCGACCGGCTGGGCAAAGTGCTTAACCTATAGCACAGAGTGCGACCTATAAATTGTGTTTTTACACCCGCCTGTCCCATGAATTCCAACTGACCTCCAGCGTTTGAATAACACTTTTCGGGGCTAGCTAATTCACTGGCTTTAGTGTTAAATAAGGAATTTGTTTTCTATCGCGTGTGAAAAAAATAAATAGCATGAAAAGCAAACCCCACAAAAATGATTTGAAGTGAAGACGTTATACGGGTCGTATGATTAATTTGCTTACCATTTTTCCACAGCAAATCAAATTATTATTAAATTTATCCTTTCCCGAATTCAATAGAACAAGCCCCGTGTTGAGTATTAATTATATTTTAAATATGTGTTTCCTGGTAACGGGTCGTATTAGTAAATTTCCCTGAAAATGCCTTAAGACTCATATACCTTGTGTATTCGCAAATAAATGAGTTCCTCAATGTTTTATATAGCTGGCCCCATCTGTTTGTAAACTAAAACCTAGCTAAATACTTAGCAAAACATCGCATTACGTTTCCAGCTAAATTTGTTTATTTGAGTTCCTCTCCAGTTGGTCTTTCCCGGAACGTTTGCATCTGCAACTACCAGTATTTATGTTTTTCTTGTAATTTACAAAGAAAACCTTTTCGTTGCCCTGACAATGTGTATTGTTATGCGATGGAAACTTTTCCCCCATTGCGTGTGGGATGCTGGGCTGTTGATTCGCTTCGCCCCCCTCCCGAAACTGGCGGAAAGCATTATCCTTTCGTATCCTGGCTGCCATTCTTCACAATCTGGTGCATGGATGGGCTCTTTTGTGGGCATTTCTGCCACTGTGTTCTGTGTTCTGTTTGTTGGCTGCTTTTCCGTGCCAGGCCGTGTAAGTGGCGCACTTGTAACAAATTTTCCGTTTGCGTTTTCCTTTCTTATTATTTCGCGAGCGGCCACCGCAGGACGTCGTCGCTGGGTGGATGGATGGATGGGCGGGTGGGGTTGGTTGGTTGGTTAGTTGGTTGGTTGGGTGTGTTTTGGTGGGTGGCTTTGCTTTTTGGGTTTTTGTGTTTTTCGTATAACAGATTGAAGAAGATTCTCTGGGCGCTTTTCGTGCTTTGGCTGGCTTTCGATTTTCTTGTTGCTTTTGCTTTTGGCTTCTTGTGCGAGGAACAGGAGCAGGAGCAGGAGCAGGAGAAAATACAGCAGACACGTGTGCTTTTCTGCTCACTTTCACTCACAGCTGAGCTCTCTCTTTTCTCGTTTCTCCGTTCTCTGTTCTCTGTTTTCTGTTCCCCATTCTCTTTTCTCGCGTTTCTCGTCTCTCCCGCTTCTCGCCTTTCTCCGCTTTCGCCGCTTCTCCGGTTTCCCTTGTGCTTGGCTTCCTTAGCCTGCTTTTTATCCTGAAAAGGTGTGCGTGCGTGCCCGCCAGGCAACCGCCACCATTTTCCATTGGGCCCAAGTACCGTTACTCAGCTGTGTGTGCTTGCGAGTTCAAGGTCATCTAGCATTTGCAACAATACGAATACAAATTCAAATACATTACGATTACGATGAGCCGCGCACATAAAAGCATCCTCTTTGGTTTGTTTTTGACAAATTCGGTTGCGCTCCCGAGACCCTTTCGCACAAAAAGCACAAAAAATGGGTATATAAATAAAAAACAGAATATGTACGCATATGTTACGTATTTAATGCTTACCCTAAATAATATATTCGACTAGTTAGAGCCATTAGCGTTGTTTTGTTGGTTATTTAACTCGGAGAATGGAAGTGCACTTGCAATTCCAAGCATTACCGGAAGTTAGGCAAATGCTTACATTTGTTTGTTTATACAATTTTTATTTTAAAAACATTTATTTCGTTGGTACCAAGTTTTTGAACTTTTCAGAGAAAAATTACTCATACGACCCGTAGTCAGTAAACAAGATAGGATAATATAATAATAACTACTCACTTTTTCTATAAATATTGCTCTAAATTTACTGTGAATCCATTTGTTTTTTTATGCCGCCTTTATTTTCAGAAATTTTAAAGTAATTTGAGGTTTTTTTTATGACAATTCAAGTGAAGTGAAGACTCTTAACTTTGCATTGGCCTGGACTCTTATATCAACTTTTCATTTGTCCATCCCCGCTTTTGTTTGGAATGAAAATAAAATATTGATTGAATGAACAGTTTTTAAGTAACTTAATGAAGAATTTTCCCTTGTCGGCTTTCCCGCCAAGTGCAGCCGGAAAGTATGCAGCGAAACTCTCGTTTCAGCTGGAAGGCGCCAACTTTTCGGTGATTAAATAATTCATTTTTGGTGGCAGTTCCTCTTCGCGAGGTTGCATGCCCCACACTCACTGTGCTGTGCTGTGCGTGTGTGTGTGTGTAAGACAGCTTGTGTGCTCGTTAATTGCTTCGCGTTTCGAGACGTCCAACTTGTACAGCCACACGGCAATGGAGACCCAAATGTCCCCCTGCAGGCAACCAGCAAGGCAGAGCCAGGCAGGCCAACTTTCCCATCGAATCCGATGCCTGCGATGCCTGCTGCTGTTGCTGGTCTTGTTGTTGTTGTTGTTGTTGTTGTTGTTCTTGCTGTTGCTAACTCAATTATACACTCATTAAAATCGTATTTACATTTCGCTTATACACGAGTATGGTTCTCCGCAAAAAAGCAACGAAATTTGTGGCCACAGAGGGTGTGTGTTTTTGGCAATTTAATTAAAAGCGTTCACTCGATTCTCGGGGATAGTTGAAAAGCCCCAAGTATTCCAGGCCATTTTGGTTTATATTTCAAGAAAAAGGTGTAGTATATAATGGGGTATTCCAAACTTTACCATAAAAGTTATGGTTTCCGGAATTCAAGACATCAATTGTTAGACAAAAGCATGTCTGTGGCAAGATCAATTAGCTTTTAGAGTTAACATAAGCTTTATAGAGTTTTAAATGGGTTTTTAAAGAGAGTTGAGGCTTTAAGGTAAACATTCTTCCTGAGACTCTGAATATACAACCGAAAAACCCGCCCACAACCGCCCCTTGCTACATCGACTCTGGTAAACGACAGTTTCCGGCAGCCTTTTTAAGATTGTTTGCAATTCAAGTCAGAGCGCCTCGTGCATGGCTTTGCATAAGGTTTTGACCTTAATGGAATCGAAGCAAACATAAACACTGTCGGGCCGGGCCGGGCCGGGCCGGGGCAGCAAGATAAATCGGGAATGGGTTGCACGTGCCCCCAACTGGCACACACTCTCGAATGTCCTGGAGGTTGCCGTTGTTGTCTTGCCATTGCCGTAGCCGTTGCCGTTGCTGTTGTCGTCGCTCATAGGCAGCAATTATGGTTCGTTAGTGTGGCCCGTATTTGAAGTGTGCGACAAAGACAAAAGCCGGAGCCCCAACAACTGGGCCAACAACAAGTGCCATAAAAATTAAGTTAATAAAAGGCAACGACGACGAGCCGCTTTGTTCTCTCGTCCTGTTTGTTTTAGCTCGTTTTTGCACCCGGCTTTTTGCCCAGCCCCGGCGTGAAGTACGTCTCACATTTTCACGGAGTATGTAACAAGGTTGTGGGATTAAATTATAAAATTAATTCGAAGGTATTTCGATTAGAGATCATAATTTGCGGGAAGAAAGGCAACCATTTTATACTTAAGTCTTTGCCAATCCCAGAAAACCATATTTCACAGGTAAAATTAAAGATAAGATGTTAATTAAGGGGAGATATCATGTTTAGAATGCTTTTTGGGGAATTTAAAAGCAGGATAATCATGGTAAACGTTACCATTTGAGTGTTAAAATATACAACAAAACCTATGGCAAGTTAAATCTATTCAAATTCATATTATATTCTATTATATAGTTTCTGCATTCATCTTCCTAAACGAAAGTGTATCCCATTGCCAAGTGTGTCTCATTGAGAATGGTTTTAAAATGTTGTTTGCCTGAATTAACTGGTAATTTTGTCCCTGGCCCGGCTATGGACAATACAAATTTTCAGGTATCTCGAAGTCGCTTTGCCATTTCCTCGGCTTTTTCAGGTGGCTGCTGCTTCTGCTGCTGCTGCTGCTGGGTTGTTGTGTGCACAGCAGTTTGTTTATTCTATTTTGCACTCGTTCACTTACTTCTGCTGGGCTCCTGAAACTGTTGTGATTGTTGTTGCTGCTGCTGCTGTGCCACTGCTGCTGCTGCTGCTACTGCTGCTGCTGCTGGGTCGTGGGGTTAATGTTGTGCGCGGCGTCCTTGGCACGGCCGACTATTGTGAGCCGGTGGCATCTTGAAGCCGCCGCCTGTAGTGGTAATTGTTTTCTCCGCATTGTTATGACATGACCTCGCTGGCCGCCTTTTTTCTCGTTTTCCCCCCCGCTCCCCTCCCCACCCATTTTAAAGTAGATTTCAACGATTTTCAAATGTTTTGCTTGCAGGCACTTACTTCTTGCTGTACGATTTCATCGATTACTTCGATAAGGACGACGCCACGGCCCTGCCGCGGGACAAGTACCTCGAAATTATGAACAACATTTTTGGCAAGGCAACGCAGGCGGAGCGCGAGGCCATCATATTTCAGGTAAGCTGCATTTCAGGGATGCCCTAGGATGACGTGCTAAGAGAATTAGTGCGTCAACAGACTCGGGCTGCATTTCCAGCAAAATAAGCTGAATGCGACATCTACTTGATTGAATTGAATGGCATTCGGTGGCTTTATTCATTTACTGTTTCCCACTGTCGGCGCTGTCGTCGGGAAATTTAATTTTGCGGCGTTCTGCGTCAGCATTGGCATATGCATTTGACAGCCTGCGCCGGCCAGGATGCTGGTGCAGGATGCAGCACGCCCGGGGGACCGGCTCTGTCAGTGTCACTCCGATCTAATCGAGCGGAAATTGGCTAAACGGACAGCTAACTTTATTTCACAATTGACTGGGGACGAGCACACGGGCGCATCAAATTGGGAATAATAATTTCTCAATACATTTCAACATGGACAGCAGCCAGTTAACCAATAACAATTTTTCCGACGACAGGGTACAATTAAAGAGCGGGAAAATACAAAGTTTTTTGTTTACAAGTATAAAATAATAACACACAATATATGGACTAATAAAGGTTTTCCAATTTTATTTGCGCTTCGTGTTCTAGTGAATTTTTGGGCGTATTCTTTTAGTTTTTTCAGTTACTCAAACATTGTATGAAAATAAAAGAAGCTTATAAAATAAAATCATACAATAAATGGCTTTAAAGAACTTCCCAATTGTGTTCCTTGTTTGTGAAAATTCCCTGTCAAATAAATATAAAATTACATTTTTTTAGCTCGATTTTCAACAGGTATATTGTAGTTATGTTTGGTATTATCTACCTTTTTTTCCATGTTTATAGGGTACAATATACCTAGTAGTATTCTAAACACAGTAGTCAGTTTGGAATACAATTATATAAAAAGAAAGCTAAATGAGAAAAAATGCTAATAGCGAGCTTAATAATATGTCAAATAGTAAAGTAACAGTCAGTTCAAATAAAATTATAGAGAAAGGGTTAAATGAGAACTTAATGTCTTAGACCTTCTTAACAAGCCAATGCATTAAAAGTGTGTGTATTAGCTTATTGTATGTTAACCTTGGCCCGCTCGACTATTACCAAGCACTAACTTCTTTTATTTCACATTGCAGTACACCAGCTGGGAGGGCAATCCGGGCTATCAGAACCAGCAGCAAATCGGACGCGCGGTGGGCGACCACTTCTTCACCTGCCCCACCAACGAGTACGCCCAGGCCCTGGCGGAGCGAGGCGCCTCCGTGCATTACTACTACTTTACACACGTAAGTACACACTCGTACACCTGGGGGGGAGTTCGCTGTAGGAACGTAATGAGTGCACGGCCTGCCGGCCATTAAATATTTCTCAGCCTTTGACACATAAGATGGCGTTGAAGCGCGTGCGTCCGTCCATTCGAAATGCGGTCAAATGGGTCGTGAAGCGAAGAGGAAAAATGAGGCGAAAAAATCCTCGCGGCCCTGCGATTTGTTTGTCATTAAAATTGCATACAAGGCTAATGGGAGAACGGCAGTGCAGCTCCTGCACTCAGCATTTTGTTTGCTTACAAAATGTTGTATCAAAAATTTTAAAAATGCTTTCAGAAATAGGGTTTAGTTTGGTATTAAAGTTGCTGGCCACCAAGGACTTGAATTATTTAAAAACCCAGCTGCCAGGTTTTTTTCCCCCTGTACTTCTGCTGCATCAGCAGGGAAAGCCGCATTGGTTGCGGAAAATGTCACCGCGACTGTGTGTAAGCCTTAATTATTAATGTCTGACTGATGGCGAGGCGTTGCCAAAGTCGAGTAAAACTAAGGGGCTGGCTGGCACGGACAAGGCAGGCCCAGCGGCTAATCTGGTGAACAAAAAAGTAAGAGTTTTTTACCCCAACAACGGGGTCAAGAGCGGGCCAAAGAATAGTTCAAACTTGAACGAGTCTCTGGGCTGTAATTTCAATCTGCTGGGAAAAGTTGTGCGCTGGCAAAGGTTAACTTTGGGATAATGAGTTTCCAAAGGTTAATTAAGCACAAGGCAATCGCTAACCAGAAGCTTCAGGAAGTATACGAAATATTTACAATACGTTTCCTCCAGAAACCAACAAAATTTATGACCTGCCATTTAATTAAGCGCTGATTTTATCACCCCATTAATCCGTCAATCTATACAGCGATCTGCCCGTGAAATGACTATATTTTGTGTGATTGTGATGATTGAAAAATCACCCTTAGATATAGAGATATCGACTGCAATTCCGCTTGGCATGTCCCGCCGCATGTCCTGTGTGTATTTTTCAATTAATCAAGCAATTTGTTGAAGACAGCAAGAAAGCGTGCAATCCATTTGATTGGACTTCATAATGTCACACCTATGAGGGCAAGGGTCGCTGTTGTCGATGTCGTTTGAGTTGCTCAGCTCGTTGGCTGCCTTCCTGCCTTCCTGCCAAGCTGCCGGGCTGCCGGGCTGCCGGGCTGGTTGTCCTTGGCCGTCATAATTATGGCAACCAAAAGTTTCACGCAACTCACGCCCACCGGCGAGTGAAGAACCCTCACATGGCGGGAGGAAAGGAGAAGGACCCCTCGTTGAGCGCCAATTAAACTACACGCACTGCCTGCCAGTTGTTGTGTGTTGTGGCAGACACAACACAACTGTGGCCCCTTAATGGGTATGGGAATGGGACCAGGGACCAGGGAGCAGGGAGCAGGCAGCAGGCAGAAGGCAGTAGCGAGCAGGACCAGGCAATCGTTACTGGATCCCGAGAAGGAGCAGGAGCAGGAGCAAGAACCAGGGAAGCGGGTCGACTAATGAAACTTCAATTTACGAGGTCACGGCCCGCATGCCCTGCACGTGTGGGGCATAATTTCAGTCAGTTATTTGTTTAAACGACTTTGGCTGCCGTTGCCACTGCCACTGCCACTGCCAGTGGTGCTATGGAGCCAAAGCTTTGGCTATTGCCGCTGTCGATTGATATCGGCTGGGTTGCAAGGCCCAGTGCTTGGATCGGCCTAATGATTAACAAATACGCAGCTCGCGCATTGCGTATACGCCACGTTGGCGGCCTCATTGGTTTGCTATTGATTTTTGTGCGCTGCGGCTTCGATTCCCTGAAACACATACGCATATATATGCTAATACCATTTGGAATTGTATGCGATATTGATTAATGATAAGTGGTAATTCGGCCGAACAAAGCCCAAGGATATTACGCATACGCAGTGGTGGACAGCGGTTTGCGAAAATGTATTCAGGGATTCGCAAGAGGAAAGTAATGTTTAGGCAGCTTGCTAGTTACATTTAGGGGAATTTTTAGGGACCTTAAATGCATCTTTGAACATTTATCATTGTTTAATACAAAGCAATTTACTAATATTTAAGTCTTTTTGCAAGCCGCAAGAAATCTCCCATTACTCATACGCCCTGTTGCTCTCAGTTCGTGATTTGTGCGGCAGCAATTTAAAGTAATAATCAAACTACTCCTAGTTGATTTCACAAACTTTGTGCGTGCGGACGGCCAATTTGGATGCATTGTTTATGGGAAATCGCTCGTTTATAATGCGATGGCCCAAGCGGCGCCAGCAGTTGACAGCCTCAGGCTGTCGAGGACCAAAATGGAAATGAAAGCAAATGAAATTAGTTTTAATTACAGCCGTCAAGTTGCAGCAACAAAACTCGTAACTCACTTTGCCCATAAACGGGGCCGCCAAGGGGCGACGAAGCATGGCAAATGGGGTCGCCAGCTGCTAAAGTGCCTGCCAGATTGTCTATCTGCTTGGCTGACTTGGGGGCCCACTGGCCGCATGCTTGACCGACCAACCAACCGGCCAGCTAGCCAGCCATCTAGCCTGCTCCAGCACCGGCACCGGCACCGGCTTCGGCTCCAGCTCCTTGCTGCCTGTTCCCTGCTCCTCATTTTGCCATTCTCTGCTGACTACTGCAGCGTGCAACGTGCCTGGCACTTAAATAAGTTTTCCTACTTCGCTGCTTCCTTCTCGGTGCCTCCCTCGCTCCCCTTAAAGCGACACTCCACTGTACTTTACGGCACTCCACACTCCGTGCCACCGCGCGGCCAGGGCGTTTCTCATTATGACCTCCGAAGTCCGAAGTTTCGCCCCGGCTCTGCTCTGGCTGTTTGCAATTTTGCGCTTAAATCAAAAAAGTTTAGTTCCATGCTATAGCTGCGTACAATTTTTCATTATTTGCACGAAAAGGCGTAAGGACTGCAGGACGTTTATATGAGGGCGCAGTGTGTGTATCCTGACAGGCAACGGCCAAGGCGCATAAATTTCCAACGACTTGGCAGGGAACAGAAGCGGGAGCATTACCCAGAATTACCCTTGGCATATCCCGGACACTATTCATTATGCGACTTGGCACTTGCCTGCCAGCCGCCTGTCAAGGTGCCCAAGCCGAGCCCAAGCCCAGACCTGAACCCGAGCCACGGACTGAGGTTGAACGGTTGGTTAAGTGGTCAGCCAGCAGTTCACGGAGCCCACTCCTCACAGAATCTCATTCGCTCGCCCTGGCGGTCCGTTTCGCCTTTCGCTTAGCATGAGATTGCATTTTGCAAAGCTGATTGCTTAATTAGCATTTGGGGGCCAAAGCCGAGCAGGACGAGTTGTGGCGAGTAGGGCTTGAAAGGTGCTTGCCTCGCAAGTAACTTTCCACAAGGGCTCTCGCCGTGTTGCTTCTTTGACTTGCTCCAAACTCAAAGTAATACAAAAATGTGCTTGAATGGTAGCCAGAGCTAATTTAAATTCAAATGCCCAAGCCAAGAGCACGTGAGTGGTGCTAAAATCAGTTAAAATCAGTTAAAATCAGTGATATAATATAAGATAAAATAAGGTTTTTGATAATAATTAAGCAGGTAATCAGCTTTCATATTATTCAGGAATTTAAGCTACATAAAAAATTCAAAAAAAAATTGGAAAACCAAAGAACAAAAAATTAAATTCATATTTTACAAATGGGTGTAAACTTGCCTTTAAATCGTAAATTCATAAATAGTTATTGAAATACTTTGACTGCCTATAAATTTAACTTTTCCAATCTTTCATTTGCTGGAATACCTCTTTTCCTTGGAAATATATGTCTTCAATTGTAAGCCAAATAAAATATAAATATGAAAATGAACTGAAGGGTAGTGAGGCAGTCAATTTGAAACCTCCCTGATATTTTAACAAATGCAAATATTTCCTTGAAGGCATACGTAACATATTTATTTTGGCAATTTTTACTGCACTGAGCCCTCAATTTTTTTGTGGGTTTATCGTTAAGAGAGTTAACGGGCACTGCAGAGTGGCAAAGGCTGTCGTCCAACAGGGCGTATACGCAACGTGGACAGGCACACGTAGTTGCAGTTGCCAGATGCTGTGGCCGTTGCAGTTGCACTGTGCAAACTGCTGCCGTAAGATACGTGAAAACGCTGCCACACGAGAGCATTTAATGACACTGCCGCCTGCCCGTTTGTTAGCCTGTCAAGGGCGACTGAGTTTCGGGCTGACTGGCAGTCGACCAGGCATTTATTTATTTATTCATTCGCTCGCTGGCCCGCTCGCTTTTCCTTCGCCGATGCCGATGCCGATGCTGGCTGTGGTGCTGCTGCTGCTGCGACAATATTTACAATTTACAGGGAACGCGATGCCGGCTGTCGCACATCGCCGGTCGGCGAGCAAAATCGAATAAATAAATAAAAAGGGTAGATGTTTATCTGCATAATTTCTGGCTGAGTTTACGACAGCAAAGGGGAGTGGCACTGGGTTACCGAGTAACCGGGTAACCGGGCGCAAACCTCATTCCCATCCCAATCTTTATTTATACGTGCCCCGCTTATTTTGCTTTCCTGATGGTTTTTTGCAGCGCACAAGCACTTCGCTGTGGGGCGAGTGGATGGGCGTGCTGCACGGCGACGAGATTGAGTACTTCTTTGGCCAGCCGCTGAACAACTCCCTCCAGTACCGGCCCGTGGAGCGGGAGCTGGGCAAGCGGATGCTCAGCTCGGTCATCGAGTTCGCCAAGACGGGGTGAGTATCTCTCGGATGGCCTGCGCTCGCCGAGCTTCTCGCCACGGAAACTCAAGAGCTTTGCCCAGTTTTATGGCAGCCTTAGCTTGGTTTTCAACCCTCCAGTCTACCTTGTTATGGCGAAAGCTTGGCGGGAGCGTCAAAAGAAAATAGTTGCTCCAAATTTGAAACTCTTTTTATTTTATTGCTTGTATGCAATATTTATTTAATTTTTTTTCATATTCCTAATAAATTTTTTAAGAAATTTAGTCTTCATCCTAAATATACATAATAGAGTTTCCCAATAATTTATAATTTTCCATTAAATCTTGTTGGTTTTTGGTTATGTTTATATGCAATTTTATAGGAAGTGCACTAAAATTTATTCAATTTAATATTTCACAGGTATTACCTATTATTCCCATTCAAATGTTCCAAAAAGTATTCAGAATTCATTGATATGCAATTTAACTCTTTTTTTTAATGCTATTTTACATTAGTAATTGAGAAATAAAACAACTTATCCTTTTTGTATGTTTGAAAAAGTATACTTATAGTACTCTTCAAATCAAGAGATTAAAAACTAAATGCGTATTTTAAGCATATATAGTATTTTGAAACCTTAATGATTAAAGTACTTCCTTTCGGGAACATACATACATATTATATAATTAAATTTAAAGGATAATTATCTAACGCTTGAAATTTGCACCCCCTTTAGTAACCCCGCCCAGGACGGCGAGGAGTGGCCCAACTTCTCGAAGGAGGACCCCGTCTACTACATTTTCAGCACGGACGACAAGATCGAGAAGCTAGCTCGAGGTCCTTTGGCGGCTCGCTGCTCCTTCTGGAACGATTACTTGCCGAAAGTCAGGAGTTGGGCAGGTAAGTTTGTAGCTCTGAAAGATAACTCTTGACACACTCTTGGATAAATTGTGAATGAAAGTACAGTCATCGATGGAGGGTTCGGTTTTGCGCTACTCTTTCAGTGTTCTTTGTACATTTTGTATTATATTGAGTTTTGTGTTGTGTCGTTTTCGTTTGTGTGTAGCGTAAGTTTGGCATACAATTAACATAAATTTGGTATTCGCGGCGATCTATCGTAAAAAGTGGCATTAAGCCCGCTAATGGTTGTCGGCATCATTCGGACCGCACCTCCAAAGAAGAGCTGGGCTGGTCAAGCGAGACATATGCGTTCATCATATTGAATCACTCCATCAATGTTCGGATGATAAGGAAGCCCCGGGGACGGGTCTCTGCCCAAGACTTTCTTTATGGGATTCATTGCTGGGCAGAGCGCAAGTGTCAATCGGGATGTAAAGTAACACTCAGTGCCGGAATGATTGATGGGGGTTTACTAAGAGCACACTGAAAAATTCTAGACTCTAAAGTTCATCTGAAAATCGGTGCTTTTTAAAAGAAGTTTTTTATGAGAGGTCTTCGAAGTTTTTTCCTGTTTCTGGTTAATCATTTTATGGCCTTTGGTTTATCTCTCAGTCTGCCTTGTCCAGAGTTAAATCACTTGACCATCGTGAGTCAGAGAACCTGTGACTCGGTTCGAGTTGCGGTGAAAGATTTTATAGTTATGCTTTGTATTTAATTTCATTTATGCGTAGCAGCATGCGGTTTTTATTTATGGCTCTGTCAGCTTTTCAAAATGTGCGCATCAATCAGGGAAATGAGTTGCGAGACAGATCGGACGACTGACCGAGAAAAGAAATGTGAAGATGCGAATATTCGAGTATTCGGATATGTGAATATATGCATATGCATATGCCCTGGCCCTGACAATGATCAATGACGAAACCCATAAAAATCGAATGTCTATATGCATACAGTATAGTTTAAATTGTGAGTCGGTGGGCGTTGCGTCTCGTCTTTATGTCTTTGCACTTAAATTGTAAAAGTTTTGTGTGGCGGCCATTAAAAGCGAGTGGACTAGTTAATGGTCGCTCTTCTTTTTTGCTGTATATGCTGTATTTTTTGTATTTTTTGTGGTGAAAGATCACAATCGCAGGGAACCGCGCCAGCCAGTCTGGCCTGAAAGCACCACTCGCCGATGAGTGGCTCCCCTCCGGAGACACAAAAGAAAATTACTGTCTCACAAATTAATAAAACTTAATTTATGCTAATTTGCCATGTTGCTGGGAATGGCTTCTTGCGATCTTTGTTGCTGTTGTTGTTGTTGTTTGGAGGAGCTAATTTTGCTTTTTACATAAATCGAAATCCAATTCGATTGATCCAGCGAACGGGTATGCAAATTGGACAGGGGGAAACGAACCCCGAGCGGGTGGTGCAGGCGGCTGGCGGCCTCTTACTTTGGATATTTAGGAGTATAGACTATACTAAGCATGTACGAGTATGTATATCTGGCCAATCGATCATTCGATTCGGGTTTGGGATATGACAAGCTCCACTTTTGATCTGGCAGCGGTAAAAGTTGCCACTTAGCACCCGCCGATTGCTGCCATCTCCCCTTGAAACCACTAAAATCTAACCGCAAACCCGAAACCGCCAAACCACCAAGCCACCAACCACCAAACAGCAACCACCAACCACCAACCGGTTCTGGTTTCGGCAAATTAATTAATTTGCATTCGTATGTATGTAGCGGTTTATTCTTTATGGGCAACAGCGCTTGCCAACAATGCTTCCCATTTGCCTTAATGGCCATTTAAAATTTCACCCAAAAAAAAACAAGAGATGGCATCAAGCGGCGATCTGCGATCTAGTTTGAATTAATCCCATACAAATGGGAACTGGTCGGCGGCGATTGTCCTGGTATCTGGCCATATATCTGCCGGTGGTTGCGGTGCGGTTCCAGATCCACCAGACACGCTGGCACCGCCGAGAAATGTCACCAACCGCGATAAATAAACGATCGCGGTGTCATAACTCAGGCGCACGCGTGTGCACGGACCGCCTTTTTAGATACAAAAAAATATACAATATACATAATAAAAAACACACCAAATACAATATATACAATATACAATATACACACCAGCATTGTGGCCTTTTCTCTTTCCTCGGTGGCCGGCGGTTTGTTTCGTTTCGTTTTTTGGCTTTTAGCGACACGTGTTCCAAATGTTCGTGTGTGCTCTTTAATTTGTATGTAGTTTTTGTTGCGGCTGTGCCAAATTTATTTCTTTATTATCTGGGGGTTATAATCTATGGTTTGGTCTCCCGGCCTTTTAAATTCAAATTAGCCAACAACAATAACAACAACAGCGAATTGAATGCACGCGACTGAACTCAAGAAATATGAACAATTCGGGTATAAGCTTTGTTGAAGATTGATTTTGGTTTCGAAATTGATTTGCATCGCTTTGTTTTATTAGCCTGCCTGCTTTTGCACAACTGCACTTGGTATTTGCTATTTTTTTTTGTTCGTCTGCAGTGGGATTAAGGTACTCAATTAAACAATTAAACAATTGTAAACAATCAAAGTCGTTGAGCAAGTTATCCCGGGATCTTGGGCCTGGTTTGGTTTTGGGATGAAATCCGATCACCGGCCAGGCCACTTGCAGTTCATTTCGTATCTGTTTTTGGGCAATTGTGCTGGCCAAACAACTTTCGAATATTGACTGATTCTATGCATAAATAAATAAAAATTATTACAATGCAAAGCAGTTCAGTGGGAGTGTTTGTTGGTCAAGGTAAGTTCGCGTGAAATTCAGCCCTAAGTTTTCTTTTTGTTACCAAAAATGCACCGAAACTCGCACCAAACCCAAAATGCTTTCTCGCTTTTTTTAATGGCTCTTGTAAATATTATTTAACTTTAAATGTGATGGCTTCTCTTGTACTGATTAACAGCAAAGCAGTAGTGCAGAAAATTTGAGCAAGAATCCATAATTTCTTTGTAACTTTTCAAGTAGGAATGTGAAGATCATGCCGTGAAGAACCAACCCTTTCATTTACATGAACATTAACAATTTTATCTAATTCATCCCACGATTGTGCTATGTCATCTTAACCTGATTTGTGCCTTTCAGGAACCGGCTGCGATGGAAAATCGGGAAGTGCTTCCATATCCCCCAGGCTGCAAATTCTGGGACTCGCCGCCCTGCTCTACATCTGCGCCGCACTGCGAACCAAGGGGGTTTTCTAAAAGAAAACTCCGTGAAAAATTCCCCAAGAAAACACGGAGCATCACACAGCCACAGCCACAACCAGACACACTTAAAGTTAGAACACGTATATTAATAAAATTTAGCAAACGGAAGGGAAACGGAAGACAAGATTTTTATGTAGGCACAACAGAATAATGAGATTTACGAGGAATACGAGTAGCAGCTGGCGATTTGTTTACGGAATTTAGTAGGATTGCGAGTCAGTCGATGGCAATTGCTGAACATTTGTAAATTGAACTTAGAGCTCTACGCGCACCCCAAAAGGAGTTATTGCCGGGTTCAACCTTATCAATTGGATGGACCTTACACTCCAGTGACCACTGTAGCCAGAAGCCAGAAGCCACAAGCCAGAGGCCCAGGCCCAGGCCCAAACCAAATTGTTTTGTGTAGCACAATGCTAAAACGCTTAGTTCGACGAGAAATTGGCCAAAAACCATATTCAGATTGTGCGGAATTTTTGATAAATAATTAGAGATGAACGAAGAGGAAACAAAGTTTAGAGAACACAGATGTTTTTTGCCACGCCCACGAATTCCTGAGCGATCTTTGAGCGCATTTAATGGCACCATTTTTGCTTTTAGTTTGGAAGAAGTCCTTGTTGCCTGAAGATATTTGGCCAAATTGCATTGGTTTCATACTTAGGTTGAGGGTCCGTTTTTGATTTGACTTCTTGATTTCCCAAGGAAAACAAATTACTCGTAAAATTACAAACGAACAAAATTTTAGAAACACAACCAAGATTCTTATGAGAAAACAACTAAATGGACATTTTTGGAAAATCAACAATTGTATTGTACAAAAAATTGGCATTGGTTTATTAGAAGAAACAAACTAAAGAGTAAACGAATTAAATTGATATAAATTTAAATGGATAAATGTAGCCCCAAGAATCAAGCACAACCCAAAGAAAATTTTTTCGAATCGAAACGGAAATGAAAACGATGCAAATTGATGAGTTGTAATAATGAATCGATAGAAAAAGTAATGAGATTAGTTCGGGTAGGAGACGACGATATTTATAATGCAAAACATATCAGTATATTATATATATACATATACATACAAACCAAAAGAAAACCCAAAAATATATATATACAGATTATTGTATTTGTACTAAACGTTTTACAAATTGGCTTAGTGAAAACCAGTATGGGAGAAGTGGAAAAATGAAATGATTTCAATACTGAATACTGAATAATGGTAATTAGAAATTTTATACACATAGCGAAATTGGATCAATGATTAAACAAATAAAGAGGAAAACACAAAATGTATTGTATAATGAGTAACGTATATGTACTTGGTATGTCTATATCTATAAATAAATATTGTTCAAAAGTCGAATAAATTGTAATTGAAAATGAATTGAGAAGAAGATCAATGTCAAACGTAGAGTTCAGTGTGTGTCGCAGACTATATGATGAGAGCTAATGAGTAATCCTAATTGTAATCTGTAATCGTAATCGTAATCTGTAATCGTATTAAAGGCATATCAATATGTATTTACTATGGAAGTCGAAAACATTTCGAAATATATACTAAGGTAAGCCACACTGATATTAATTAAGTTATTTTTATCAACAATTATTATAATACCACACAAAAAACACACATAGAGAAAAAGGAAAGTATTAGACTTATGAAGAAAAACATTAACTGTTTGAAAACTAACATTTGAAGCGTTTTAAAACCAACCAATAAACAATTGCGAAAAATCTAACAATCTAAAGAAGCCCCCAAGAAGCCCCCACGCAAACCCAAGCAAAAATTCGAATAAATAAAATGAATATTGTATTGTATCGTATCGTATGGTATTTAGGGTATCGAACTGTGGTCGAAGAAATCTACTTGAGCGATGTTCGCTCCACAAACTGTAGACACTAGGAAATTAATGTGAATCTCTAGCCAGATGCGTATGCACTTTAGCAGTACACACTGTACGTCGTCGATCGGAGTTCAATGCAATTCGATTCTGTTATATATCTGATATATCTGAATACTACTCGTACTCAACACCAAAACGCAAGCAACGATAGCAACCCACTTACTATACTTAACTCTCTCCCAATAGTTGTAATAAATGCAAAGTAAAACTGCACGCGATTAAGGATAATCTACAAGAACGAAGCGGATGTGAAGACATAAACCAGCATTCCTAAGTTACAAATTACTTTAAAATTACTCTAAAAAAGGAACAACACGGACACACATAATGGCACTGCATGTCGCGAAATAATAAAACTTAAACAAAAGGATTTTTTAAGTATATGTGGAACATTTATATTTTTATACCATGCAAGAAGCGAAATGAAAACCAAATATATCGAAATTGCATTAAATGAAGACATTGATAAATGATGAATAACTTTTACATTTTTTACTAAGCCATTGTCTAATAAAAAAAATACAAAAAAAAAAACGAGAAGAAACATAAAAAACTGTGGGACACGAGTACGTGTTGAAGAAACTCCAAAGTAACTAGCTTTAATCCCTATCCCGCGGTCAACTCCGCTGCCCCTAATAAATTGCACCATGTTCGCCTCTAAACCAAAAACAATGAAAGATTAATAACTCGACAAAAATCCAGAAACAATGAAACCAATTCTAAGACTAGACTTTGAATAGTTAATCCATTCCGTAGAGGCGAGTGGGTCAAAGCGGGTGCTGTCTGTACCAAATGCCACGTCCACCTGCCCGGCCTCCAAGGTCAGGTGGCTGGCGGTGGGCAGGACTCACTTTGACCCCACTCAGAGCATGCATAGAGTTAATGAGTAACAAACAAAAAAGCAAAAAAAAAATGAATGAATACATGAATTTAGTGTGTACTACGCCTTCTGCCTTTGACAAATGCAAGTGGTAACGAGGAGAGATTATCGAATGCAAGTGTACTCATTCGTTCTACGACTTTGTTGTATAGTATTGTCACAATTGAAAAGTGTGTGCATTTTTTCCACATTATTTTCGTCTCACTCCGAACAAGGAAAAACGTTAGGAATATTTTTTTGTCATTTTGCATGGTTTTCGGCTCAAGCCAAAGAATTGACAATATAATATTTCGCCTTAGAAGCAAAATAGCAAAACGAATGAAAGACAAATTCCAAGTGTTATGCTTATAGATCTAAATTTTTATACATGGACATGGACATGGACACTTTGTCGTCTCATTTTTTAGGTGAATGTGCACTAAACGCTACTCGTATGATTTGTACAGTTTTTTATGGCTTTCGTTGCGGTTCTTCCAGGTCATCTAAAAGTATATAAATAATTATTGATATACATGTGGTATATATGTGTATATGCGATAGGAAACACAATGTGCACCCCAAAAAACACCCACATACACCTCTCAGTGTGCTTTTGCTGTAGTAGTCTGCCAATTGTAAAAGAATTTATATATAAACGAAACAAATCGAAACCGATACGGAAACGGAAACGTAAACACACATATTCTAATCTATGATAATAATGAAAGCATGCTGGTCACACTCACCACCCCAGAGAAACACACACGCGCACGGTCACACTTTACAGCAGAGAACGCTTAGGAATATATCCTTAGATGGTTAAACGTTTATTGTGTTTTGCGTTGGCAAATGCTAAATGATGAATATTAAACCGAAACAAAACAAACATAGTTCAAGTTTTTGTTTATTGTGTATTAAGAACAAGTTACAAATTATATCAGCTATGACATCTGATAATAAAATCGAAATCTAGGCGGTAGACAAAACTCTCTGTACAATGTAATAAATATGTTGATTGCTATACAATACACCACACAACACACACACTGAATCCAAAGGAATATAATATTTATTACGATTAAACAAGCCCGTAAAGAAATAGCAAAGAAAGCTGGCACAGAAAAGCATTTGAAACCAAAAACAAATTCTTACATTTAGCATTAAAGTACCAGAGGGGGACGGACGATTAGTAAACTAACAAAATGCAGAGTCTTTTATGTATAAAAATCAAATACATATCAATATATGGCCTATTGTTTATTTAGTTTAATTATATATATTATGGATAGCACACTCGACACACAACAGGTGTGTGCAGTAAGGCTCTGATTTATGACTTTTTAAGTAGGCAATTTGTATAAATTAAGCAGCAGCAAACACAATACAACAGATGAAAACAGAACAAAACAAAAACATAAAGATCAGAGAACGGAAAACCAAACAAATTGTGGTTAAATATGTGTTCTTACTTGTTAGTGGTAATAAAACAAAGGTAAAAGTATAACAAACAAATTAAGTAAACAACAAACTGTAATTATAGCTGTTAGCTTTTAATCATGCCAAGCATTTTGCGTTGACTTTCCCGCCCGTTTTCCATTCGTTCGAATGATTTCCCCCCACGAGTATAACCCCCAAAACACGGATTAGCTTCTAGAGAGCAAAATTGTACTCGTAGTTGCCCCACAAATGAATGTACTACCCGCTTGAGTTTTGAGTAAAGTGTGCAATGTCTTGCTGTGAAACTACTCAGTTGAGTTACGTGTGTGTCCAAAGGCAGGCCATACGATCGGGCCAGACATATCACTAATGCAAATACGGCTAAAAGTGGCTAAAAATAAACAAATAAGTTAACTTTTGTTCAGGCAAAAGAGCAAAAGTCAAGAGCAGATCGAAAATTAATAAATCGAGACTCATAAAAATGAACACACTCGTGGATAGAGGAACAGCAGACACAGCAAATACAATGGCAGCTCCGAATAATCCGAACATCTTCTGTTATAAATTTGAATATCGTTTCTAATGGCGAAACTTTAGTGTTCAGCTGGCAAAAGTAATAACAAAATCGAAATCCGACACCCAAGCAGCTAATTCAATGAAATGTTGTATATGCTGGTACGGCAGCGTTCTTCATGATTGTTTGCTTATGAAAATAAAAAACACAGGCAGAACGTTGTTAACAATTTAGTTATAATTATAATTAATTGATTGTCGCAGAACTTACTTTAAATTCGAGAGGCAGATGATGTTTCATTTGATGAGGTGCACAAACTTGCGCAGACGACAGACAACATATGCAAAATACAATTGCTGTTTTAAGATATTAACTATATATAATTATATATATATATACAGACATACATCTAGAATGAAAATAAATATGACAAGAGCATACAAAATGTAGGGATCATTTTACTGAATATATATATATATATACATACTATACTACATATAATCGCAACCAGAATTCTGCTAACAAAAACCAAATGCTAAATGTAATACGATTACTAAACTCAAGAGTAAATAAGAGAACAAGAACAAGAAGAGAAAACAACTACCAAGAGCAAATGTAATGTGTAAAACAATTAAAAACCAGCATTGAGAAAACAGCATAATGAAAGCAAAAGTTTAAGTGAAATTATATTACGAAATATATTGTATATCGATACAAGATGGATACAAGTAAAATACAAATAAAACTCATGTATCATGTACTAAACAAACAGCTCGCTTTTATTTCTCGCCCCGCCAATACATCATTTGTTCATCGTTTGTTTGCCACTTTTATACCGTGTACCTTAAGGTGCAAATGGTATATTAAGTTTGTGCAAATGTATGTAACAGGGAAAAATAATCATTTCCGACCCCATAAAGTATATATGTTCTTGATCACCATCAACAGCCGAGTCGATCTAGCCATGTCCGTCTGTCCGTTTGTATGTGCACGTCGTTCTCCGAGATGGTAAGATCTAGAAACGTAATTCTTTTTGTTTTAGGTGCGTTTTGTATCTATTCAGAATATGCTTTTATTGAATTTAAGCTACGCCCCCTTCCGCCTCTGAAATTTTCAAAGTTCTATATTTTCTCCTGCATAGTTGGGGTTAGAGCAAAAGGTATAAATCTTTCTGCATACAGCTAGAAATTTAAATATCTAGCCATGTGGCAAGTAGCATTATGTTTGGACAGTAAATAAATATGATACGGCCTGTGCCAGTGTCAATTCCTGATGAAAATGGGTACATGGTATCTCGTTGTTGAGAAATCTTTACCACAGCGTTTCTACTTTTTTGTGTACAACTCAATGCATCCCCATGCGACAGCTTTTCAGTAAGTCATCAGCGGCTTCAGGAAACGGGCATCTATCACCCGGGGCTTAGTGGCTGCTAATTACAAGGCACTTTGCATTTACATGAAATCAATAAAAACTGAAATGATAAACACCAAATAAAATCGCATATTTACGGCTGACTAAGCCCGAGTGCAGAAAACTTAATTTATGAAGCCCATAAATCCACAATTGTGCCGCCACTTCCGCATGCCGACTGCAGGCCGAATTATGCAAATTAATCACGGCACATTAAAACGAAAGGTGCCCCATAAATGCCCCCGTAGTGGCTGCCCCAACTCCATGCCACTGCTCCTTTGCTTGCCGCCACCATTTGTCAATTTGCCGAGGGTTCAGGGCTCCGACTTTACGGTCGCCATTTCGCAGCCCGTCGTAAAAACCTGAGCCGCCTGCGACCCGGGACTAAGACTAAGCCCACCTGCTCCCGGGGCTTTCATAAGTTTAAACAGCGACTCCCCTATTCCCTCACAAAGTTATGGTGATTAAGTGTCTGGCTTGCTTTAAATATCGGTTGCTCATTATGGTCCGATTATGTTAGGGGGAGGAAATAGGTTTATAGAGGTGTATTCTCGGAATCTGGGGATATGTGTCAAATAAATAAACGTATAATATTGTTTGAATGTTCTCCAAGTTTCAAAAGTTTCAGCTTTTGCCTGGTAATTTCATTTGATATTGAATTTTTCGTATGAAATGGTTTTTTTTATATCAAAGGGTTACGATTAATATTAGATAATACACCTTGATAAACGCTATTATTTCGGGAATCAAGCAAAACAAATAATCCTTGATCTGTTGACATTTCGTTATATTTTAAATCTATTCATATTGAGTTCTTTTTCGTATGTTTTTCTTGGGTATTGCTTGAAAATGTTACTCAAAACTCCAATTAAGCACCTGAAAGTTCACACTTCAAGTTCACACTGTTCGCACATTTTATGGAGCGAAACCTTGGTCTGAACTGATCTGCCTTTGGTCGGTTCAATACTAGTTCCTTCACCTGTTAAAAGGAGATGGAACCTGAACAAACATCTGGACCCCATCTGGGTGAGGGTAGGGCAGCTAGGAAAATGATGCATTCAGCTTTGTAAATGCAAATTTGCAGTCGTTGGCGCGGGCACTTTGTTTGAGTATTTGAGTACACACTCGTTAGGTCTGTTAATGCGGCTTAACTAATAAAGTTTATGTCGTTTATGTGTCTTCTCTTGCCTTTTTTGCAGCATTTGCGCAGCAGATAACCCACGTGGCCACCTCGACGTTTGTCTACCTGAAGACCTGGCTAATTAGCGACTAAAAAGAACGAATACATGTGTCCTCCCAAGCACCACTAGTTAACGCAATAACACTTCCTCGGAAAGCAACTGAAAGTCTGATCGAAAAGGGATTATGTATCGAGTAAACTATATTTAAGCAATCGGAACCAAAAGGTAGTAATTAATAGAAGGAGAGACAATAAAATGATACAGGAGTAGCTGAATGCGGCCCACGGCTGCAGGACCGAAAACGTAACGAATTTAAGGCTTCGAAATGCAGTTTGAAACTCAATTAGTTTTGTAAGCCCGGAGGATGCCACCCCCCACAAAGATTCTTCCGCAAACTCACTTGCAAAGCAAGCATAAACATATAACATAATAATATTCAGCGATAATGATGCAAAATAAAATTGTTCCACTTGATTGATGCAAACTGTTTTCGAGCATTTCCGTTTGTAGCCAGCCGGTTTTTGCAGAAGCCATTACCTGGTTAGTTTTAATTGATCCGCAGAGTTAATCTCGGCGATCAAATGGATTTTTTGTTCAGCTTACACGCGAAAGGGGCAGCCTTCAACCTGACACATGAATAATTTAAATTTCGCTGCCGTGCTGTGACTCTATAAACCAAGCGAGCTGCCAGCCAAATCGATGAGCCATAGCCATCGCAGACTTTTTGGCAGCGTTCCTGTCCATTGACCCAGCATGCGGCAAGAAAGCCTCGCCAGCCAGCCAGACACAAATCAACGATAAACTCCGAACTCCGAGCCCGAAATCGCATCTTGTGTTTTTTGGGCGTTTTACGAGCATTTTGGCCACAGATACTCGTACTCATAAATGAGCCAGCGCACGGCGGAGACAACCAGTCACCACTTGTCGTAAATCTTTGCTTCGGCCTGGCTTTGTCTGTTTGCTTTTTGGGTTGGCAGGGTAGACGAAGGCTCTTCAATAGAAATAGAACCTGTTTCCAATTATCGTTTTGCATTTGGCCAAAGCAAAAGTCAAAGCTTTCGACTGCTTTCGCACTGCGCTGGCCTATGGTAACTCTTTTTTGTTTCGCCGGGGAACGGGCTTGATGGGCTGTCTTGGTGAAACAAATTGTTAGTGTCAATTAGCATACATGGGATGTGGCCGAACAGACCTCTAGTCGCACAGTGAGTCGAAGCTCTTTGATCTACAATGCCCAGCATTCAGTATAAATAGAAGGGGATTCCTTTTCACAGCAGCTAATGATATGCCGCCCGTGATAACCGGACCAGCGTCTCCAATCAATTCCAATTAAATGTGTTCACAGCTTTTTGCGATATGCTCTGCGGGCTCTTTTCTGGCACTTCGAGGTCACTGTTCCCGCCTGCACGAAGGTGTCGGGTGAACTCCGCTCAACTGAAACCAATTAGCAGCCGAGGAGGTTCCATTCCCGGCCAAGAGATGCGGTGTGCCGTCTACAAATGATGTCAATTCGTCGCTGGGAACTGCCCAGCATAAAACCGAGTGCACTGCGAGAAGGGCTGCTTAAATCTACTCGGGGATTAGCCATTTTCCAACAATACCGGGGGACTTACTAAAAAGATTACGATTTAATCGGTTTGTTAGCATTTCTTGGTAATAAATTACAAGATTCGTAATTCGATTGCTAACGTAAACTTCGGATTCAATGATAAAACATCGGAAATGATTTGATTAGATTTTCGCAGTGTAGCTTACCGGGTAACAATAAACGGCAGCATCTCTATTTTTACATTCATTTATGGCCACACTAAACTACAAGTGAATGAATGACTCGCTGGGCAAATATTGAGATTCGCCGGAAACGATCAAACTGCGTATTATACGCCATCGAAAGCAATTATAATAATGTCTTGGGCAAATATTTTTGCGCCGCCTTCGACGTAATACAGAGCCCACTAAGCCGAGTTCAATGGAATTGTTTGTGCGTCTCAATTGCCGAGAGAAATGACCCACTCGCCTCGACACACCCACACAAAACGCAGCCTGCAAGCCAAGGAAATTGATATTGAAAATATATAGAAACCGAAACTGCACGGCAAATAAGACATCTAGCACGCGCGTCACTCCAAGCGTGGAAGATTCATTGCCAAGTTCGTTGGCACTTCCGGAAGGTCAGGCGAACAGATAATGGCCCACAAATCATGGCAACAATTGTGTGACTGTTTACAGAATTGGCCATGGTGCCGCTTATATAGACCAGGGTCGATCTTTATCGGCCAACGACGGCTGGTGACAAATAAAACTGTGTCGAGTCGGGTGCCAAATCTGCCAAATATGGGGCAGTCCCAAGGCACACCCTGATGCCAAAACATATGAAATGTGGGCACGGAATTTGCATGGTTTTAGGGCCTTGATTGACATTTAACTGATGTTACAATTCTAGGCATACGAAAAAGATTTGGCGTTTTATTCAGTTTGAATATTGGCATATTAATATCAGAGATAATAGTTATGAAAATAAAAGGATTGATGGTAAGTACCACACAAAATTGCGTATACGCACTGTGCAACAGCATCTGAAAATTAAAGGTAAGCAAATAGAACCTTCACGATTTATACGATTATATGCATTATATTTTGTTATACATTTTTAAATCACATATTTAGGAGCATTACAGATTCGTATTTAACAAAGCAGCCGTTGTTATTTTCGACACAAAATTTTATCATATATCATATATTTTTATTAGTTTTGTACACACCACACACTTCTTGATCTCAAAGTTTCGGCGGCTGAACGGCATTCAAATAAATTAACCAAAACTGAAAACACTTGGTCATTTTTGATGCAAGTGCACACTTTTTAAAAATTCCCGAACTATCCATTTTATTCAGAACCGCCTATCTTGGCATTTGGACAAAATTTCAGGTGAATGTTTAGGACCGTACAATTGGGCAAAGCCCACCGCCTTACGGTGCGCTTCTTATCGGCGTACAGTTCTCGATTTTATCGTTACCGTATGCCGGCTATTACGCGCACCCCGAACCACTACCAGGTGCTGAAGGTGCCGGTGGGCGCCAGCGACCAAGTAATCCGGAGCGCATTCATAGAATTATCGAAAAAGTATCATCCGGACGTGAGCAAGGACACCACCGATTCGGAGGTCTTTACACAGATCTGCGAGGCCTATCGTACGCTGCATAAACATCAATCCCGAGAGGTTTACGACTCCCACCTGAGGAGGCAGCAAGGACCGGGATTTCAGACGGAAACAGCGCTAACGGGCAAGAAGGTGTCCACCGCTTGGTCACAATATCAGAAGGCGGTGCGGGCCAAACAATTGGGCCGTAAAATTGTTAGCAAAGCCACTACGACAAGCAAATGGCTGCCAATGCTGATTAACAATGGCGGTGAACAACTTTACATGGAGAAAGTTGTTGCAATGGACGAGGAATGCCAGGACATGGATGAGGATGGGGCATCGGAGGAAGAAACGCACTGGGATACAGAGCAGCTTCCAGCTTCGATATATGTGTTCATCACTGGTTTCTGTGCAATTAGTGGCCTCGTCCTTATGGATGTGTACAACCGATTCCGTAGCAACAAACCGCCAGTGCATGGTACCAAAGCCAGGGATCCCTTCTAAGGATCAAGCGTGTCGACAGGCGGTCGGATTGTGGATCCAAAAATTCCCAAAACACAAGTTTGCAAAAAATATATCATAATTTTACCGAGCTTCCACCAACGTGACTAGACTGAGGTCCTCCCTGGTCGCGTTGGAACAAACCATCAACAATAAATGTATAAATCTGGCCGTTAATTGTGTGAATCTCTCTGTGAATTTACCACTCTGTCTGCCAGTCAGGCCGTCTGATTATGCATAATTTGTCATTCCGATACGGGCGGGCGGCAGCATAATCAGAGATCACTTTGCCTCCGATCGTTTTGCGATGGGCGGCCGGCAAACGGGTTTCGCCCGCTCACGACTTCTCTAGTTTAGTTTTCAAGCTAATTAGGAATTATGAAATTTAGCGCTTTTGCTTTTCATCTACACTAAGAAACAGAGGGGTATTTAGGAACAGCAATGACGCTGGCATTTGCGATTTGTTTTCATTAGGCTGCGGGTAATTTTCAAACTGGTATTTGGTGACGTTCGGTCACCGGTCCCTTTTTGTAACATAACACAATTCATGTGCTTAATCAGTTTGTTGGACAGGTTGTTTGTTATTTCGAACTATTGATGACGTTCATTGGGCGGTCACATTTTTTATAGTTCATGAAAACTGAAAGCCTTTGAAGACTTCCGTGCTTCCCTCAGAAGCTCTGACGCAAAGTTCACTGACAGAAATGTTGTACGAAACTGAATGGAGGGGCATTTTGTAATCAATCTAAATTGCATGTGTTCCCACATTAACATGTGGATTAAGCTTTAAATTCTTGACAATTGAATGGACATTCCTTTGGCCGAAATTTCCCACAGTGCGGATTGTATCTGATGCCAATCCCGTTCCCAATCTCTGAACTTCCGCGCTTTGACCTTTTCGGAGCCAGCGGGCGAACGATGGGGCCCCCTGAGATAATAGATATGTTTTGTGGCTTAAGTATGTTCTATTATGATGCCATTAAATGGAACGTCCACAAATCGTACAATCCTCAAGGCGAGCGGGTCTCCAATCAGTGAGATATATCTACAAACTATTATACCATAAGCATAACATATACGAGTATATTCCGCGCTTGTTATACTAAAAAAAAAAACAACTAACCGACACCGTTAGTCTGGCAACAATAATAATAGTTTTGTTAATTTGACTATTGTATTCTCCTCGGCGGACCCGTTTGGCCTGCCTTTCCGCCTGACAGAATAAATGATAAATTATGATCCGTGCGCTTAGAGCTTTGATTAAGCTGTCGTGTATGTTAGCTGGGTTCCTATGGATTCATCGAGTGTCAAACGGATCCCGATCAAATCCGCTGATATACATGTGATGGCCTGTGGCAGGCAAGCTATGCCAACTCGGACACACGCCTCAGAAATTTCCATTTCGAGTTTTCGGGTTTCGCAAATAAAATAACGAAGCATAAATCAATATTCGCACAGAGTATCGAACCCAATGGCGCATGCGCAGCGGAGCGGCGCGATAAAGAGCGTTAAAATTATGTTCTGTCGCCTGGCTGCGCAAAATAAATACATACAGCGATCGGGCCCATAATGAAGCCTATAAAGAGCCACGGCGAAATCAGCTCAGCAGGCGCAAAGTGAAAAAAAATCACCACCACTTCACCACCACAATGAAGAGCCATAAAAAATGGTCAAAATTTATTGTACGCTGACGGCTTTTTAATGAAAAACGCTGGCTACCAAAGCGAATTAATGAAGGTGTGTGCGCATATATCCCAGTTTCAGTTTCCAGCCGGCACAAGTTCAAAAAAGAAACAAACCACAAAAAACGGGGCGGGGGGTTAAAAAAAAAACGAAAAAAAGGTAAAAATAAAAGTCACACAAGCGGTTTGCAGATTGATCAGCATAAGAATTGATTTAGCATAAGAATGAAAACGTTTCTCTAATGAAAATTGTTTATCGTTTTACGACAGCCGCCCCATTCATTCATTTCAAACACGTGTTTCCAAGCCCGGTCCGTGGCTTATTGACTTATTTTCAATATCTTCTTTTATTCGGTTGGCTGGAGGAAGCCCCATTACCATTCTGGTTTCCATTTCCATTCCGAATCCAATTCCGACTCCCCGAGTCCGAGTCCGATTCCGATTCCGATTCCGCAATTTGTTAATGGAGCCGCTCGCAAGCTCATTGTAAAACGCAGTCGGCCTGACATTTTAATTATGCGGCTGTCAAATCGCCCCGTCGGCCAGACTGGCTGGCGGCCAGTTTTCAATTGCAATTAATAATATTTAAATAATAGTCGTTGGCATCGGCCGGGCTCCGTCCGTCAAGTGCGAAATTGAAATGTTATGGAATGTTTTGTCACTCGCACACAAAAGCGGAGAAATGGAAGAAGTTCGCGGGATCTGGGCATGTTTTTTGTTCAATAAAGTTGTACCAACTTATCATCCAGATCAGTTGATGAACCCCCATTTTTCTTACCTGCTGCTCGAGCGGGTTTCGCCGGAATTTGCCTAAGCGAATGTTGATCATTAGTTAAAAGGGGGCGACTGGCAGTTTGTTTGCTGGCGACGGAGGAAGATTTATGGCAGCGGAAGCGTTTCGAGAACAACAAGGATGCGCCAATCCACTTGACACCTGCATTGCCAAGCGGCGCATCAACGCATCAACAATAACAAAATCAGCAACCATATAGTATCAATATCAATGACAGGGGCAATCACTATAAAGTTATGAGCATCGCGGTCGGGGCGGCATCTGGCAAATGTCAATTGCCACTCATATTTGCAAGTGGTTCCGCAAGCGATTTCAACTTTTCAGATAAACAAACTGACTGATTAGAGACATTATCAGCAGCCTTGCCGCCTTGCCAATTCAAACAGCTGAAACAAATGGAAAACTTGTGTTCGTAGTTTGCCGATGACCTTATCGACGGAATTCTAAACTTTCTAAGCCAATTGTTGTGCTTGTGCGTGCATATTCATTAGCCAAATTTAGATATTCAATTTATTCAGCCTTCGTATTACTTTCTTTATCTGAGCATATAAAATGTTAAGATATATATTAAGTAGGCACACGGGCCTGAGGAGAAACCCGTTTGCCGACAAACCATAAAACCGTTGTCTATTTTCGTACCGCCGATTGCTATAAACTTTATCTTCAATTTATTTTTAAATTTTATTTCTCTCCCGCATAAGGAGAACATTCCAAGTCATCAAGAACTTGTATGCTAATTAGAGTGCCCTGAGAAAAATGGGTACAAATTATGGTTTCTGAACGAAGTCATACTTTTTTTCACTGAAACTCATCGATGACCAGGCGTAACGGAAGGCCAATGATTATTTTGCAATCGAAATGAATCAATAATCGGTTTACTTTCGCGCAACTGGGTCGCCTGAGTCACCGAATGCGATGACTTTTTGAAAAATTATTATGCGCTGGCTGCGAGGATTCCATGGAAAGTGGCATTTCTGCTTCCGACTTCTGATGCTTAAACTTTAAAGAATGGCTGGATGAGAAAACAAGATTCCGGTGGGTGGGATTGCGTTGTCCATCCGACGAACGGACAGCACACGCGCTTTAAATTGAGTCATAAAACTACACAAAGGCACAAAGGCAGAACTACTATACAACGGCCCGGTGATGCCAGAAGTGCTATTAAATCGAGTTAAATGAGGTGTTGGGAATTTCATTTAATTTTATTTTTTGTTCTGGCCAACATGCGATCGATCGATCGAACGACGAGTGTATTGAAATGCAAACACCGCCGAAAAAGCAAAAAACAAAATCGAAGGCCAATAATGTTTGTTTAAATTTCAACTGCATGTGTATTGTTTCAGCGCAAATAAAATCACACCCAAGTGGATGGGATGGGGATGCTCTCAAGTAGGAAATGTAAACTAGCCGGCCCAGCGAAAAAAAAACAAAAAACCGAAGAATAAAAAACTGACAACAAAAATAAAAAAAAAACATGGGTGGAGAACATCGACAACAGCAAAGAGGAACATCAAAGAACATGTATTCGGGCATATGTTTATTTCATATTTCTGTAAAGCATAATTTTTAATATTTATGTAGTTTTCGCGAAATAAAATAAATCAGCAGAGCAGCGGAGACGTCACTGCCGTTGCCCCGATCACTGATCACTTACCACCGATCCGATCCGATCATGGGCTTTTTCGGTTTTTTTCTTCCCTCCGGTCCCAGGGATTGGCAACCGAAACTGCAACTGGGATTGGTCCCAATGAATCGCCGGCCCAGATTGGGGGCCCTCACCCAAAACGTCATGTGTGGCATCAACATGCTCGTCGGCATCAGCGGTCCTAAAACGAGGTGAAATAACCAGAACCAGTTAGCAGGCTCCACACTGCAAGCCAAATTGCATTGACCTTATGCCACATGCAGAAAACTAAATACTTTCGAGACTTAATATTATTAAAGAATAAATACAATTTAAGTCCATGGTTGGCTACCTAATCTTAAATTACAATGATTTTATTTCATTAGAGAATAACTCTATTAGCAGCTGCCAAATTTTGAAAATTTTTCTTAGGTTTCTAAAGTAAGCATCGTAATATTTGCAATGTATCCGATTGTATCCGTGTATTTTAGATATTGCCACATCTGAAAATGTTTGTACGTTTGCAGTTTGAATAGAATTATTTCATAGCTTGAGTTTACCTTTTAATTTTGTGAATGAAAACAGTAGTCAAAGTGCGAAAATTTGCCGACAAAGTGTTGTTTAATCAGCATTTGCCTTGCGTCAGTCGATTGTGAAAACAAACATCTCAGGGCCGCGCTCTGAAGTGTTCTCTGCGAGCTTTAATTTTTTCCAGTGCTGCCGCGCTTGAGTTTTCTGGAGCTGAAAATAAGGCAGAATCTTGGCGATGCTCTGGGGCCGGCGCAACCGTTTGTACTTGTTAATGGCTTTGTACGCGTAATTATTTTGGCAAGAAGCCAGCGCGAAGCGGAAATGAGCGAAAAAATGGCAAAAATCGCAGAGGCATAAGCGAACGGGCTCCCAGATGGGTGAAAGGATCAAGTGGCATTTGTTCTTGTGCGCCGGGCCGGGCCAGTGCATTTAATTGGGTGTTTTTATTGGTTTTTAATGATACGCGAAATGATCGAAGCGGCTGAGAAACTTCAACTTGAAGTTCTACCCGCAGGGCACCTGCTTCGGCTTCGACGGCGACTGCGACTTCGGCGGCTGCACCTGCCACGCCCCCCCGGGAAGGGCCAAAGTCGAGTGATTGTTGCCGAACCAGCAGGGCGATTAATATAAAGTTCAATCTTCAATTACGCCGGTTAAAGAACCCGAAAAAACGTTCGATCGATCGATGGATCGATGGGCAACATGTTGCGGCAACATGTGTCCCGCTGTTCACAGCGACTGCGCAACTGCTGCGCGGATTTCGCGCGTATCTTTTGCCCGGCCTACCGCTCTCGCCGTGCTCTGCGCCGGCAGGTGCGGATGCGCTGCCGGCGTCGGCGTCGCCGCCGCTTTTGGCCGGTATAAAAACGTTAACGCCGGCGAGCGGTGAACACAAACAGGCGACGCCTTCAAGTCTAGCTGCACGTACACGAGAGTGGAGTTGGAGTCGTCGCGCTCTTTTTTATCTGTTTTTCGGTTTCTGGCACACCACCCCAAGCACACACCACACACAACCCACAATCCACCAGCCCCCGTCAAAATTGTGATAAGCTAAAAAAGAAAAAGCCAAACGCGCACAAAATTCAAAAGCTAAAGTGTATGAAATAAAAGCAAATATAACACTGTCTCTCGAGAAAAGGTTATATTTTTAAGTTCTAACCAAGTGACCACACTCAAAGTGCAACTTAACCAGTATAATTAAATAAATTAAATAACCGAAAATGATGCAGCCAAGAGCTTTAGTTCTCTCCATCACCTTAATGCTCATCTCCTGCGGAGTGACATTCGCCTGCAATGGAAAGATAATTGGTAAGTTTCCCACGCACCCATCCATCGGGCATCGGAAAGATATTTGTATGCAGCGCAGGATTTTTGGGTGTCTAGAAAATAGAATTCGCGGGCATGTTGCGGAATACGTAAAGAGTGATCGTTGCGAGCAATATTTCTGCAACACGTTTCCGCCATTGGGTTTTTTGTTTGTGAATGAAAACATCGAATAAACGAGTGCAAATATTATTGCCCCATAAAATGTCCCAGCGAGGGGGGCCCGAGAACATTTGGTGGCCAAATGGGAAGTATGTAAATTGCTGGTCTTTGGGCCAGTTTGGCGGGTCTAGCCAAAAATAGATGCGCACACGAGTCGCCTTTCTTCAGAGTCGATTATTGCATAATGAATAGTTTAGAAAAGCAACAAACACGGGCGGCATATTACTTAAGTCGCGCTCGGGAACCGGTTCAAATATCGGGTTTATATTTAATTTATATAATAATATTTCAAATCGAATTGCCCGCGAAGTGAATCGAAATTATTTTGGGTGGCTGACCTATCAAATCAGAGTTAAAGGCCACTCAACTTGCGATTAAAACGGATCAAAGTCAATCCAGAGGCTATGAGATCACAAATAATGGCAGGAGCTGCGATTATTATATTTTAGAAAAACCCTTGAAGGCGGTTAATCGGCGTGTTAAAACCCAAAGAAAGAGCTCAGTGAACTGTACTGAATTTGGCATTTTAATTGCCCCGTCAAATGTGTAAACAAATTAACCGGACAGGCTAAGGCGTCACAAATTAAAATTCCATTTTTATGGGTCATTGAGCCGCTAAACGTGCGAGATCGGGAATAGAAATGGCTTGAAAAGACCAATCAAACAATCGATTTAAGGCTCTTTGTTCTGCACACGCGGCGCTTAAGCAATCGAAAAAAAAAACAGCCAAGATCTCCTATAAAATCAGCAACTTTTTATAGGTGCGCGTGTGCGCTGCTGATTGATGATTGCTTTTATGCTTTTGTCTTCGCGCAGCGTCACAAATATATCAGCATACATACCCATGTATACAATCGGTAATCGGGAGATATCAGTAATCGGAAATTTCACGCAAAAAGCTTGTCAAAGGAACGGGTATCATGGCTGTTGAGCTCGGCGATTTGCTGCGGCATCAATCAAAAGCTTGCCGTGCTAATAATGTAATTAAATATGTAGATGCCCCCCCGAAACGGGGAACAAGGCTAGTAGTGATAATCAGTAAATGATAAATGAAAATGAAACGAAACATAAAGCATAACTATGAAAATTAACTCGCGCTAAATGCGGCGCAGATTTTTCAACGTCTGGTCGGCCGGCCAGTCTTACGAGTACCTTCTTCTTACCGGCACTGCCCCGATGTACGTACTATAGCTTACAGTTTCAAGGTGAAGTCAACGCCTGGTCAAGAGGCTGCGGTGCAGTTAAGCACTTGTTAACATATTGTCGGCATTTGGCTGAGGGTCCGCGTCTGCGTCTGCGTCTGGTTGTTGTTCGTTTGCGCTTTGCGCTTGCGCGGCGAGTTCGTCGCTTGAGTCTTTCGTTCCGGAGTCCGGCCTGCAAGCTGTTGACGTTTCGTTGTCAACATTGTCTCGCGATCGCACAGCTCTGGCTTTATTTTATTTTTCCTGCCATTTTGTCTGCTTATGTAAATGTCTGCGGAAACTGATCGACAGCTTTATGTGCAATTTGTCAGCGAAGGTAGTTCTCGAATTTGCATAGCGCCGTCGTCGCACTGCAGCCACCACCGCAGGCCGAGTAATAACAAAACGTATACAAAATACACAGAAAACCACACTCGGCCGCCCGATCTGCCGCCCGATCGGTGTGATTGATGCTCGCTGACTTAAACACACAGCTCTGGGGGCCCTACCGGTTTTGGGTTTGATACAAATGTAGCATAATTTGACAGCTGCGGTTTTTCGGGCCGGGACCCATCGACCGATCGATCGATCATGTTCTATTTTTAGTGGCAGTAGCCTCTTTCTCAGCCTTGACTGCGTATTAAGCCTAAGCCAAAGCCCCGGCTCGTATATTGACACCCAGAGACCCACATTGTTTGGGCGAGCGGCAACCAAGCTTGGCAGCTCGGCAGCTTGGAAGCTGCCAATTTATTTGCTTGTCGGGGCGCGTCAAGTTGTCTGACTTAAAATCTGATTCCGGCCGACACGTCCCGGCACTTGACCGGCCGGCAAAAGCCATGGCCAAGAAGTCGGCTCAAATGCTATCACGTCGCGCTGGGCAATCAGCGCCCATCGGCCGCTCCATTATTATAATTATTAAAAATTATTAAGCGCGCGTAATTATTTAAATGAAACGGGCCACGCCCGCCGTTGGACGAGCACTTCCGTCTCGGCCCCTTTTCTGGGGCTCCTCTCAAGCGGTTCACGTGCGTTGTTTAAGCGATCTGCCGGCAATTAACACCCTGCGGCAATTTCCAGTTGGCCCCAGCGGAGTCAAGTACACTGACACACTTCAAACAAGCGTCATGAGTCAGGGGGCGCCATGACTGGGGAATAAAACAATCGGCTTTGGCAAAAAACAATATCATCAAATTTTAATTGACGCCTCTGAACAGCACGCGCCGCTTCGTTTTGCCATTTCATTGGTTTTATTTCGTTTCGTTCGGTTCGGTTCTGTGTTCTATTATAATGGCCAAACATTAGGGCAACCGGTTTGCGATCGCTTTGAGGAGGAAAGTGACACAAAAACGTCTTGTGATTTCGGCCAACCGGCTGCTTACATAAGCCGCAGCATATGACAATTTGGAGCACACGTAAGTGTCCGAATATAATTAAAATATGTAAAACAAAGGCCGGCCCCAACCCCACTTGAGCGCTTCAGCAAAGCGAATCGGCCGCGGCGATTGGGATTCGGCAAATATTAACTCAAAGTCAAACTCAAACCCAAAAGCAAACTCGGGCCAAACTCAAACACAAGACTGAATAAAAACCGGCTCCATGGGTGGACAAAGTTGTTTGATGTCAAAGGAGAAACCAAGCATTTTAATGCAAACAAAAATAGAAATGATAACATGATTCTCTCCGTAAAAGCGCCCAAAAAATAGCGCCTGCCTCATGCATATTCTTGTAGCGACTCTTTTGGGTTTAATTTATGCTAATCGCGACCTAATCATTTCAGCGTCGGGCATCACGGCGGAGGAGAAATCAATCATCTTGCAGGAGCACAATCGCCTCCGGCAGATCGTGGCCACCGGACGCTATCCAGGCCAGCCGGGTGCCGAAAACATGCGCGAGATTGTCTGGGACGACGAGCTGGCGGCCCGTGCCCAGAAGTGGGCGGACAACTGCCAGTTCCGGCACGATCCCCACCGCACGATAAGTAAGTCGACTCCTTGTAGCCCCAGCCCCCAGATCCTGCTCCTCTCACTCTTTTTCCCATCCAAAACACACACCTGATCTCAAGGAATGGGCACCTAAGACCGCGCAATGCATGTGGCGCGTGAAAAATGGTAATTGTCACTCGGTTGGGCATTTGACTCACAGCCTCTTGAGTTTTGAATCATGGCTAAAATTAAAACCTATTTTACGACACCTTTCACTGCACTTCGAGTGAATTGGTGAGCCCGTCATTTTGGGAATACCTTTTGGAGTATGCAAATTAAATTACAAACTGATTCACATTGTTTTGATTAGACAATGCACGGCGTGAGTAATCAAAAAGGTGTCCAGCCGAGTGACTTTAGTTGTTTAAGCTACCACATCCTCTCCATCTCTTGCCTGCACGAACCGCTTGTAAAACACTAAAACTAACCCGAAACGCATGCCCAGCACCTGCATCTCCCGCCAGAAATCCAATAGTACCTCTCAAGAAAAACCCAAACTTACAAGATCCATCTACCCCCAAAACAGATCGCTTTACCATGGGCCAGAACTTGGCCATCATCTGGAGCACGGCTCCTTTGGACGCCGACGATGGGGACTTTCCCTCGCGCATCCAAAGCTGGTTCAACGAAGTGCAAAAGTACTCCTTCGGGGACGCCTGGTCCCCCAAGACAGGACACTACTCGCAACTGGTTTGGGGCGAGACCAGCCTGGTCGGATGCGGCTATGCTGAGTACAAGGATACCAGCAAATACAACAAGCTCTACGTCTGCAACTACGGACCGGGGTGAGTTATGATCGGTTTTGAGGTCGAAACAATCGTTTATTCAATGCAAATCTAGTTGTTACAAGTTTATCTGTCAATCAGAGGCGAATTACGAGTTTAGTGGCTAATATAAATTGATTGGTGATTGACTGATGAACTTGTGAATGGCCGCAGCATAACTTGTTTTCAATTTGCTGCGATCATGACTAAGTTTAGACATAGTTTGGTTCATATTTTATGCGTATGTTATACAAACGAGAATCCCGCGACTTTGCATACATTTTCTTCAGAAGATGAGTTATTTTATTAACTGTTTTCAATGCTAAGCTGAACCTACAGGAATTTTATATAAATTTTCACAAATTTAATGTTAATCGCTTATAAACATCTCCCTGAACTGGTATTAAGCTTATAATGTACTCGTAAAAATTCAAATTTTATTAAGCTTTCTTGACACTTTTAAATGATTAAATCTCCATTAGGAATTAATGAAACTACATGCGTTGAATTTATTAAGTGATGTCATGCTTTTAAATGAAATTATGTTTACTTATATTTGCGAAATTTCCTTCTATCTTCCAGTGGCAACGTGGTGGGCTACAACCCCTACGAGGTGGGCAAGCCTTCGTGCTCCACCTACGGCATGAAGCCCTCCTCCCGCTACCAGGGCCTCTGCTCCGCCCCAGGATCCTCGCCCAACAGCGTTTACGGAGCGAACAGCATTGAAACGTATGAGTACAGCTACGGCAAGAGCCAGAGCCTGCAAACAGCCAACAATAATAACCCAACGCCGACTAACAACATTAACAACAATCAGGCCAACAACCAGCGACAGTTCAATAATCCCAAAACCGCTCCCTCCACCTCTCCCTTCCCCGCCTCCTCCCAAAACTTCCGCCCACAGGCAGCACCCGCATCCGCAGCAGCATCCGCAGCAGCAGCGCCACAAGCAGCGGCAACATTTGGCGGCGGCAGCTCGTTTGGCAGCGCGTCGCGGGGCGGCAGCCACGCCTACACAACAGAGCCGGCGCAGCGCTACCAGCACAAGTACGAGGCATACCGCCCCAGTGCGGCCGAGTTTGAGAAGTCCGTACAGAAGCACACCATACTACGCACCTATATAGAGCAGCAGCGGCAGAAGGAGCAGCAGGAGCAGCAGGACCAGGAGCAGGCTGTGCCCAGCACGAGCACCAAGAAGCCGAGCCGCGGATGGAGCCTGCTCACCTGGCGCGGTTGAGCCAGCGCTTCTGCTCCCAGCCAAGTCCAAAAATGCCGCTCAATGTATTAGGCCATCTTATTAGCTACTGTGTAGTGCCATTAGCCAACCACAACCACGACACCAGCACCCTCCCCTTCAGGATCACCATCGTCCCACGGCCGCTTCTGGAACCTCTAGCGAAATCTACTTAAACTGCTCATGCATTCTCCTCCAACTTTGCCATACCAAGTAGTGTTTCCTCTGTAAATTATTTAAGAACATCTTGCACCTTGTAATTGCATAGAAGCAACAACGGAGGCGGCTCAGGACTTCATGCCACAGACGAATATTTGTATCAAATGTTTGCCACCCACCTAAAACCAAACAACCTGTCATCCTGTTAAACCAACCAATCGGCATTCGACATCGATCAGCTAGTTGTAGTATTGTGTTCAATAAACAAGAATATTGATTTCTAAAAAAAGCTTAGATTTATTTGGGAGTTTTTTCAGTGGTTTTCATAGTTATTGACTATTGGAATTACCAATTAAATGAACAAAACATGGAACAAGTTTTAAAAGCGGAACAGCATTGAAGTTTGCAACAAAAGCCTTAGATAAACGATTGATATTATTTAATAATACCCAAACTCAGGGACATATAATCACAATATAGTATTATACTTTTATGGATCTATAAAAACTTCAAAGATAATCATAAACATAAGTTAAAATGCCACTTATTGGTAGAAAAAACTGCCTCTAGCTGCTGTCAAAAGCTGTTTGAAATCAAGTTTTGTGAAACAGACACAGACTGACTGCTTGGAAACTGGTCAAGAATGGCCAAAACGAAGAGAACTTTTGGGCCAAAAAGAGCTTCGGCTAAGAGAGCGCAGGCGCTTGCTCCGCTGAATTGAAGAGAAGGCATTTTCGAACTGACGGGAAAACCAGGAGGGAAATAGCCCGCATCTGCTCTCCGCTAAATGCGTTAAATGCAGCTGGGCCAGGCCAACGCACAATTAAAGCCGGATATCAAAGGAGCAGAGCAGGGCCAGCGCGAAGCAACAATTGCCAAGTGGAAATGGGCTAATCAGCAACAAATGTATCGCAATTGGAGGGCGTTTGGGTTCGAGCAAACACTAAATTTGTTGGCAGAAACCCTGCACCTGCTCAAGGACGCTCATCGCCCATTCCGCCCCATTTTTATATTTTTCCCAGCGAGTGCCCAGCTGAGACCTTGGCCGAAAAGTTTTGCCACAGATAACAGGCACCCCGCCCGCTGTTTTCCCAGCAGCTGCCCCCCTTCGGGTTTCCTTTTCCTGACGAAAAACGATAAGCCGTTGGCCCCCACAAATTGCGATTTTCACTGCATGTGGCCGCACTTTGTTTCCGCATTTAATTGTTGCTTTTATCAGGCAGTTAGCTGTCCCCAAAGTAACACTCACCAGCCAGCCGAATAGAGCACACAGTGGGTTCTCAAAGTGCCAATTCCGTTTGTGACATGGAATTAAGATAGGCAAATATGGCTGTCAATTGTTGTGGCCTGCTGGCCCTTTGTGGCACTCGTGAAACATATACAAACGCATGTGGCAAAGGGTACAGCTTGCAGTTATGTTTATGCTCAATGGACGCAATATGCTTTATTTATTTCATGCGTCTCTGGGTTGATGCACGGAGAACAAACTCAAGTGAGTTTCTGGGGTAGAAAAGGGTTAGAAGTCTGCTTAGAGTTGTTCTAAAATAATTGAACAAGCAAAATAATTATTTGAATGGTTAAATACTATATCAGAAAGGTTTTGCCGCCTCGCATAATTTACATAACCCAATGGGATTCAAAAAGTAAATGAATTCGTTACACTTTCAAGCATGAAATGAAATACCCATCTAAAACCCATTGTGACGCAATTGTAGGCCGGCGAACCAATAAATAAGACCTTGGAATTCTATTGAGAGCACAAAGTAATTCAGGTGGGCCTAATCTATTCAAATTTATGTGGAAAAATAGCCCACAGCGGCACGGGGAGGTTCGGTAATGAAGCTGGAATACATGTATTTTGTGGCCAAGAAAATCAATAGCAAAAGCAGGCCATATTTCATTGATATTTGAGAGGGCGTTCGGGTTTTTTTGCGTGTGCTGGCAGACGCACTTCATCATCCCGGCCCACTCACAGAGCCTGGCAGCGTGAAATTAACTGACAGAGTCCTTGGCAGGACAACTTTTTATTTATACGCCCGTCGTACATTTAAATATGACGCCAACCCGAAGCGGTTGTGTGTACTATATGTCCTTTTTGTTGTCAGGCCCAAGAAACTGTCCGGATCCCGGGATCGCAATCACAATCACTGGGACTTGACCCTGCCGCCTCGGACTTCGCGCTTGTCCCGGCTGATTTATGGTTTATCCTATATACTCGTACATATATGCGCATATACTATATGTCCTTGCATGGCAGCGTCAATTTGATGCAGCTGTCACGGCGCGGATGTGCAATCTGCGAGTTAAATGCGTGCAAAAAGCCATTTCCAGGGCCATTTCCATGGCCAAGAAAAATAAAATTAAATGGCCGCATGTAATTAAGTCGCTTAATGTGCCTCAAATTGCCAACAGAGGGACGCTGAAAAAACCCGAAACGTCCGGGGCTTATGAATTTCCACGCATTAATTTTATTTCCCTTCGTTTTCGTACCCTTTCCTTTGTTTATCCCCAATGTGGCCACTTTTCGCTGCCAAGTGTCATTTTTGATTGTTGCCAAAAAAAGGGATAATTAGCAAGAAACTTTGGCTGGCATTTGACTCGGCTCTTGGCCGTTAAAAAAGCCAGAGAAAAAGAGCTTTATAGCATTATCGCCTTGCTGTGTTTTCCCTCCGGCAATCCCATTTCATCTGATCTGGGATTTGGCCTGACATGCGAATCTTTATTTTCAATTTCCGCCGGTTCCACCTGACTAGCCGGGTTGGCAATTTGAAGGGGATTAGGTGCTGCAGCTGCATGTCATAAATGTGGTATAGAAAAAAATATATGCGCCGCTGAAATGAAACAATAAAAATATCCCCAAAGCTCCACCAACACTTGCCGGCGATATAATGCAATAATAAATGTGGAATGAAAGCAGGAGAAAGCACATATTGGAAAAGTTTTTCAATTTCAGCAAAGCTTTTATTTTACATGCAAAAGATCTAGCACTCGCACTTGCTCCCGCCCACATATCCTTTTATCCCTTTGCCACCAACCAGGTCCCTGGTCCCAGCTCCCAGCTCCAAGCTCCCGGCTCCCCTATCTCCCCATTTGGGGCCAAGTGCAGGCGGTAACCAAAACTATTTTGTTGTGAAAAGGGAAATCCTGTCGCTCCCGGCCCGCCTGGAAACACAAAATTAGAAATAGGAAACTCGACAACGGAGCTGAATGCCAAATGTAAGCAATAAGCGAAAATGAAATGAAAACTCATGAATGGCCAACAAAAAAAAAAGAAAGAGGGGAGTATAAAATGAGAGCTGAGCAGCGGCAAGGGAAAGCGAAATCAAACCGAAAAAAGCACTTTCAGAGTATTATTGGTGGCCAAATACTCCCCGGCTTTCCATGGGTTTCCCTGCCCTGCCCTGCCCCATTTTCCCCACTCACATCATCGCCCATTCACACTCGCCATCGCATTCCTGGGCTCGTATTGCGAATACATTGCATGCAGTTTTGGTTGTGGCATTTTGCATACCGCCACGCAGTTGGCCATGAAATGGAAAACGAAGGCCAGCATAAGCTGAAAATTACTGAAGGGCCTCCCCTATCCGTATCCGTATCCGTATACGTATCCGTAACCGTGGCTGTGGCTGTGGCCGTGGGCCTGGGAAATAGGAATCAAAGGAGCAAACTTCGAGCAGACGAAGCGTGTTATGGAAGCTGCTCCTTTATTTATGAACGTCTGCGGCGGTTAAGCGCCGTTTTTCCCGTCCAGTTGCCAACTCCTGTGCCGCACTCTTTAATCACCAGCCTCGGACCTTTGTGACTGTCGTTAACAGGACAGGATGTGATGGGGGGCGTAAATCATTTTCAATTTGAACATGGCCCCGTAAATTGCCAACATTGCGAATAATTCATGCGAAACACTTTGGCCAAAAACAGTCAAAGAAATTGCATAAGATTAATGCAACAAAAACTTCAATTCAAGGTAGCTAGCAAAAGATTTTGAAATACTTTACCGGGTGCTAACTCTTCTCTAAATAATCCTGATAGAATTTCCTTTATCTATATCTTAATTGTGACATTTTTCTTCACTGCATTCATCACCAATGGGCCATGCCATTAGCCTTTTTCCACATTTTAAACCGGGGATGCAGCTTCATTTTGTCGGCCAGACAACTGTTGAGTGTTTTTCCACTTGCTTCCTGCGGAATCCTTTCACTTTTCCAGCTTGACTCCTGGCAAATGCCAGGCAATCTTTGACACTCGCCCCTTTTTCCGAATCGACTGATGCCATCAGATTTTACGTTTGACCAAAACCCCAGCGGTTCCAAGAAACTGCTCCCACATGAGTGGGAATTTATGTGCGGTCCACGCAGTGCTGTTAAAATCCTGCATGAATTTGCATATTTCCGCCCACACAAAGCTCAGGCAAAATGTAAAAAATAGGTAAATATATATAACAGAGTGCGGCAAACTCGCCTGAAGTACCCGGCGAGAGTGTGGATTGCTTTGTGTTTGTTCGAGCTTTGCGCGTCAAATTTTACATAAATCTTTATTTTCCCAAGGACCAAAGGAAATGTTTGCTTTGATAAATATGCTGCATACCTTGCCGGTCGGTCGGTGTGTGCGCGTTGGGTGGCTGTTTCGGTTTACGTATCAGATGAACTGTCTTTGCCCTGGCAACCGAACAAAAATGGTAGAAAACGAAATGCCATTAAATCAAACATAAAAACCAGAAACTGCAGAGCAACTCGCCTAGCAACACGGCCACTAAACCGTACAAAGTCAGCTTTATGGGCCATCAAAATTGCACAACAAGCGGCTGTTACCAGTATTTGTTGGCCAGATTGGTTCGGAGCCGGCCCTTTCCCTTTCCCATCCCCCCACTACCAACTCCCTATCGAATTCCATTTGTTAGTTTCGCTCGCCTCTGATTGCACAAAATATTGCCGGTGCCGTTGCCGTTGCCGGTGTCCGTTTTCAATCTAAAATGTGTTCATCAAATCTACATAATTCGACCCGTAATCCCCTGGATTTTTCGGGGGTGGCAATCAGCACTTTTATTGTTGCTAATCAAAGGTCAACCACACACACCCAAACACACCCACACACCCAGGATCCGACTTTTGGCTAGTTTTGTGGCCCAGCATCCGTTTTCGGGGCCCCAAATCTCATTTCTCATTTAAGGCTGGCCTGCCTGCCGTTCCATTCCATCATTCGATTCCATCATCTGGATTCGCAACACGTAGTCAACGCATTTGTCGTCCTTAATCAGTGCGTTGATTTCCAAGATTTATGACAGCAAGGAGTTGCAATTGTCAGATTTGCAAAGCGGCATTTTCAACAAATAAACGGGGAGACTCCCAAACTATAGTCTCATTTAATGTTAATCCCAGAATCATCTTTAATTTGCCTCTAAAATGGATTAGCCTTTTGAGGCTTAACCAATCCATCACATCTTTATCCCTTTATCGACTGTTAATTGATTTTCCCAAGCGCTGCCTTTTTCTGCAACCACTCCACTCGACGGCAGAGTAGCCGGATTGCTGCCCCCTCACCCTTGGAGCCTGGAACCGGCATTGACTTGTACAAGAAAAACCAATTAAAATGAAAACATGCAACGTGCCATCCAGCAATTTATTGCATATGTACTGCTGCTTGTGGCGGTGTAGAAGCTCCACCCTTCGTCCTGTCGGGTCTTTATCCTGTGTGCGCATCAATGACTCATTAACAGGATGGGGATCTGCCGAAGAGTACCCTCATTCATGCCGATTCCCTTAATGCAACCCAACACTGACCCACCAATCCACACTCATATAGGGATTGCATATTTGTTTTATTGCTAAATACCAATGGTTTCTTGGCTTATTGCTTTTTCCACTTAGCAGGCAGCCAGACAGGCACTGCCACATATCAAGTTGATTAATTAATTCCTGAATTATGTGCTCTGGCCCCGAGGAATGCGTCTTTTATCCAACATATTCATTATCTATCGTCCGAAGCTGCATCGGCCCCCAAAATTGTTGACTCTCGGCCACATGGAAACATTATTTTAGCATTAATTGCTTGTTCGCCTGGTGTTTGTCTAATGCCGGACCTTTTACTTTCCACCCGCCAGTTTATTGAGACCCTGCAGACTTGTTGAACAGTAAATAATTACAATTCACTCGGCTCCTTCCGACCTTAAAGTTTGCCCAGGCCTGCTGCACAGGAGGAAATAATATTTCAGATGCTTACTATATATGAAAATTAGTATTTTCTATGCTAGCAAACATTGACGAACTCTAGTGACATAACTATTTAGGCACGCACTGATAATCATTCACAAGTAGAAACTCTGTAGTCGAGATTTAACGACAACGTAAGGTAAAATATGTATACCTCCTGCTCAAACCATTTAGGAGATATAGGCAAATATGCAGGAGATTACTATTTGTACCTTAAGGTACATGGAATAATAATCTATGCAAACAAGAGAGCAATCATTCAGAGAGGACATAATATTCTGAGTTTATATTCCTTCTATAAGAAGTTCCGCAGACATTCTAGCTCAGCAATTACCTCTGCTTATATGTATCCAATTTATAGCTTTAGCCCAAACTTGTTTTCTGTGTAAATGTTGCTGTCGGTGCTGCCGATGTTGCCGCACCGCAAGTCTGCAGCGGATGTTGCAAATGCCAGAACAACGGCCAAGATGCCTCCGCTCATCCGAGCGGCAAGCAAACTTTTGCGGCTGCTGGCGGGCTCACAGGCTGTTGGTTTGCTGGGTTCAATTGAAAAAGTGACACATGTGCCGCATTTGTTGGCTCAGTTCTTGTTCGTGTGCATCGGCGTAATTAATTTGAAGCGGCGACGCCAGCGGATGCCCCTCATCCCTCATCCATATGCTAATTGGGCGCATCCGCATCCGGATGCTCCCCAAAATGCTTCAAAATGTCAACAAGAAATTTCACAAAAGCCGGGAGAAGCCGGGCTTTAATTGATCGGCTCACATTCCACATTTCAGCCACATTATGGCTGTTCGATATTTGCATTATTTCTCAATTTTCCAGGACCACGCTGGAGCCGTCGTCCTCCTGCGAGTACATCCCATTTTCAGCAGCTGACACGGTTCCATTTCTGGCACACACTCCTCTCGTGTGTCAGCTGTTTAAAATTCAATAAAAAAATGTATAAAAATATGGCAAGGCATGTAAATTGGGCCTAATAAAAGTCTTATTGAATTTGCAATCTGCCCGCGGGTGGGGCGACGTTATTTACGCAGAGTTTTCTGTGCAGATGCGAGGGATGGGCATTCAAATGAAAACAACACGGATTTACATTTAAAACAGATTGCAATGAACGGCTGCGGAAATATTCTGGACATTCGACCACCAAACACAATAAACTCTGGTCTATATTCTTTTATTGCGATGTATGATTTGGGAGACAATATGCTATTATGTCTTCATGATGGAGCTATAAATAAATTCGAGAGCTTAAGCGATTTGTAGGTAAGGGATTATAAATAATGATATATAACATATATTTATAGTCTTTTTTGGGAATAGCAGCGGATATTTATTGTTTGTATTCAATATTCTCATTTATAAAAAC